>CM076614.1:46493253-47030502 GCA_038502775.1 Hippodamia convergens
CAACGAGAACTCTAGCAAATCATCCAAGTGTGAATAAGAGTAAATCCACTGTATGGAGAGTTTTGAAAAGAAATAGCTACCATCCGTACCATTTCCGTTCATGTCAACCTTAGAAGAAGGTGATTTTGAGAAGAGGAAAGAATTCTGTGAATTTATTTTAGAAGGACACGTGAGAATAGGAATTTCCTACGTCTCATACTGTTTACGGATGAAGCAACATTCCACAGAGATAGTTTCTTCAACAACAAAAATAATATAATATGGCAAAGGGAAAATCCCACATGCAACAGTAGCAAAAAATAGCCAGAAGAGATTTTCTGTCAATGTTTGGGCGGGAATGAAGGATGGATTCATTGTAGGACCGTACATTCTTCCTGAAACATTGACTGGAAATGGCTATAATCAATTTTTGAGGGAAACTCTGCCCGATCTATTGGAAGATATTCCTTGAGTCACTTTCAAGGAATATGGTACCAGCATGATGGTTGCCCTGCTCACACAGTGAGGAGTGTACGAGAATTTTTAGACTCTCAATACCCTCGCCGATGGATCGGCCGATTGGGACCTGTCGCATGGCCTCCTCGTTCTCCAGATCTTACACCTATGGATTTTTATTTCTGGGGTCATATGAAGAGTCTTGTTTATGATAAGCGAGCTCCAGTGACTTCGAGAGAAGAACTGATTCAAAGAATCGAATCAGCCGCCGAAGAGATTCGCCGAAACCCGGAAATGGTTCGTTCAGCGGTGGATAGTGTGGCGAAAAGGTCGAGGAAGTGTATCGGAGAAATGGCAATATTTTTGAGAACGAATTATGAATAAATTTTATACTAATAGGTTTTTTGTTGCGTTTGTGAAATTGTGGAATTATTCGTAGAAATTTCCGCAATAATGTCATGCCATTAATATCTGGGAAGTATTAACCGCCAATTTCTACTCAAACTGCATAAATTGGTTTCAAGATACTTGCATTATTATATCACAGCCATCTTAAACACATAGCCGTGAACAAAATGTGGCAACGCCGCAAATGAGGGATCCGGAAGGCCGACTGGGACTTCGGACGGAAGCAGTAAATTTGTTATAATAGGAGCTCGATTTTCAAGTATATTATAATTAATTGTCAAATAGTCGATATGGAATATTTTAAATTCAATCAAATACCTAGAAGCAACAATACTAAATCCTACTTGGTCAATGAATTGGTTTGATTCATCATTTTTATTATTACTGGATATCAACAACGAAATTATTTGATCTGTAAAAGCATAAGAACTGAATGATTATCAATGTATTTTGACAATATAGCTCATTTAAAATCCAATTTTTTGTTCAACAAGAACCAACAAGAAGGTAAAGGGTCCTCTCTTGCCACAAAATTGTGTATTTGAATAAATTCAATAACACAATAGGAAAATTTGAAACAAAACTTGAGATCTAAGTCATTTTAATAACTTCATGTACAATATTTAACAACAGAACTAACATAAAATCTCCAAACTTAATAACTAATACTGAAGATAAAAACATAAAAAATTGGGGGAGATGAAAATATAGAATAAACGACAAAACTATGCTTCATCATATGATGGATACTTCGGTTTTTTACTTATAATTTGTCGCATTTAATCCACCAGCATTTCCAATGTCAGAGTTTTTCAAAATTTTCATTCGCTTCCTCTTTCTAAAAGGTTTCTAATATATATCAAGATTTTTCAATTTATACAATTCATCATCTGGACCTTCCGAACCTCCTTCATCTACATAATATTTATTTATAATTCGAAAGTAAAGCTACAAGTTGGGACCACCTTGAAATCTTGAGATCAATAAGGCAGAATCCATTTCAAATCATTAGATTTACCTGGAGGTTCTCACTTGTTATTATTGAAGAATTTACTGTTATAGGCTCTGCAGAATGTAATAAAAAAAGTAGATTTTGTTATCGAGATATTTTTAAGATCAACATAATCTTTCAATCAAATCAGAATTCAAAAAAACATTTATAACATTATTGTTTGAATCAATTGTTCCATTTCTTCTAAACTGGGAATTAGTCCTTTGTTGAAGAATTTTTTTGATGAATAAGACGGTAAATTTGAAAAAAATATAGGAACTGCTTCTTCTTTAATTTGTAAACGTCTCATTGGTTCAATCAGATAATAAAACTTTATAAAATTTCAAGATACCTATCGTTTTCATTGAATTGAATTTCGCAAACCGAACTGTATTTACCGGAAATGTAATTTTCTCTTGGAATGGTCTAATCCACGATATTCAGTTCTTCATTTTTGGGAAACGAAACGACACAAACATAATTGTTTTCTGAAGTCTTGTGATTGCTCTTGGCATGATTCGAAATAGTCTTGAGAAGTTTCTTGCACAGGACACCAGATGAAATTTCACTTCATTCACACACACACAAAGAATTTTTCTTCGGGCACAATTCACTTCACAAATAATGTGACCATTTCTTTCCAACCTGGAACCAGGACAAATTTCATATTTCATCAATTCTCCAAATTCTTTTTTCTTAAAATATTCGAATTTGCAATTGCTGCTGACACTGCTCGTTTGTGTTCAACTGTTTTTATGAGGGTTTCAATGTCGCTTTTTCCACTTTTGCAATAGAAAATGTATTTCCACATTTCGTGAACTAATTTTGTTTGATGACCAACCAAGACTTTCGCCCGAAATTCAATACTGTATTGATAAAACCAGTACGAATGGCCACCATTAATTCACAAACACAACAAATAACAAGGCGTCCATAAATGGCGTTGGAATTTTCTGGGCCTTCCGCTGCGTTGCCACATTTCAGCTGTTCGCGGCTTGTTAATTGAAGGAGGTTATGATTATATTCAGTTAAATTCAAATACTCTGTCAAATTCTATGAGCTGCCATTGCTTGGCAACGAAAATTAAAAACCTTTGAACAGTCTCAATTCAGATTCCACATTTATTTTAATAGGTACTTAACTCAGAGTAGGGAGTTCAACTCTCAATAAAGTTTCACTGATTTTTTTTTTATTCATTTTGCAATCTGGAATGTTTCGACATACAAATTCAAAAATTATGGGCCTAAGAACACAAGCTGTGTCATGTTTTTTTATTATTTCAGATATTCGAACGGGACATTTGAATGGCTGTAAAAACGAAACCGTTTGATATTTTTCGATTCTGTTTTCATATTCGTGTTAGGTATAAAAGTAAGTACAATCGTGAAAAATTTCATCAATTTCGAGTGAAATTTTTTTTTCGCTGTAGACATGTAAAAAAAAAGTTGTGTTCGATTTTTGAAAAAACTTTTTCACAGATATCCTTTAAAAATTGTGCTTATTTAGGAAATGAAAATCAATTTGGCAACCGAAAAAAAAAAATCACGAACATTGCAGGTTTTCCGCCATTTTGTAATTTTTTTTTCGGAGCTCTACACCATTTCTGAATGAAGCATCCAAAAATACTACGATATGACAAGAAACCATTACTTCCAGTCTCATACATAACCGACCACACTCAATATAATAACGCTCGAAAATGACATTAAACACCGTGTATCTCCCTTATGCTTCGAAAACGGGAAATATGTCATAAGAAAAAAATGATTCTCCCGATGTTCTCTATACGTCATATGAGTTTGTCCAGTTTATGATGAAACACCCTGTATAAATGATACACATGTCGACCGAGTAAGACGTATTTGTCCCTGCTTTCCGGCGAGTTCTTAAAATTATGCAGAATTGAAGTTAATAACTATCAGTGGTTGTTTTGAGTTGAATTTCAGAGTTTGCTTAAAATATATAATACCTAAAACAGTTTGCTTCGTAACGACATTGAAGAAATCCGCAAGAATGTGTCGGAACAGATCACACTCACAGTTCTCAGTGAAGAATTCCAGAATAAACTTATTGAGTCCCTTTTGACGAAAATGGAGGAGAAACTCAATGACCGATTTGGGAAAATCGAGGACACTGTTAAAGATCTCACCGCTGAAATCGAATCATTGAAGAGTGAAAACGACAATTTGAGAAGGTGCCAGGACAATCAGGAACAGTATTATAGAAATCGCAATATTCGTATATTTGGTGTAAAACAGGAAAAGAATGAAGATCTGCTCGCAAAAGTACAAAAAACTATTCATGAAACAATGAATTTTAACATCGATAATATTGACATTGAAAATTGTCATAGAGTATCTTCTAAAAACGATAAATATGATAGACCACCAGCTGTTCTGATACAGTTCCGAAATGTAAACACACGGCTTAGTTTACTGAAACATCGAAAGTTTTTGAAGAATACAGGGATAACTATAAAGGAGGATCTCACCCAGAGTAGACTGAAGCTGTATAAGATTGCTGTGAAAGAGTTAGGTGGAAAAAATGTTTGGTGCCTCAATGGAAACATTTATGGTAGAGTTGATGGTTGTCCTCGACGCATTGAAAATGAGGGAGATATCATTGAGTATTCCTAACTGTGTGTACACGATCCGTGTTACTTGAAATGTATTTGTGTTATTTTCTTTTCTATTAGTGATTTTTCGGCGGTCCTTATATCACATTTTTTTACTCTGCAGATTATGTAAGAAGTGAATATTTGTTGATTGTCGGGAATGCAGGGTTTGGGTGCTTTTTTTTGTTTATTAACGATTTACAGACTCGGTTTTACTTCATTCGTTCTCTTTTTTTTTAGATATGAAACAGTATATTGCGCTTGTGAATGTGAGATCGTTGATAGCAAATTTTGGATCATTTCAGGATCATGTATTACAACAAAATTCTGATATTGTGGCACTTACAGAAACGTGGCTGAGCGATGGTGTCGTGAAGGACTCGATAGATATCAGAGGATATAGATTCTTCAATCAGAATAGAGATTCTAGGCGTGGAGGAGGGGTAGGTGTTCATCTCAGGGATGGTATGGAGGGTAATGTTTTGTTTGCCGGGTCACATAATTTTTTGGAGCACTTGTGGATTAGAGCTACGATAGGGAACCAGATTTATGTCATCGGTGTTGTTTATAGGCCTCCAAATTCTGAAATACAGCAGTTTTTTACTCACATGGAGGATCTTGTAAGTAAAGTTTTCACAGAATATGATAATATAGTATGCTTGGGCGATTTTAACATCAACATGTTGGATATGAGCTCAAATGCATCATTGCAATTGGAGAGTATATTTCTCTCATATGATATGAAACAAATAATGAAAGTACCCACGCGAGTGTCTGCAAATTGTATGTCATTACTGGATTTAGTTTTCACAAATATGGATGATTTCAGTGATGTGGTGGTATTGGACAGTGGATTTTCAGATCATTTCACAGTAGGTTTCAGAGTTTTCATCGGAAAATGTGTTTCGGAACCTAGGACTTTTTTTTATAGGGCTTTAAGGGAAATTAATTTCGAGAAATTTCAGAGGGATCTCGAGCTGCTGCCGCTGGGGGATATTCTTTATCTTACCAATATAGATGATAAAATTAACGTTCTCAATTCTTGTATATTGAGTATTTTTGACAAGCATGCTCCAATGAAAAAGTTTAAAAATAGGAGGCACCGTCCGTATGCGCCCTGGATAACTGACAACATAAAATTGCTGCAAAGACTACGGAAACGCGCATTGCAAGCTTTCAGGGAGACGAGAAATCCAGGCGCCTACGAATATTACAAACAACTGCGGAACTTCGCAACTCATGCCGTGAGATGCGAGAAAAAGGCCTATATAGCTCATAAGTTCAAGGAGTCTAGCGCAGCGGGGGCATGGGCAGAGCTGAGGAGGCTTAATGTAATAAAAAAAGCAACATATAATACCATCAAACCAGAATAATGTTAATGAGATGAACAAACATTTTGTTGGCGCATCCGCCAAATATTGCTCGCCAAAACCTGAAACTATACATTTCTACGAACACAATACTTTACCTCATATCGATGGTCATTTCAACTTTAAACTGGTGGGTGAAATGGAGATTATAGAGGCTGTTTTGGGGATAAAGTCGAAGGCCTTCGGTGTGGACCAGTTAAACTCGACCCTGATTCAGCTGTGTTGCCCTCAAATAGTTCCTTATATTACGCATATAATAAATGAATGCCTTCTGACGTCTTGCTTTCCGGATCTCTGGAAGCGAGCACTTGTTAGTCCTGTCCCTAAAGGTACGGTTTCGCTTGTGCGTCGGACGCCTGCAGTGAATGCGAGCAGCTACTGCTCGCGTCCGCTGTGACGTCGGAGTGGTTTCCTTATCTGCAGCAGAACTACTCGGCCGACAGTCCGACAGTCGACAGTGAGAATTCGAAGATGGAGTGAACTTGCGCTTCATATATTGGAAGAAGAGGAGAATGAAATTTTTTTTAAATATAGTGTGACACAGACACATGGTACACCCCCATTTTCTCCTTTGTTTCTGTAGTTATATTTTTGAAATTTGGAACATTGAATATACTCACTCTAGGGCACTTTTTGACATATTCAGAAAAAAAAATTCAACTTCTGGTTTTTCCGGAAATCACATCAACTTTCGATTTTCAAATGGGACACCCGGTATATTATTACATATTTGTAATCTCTATGATTTTCTCAATCTAATGATTCCTTATAGTTGATATTTCATTCGTCAGAACGCCCAGAGAGCCATTAACTCCCTAAAATTATTCCAAATAATCAAAATAATGCTACACTATAGTAATTTCGATTTAAAAAGTATCGTGGTTCAAAATACGTGCCTAAAAAGTAAACCAAAACCTTTTTCCACTCGAAACTCCGTTTTCTCAAATGGTAGCATAATGGTACTCTGACGTCATTCGAAAGTAACATCGGTGGGGTATCCATCCATATCAACTATTTTTCTGTATAACCAATACGAACACGATAATGGAGTTTAGACGAGTTTAAGTATCTTCTCGGTTCAATCCAAAGTTGATGTCATTTCCGGAAAAACCGGAAATTGGATTTTTTCTAAATATGTCAAAAAGTGCCATATAGTGAGTTTATTCAATGTTTCGAATTTCAGAAATATAGCTACAGAAACAAGGGAGAAAATGGGGGTGTACCATGAGTCTTTGTCACCCTGTATATGAAAAGAAAAAATGCTGTGCATTTGATGTATAGGAGGATTTGCCAGAGTAGATGGATTCGCAGTCCGGGGGTCGAATTGCCTGGCAAGAAAAAATAGTTACAGGAACGTAGGGTTCGGAACAATTAATACTCAATTATATGAAACTGTTTTATATTCACATAAAGAGTTCAAATTAAAAATGATAAAGGAAAAATTTCCTTTTTCTTGTTTTTCCTTCTATTTCTGTAGCGATCTTTCTCCATACACTGTCTTTCAGCATGGGATGAATCATACAAACCTCTATTTGTGGAAACTAATTCAATTAATTTCATTTCTTCATCCGTCGAAAACTTTTCAACACTCATTTTCTATCATTTCGATAAATTATAACAATTTTAACCTATATATAAATGAATTCACGCTGCAGCGACGTCGCACAGACTGGTACCGCAAGCAGTGGGCCGTTTGCATGCTGCAGCCACTGCTGCGTTGACTGCAGAAGCGGAACCGCTTCTTCGCTGTTTCCTATGAACAGTCTATTCAACAATCGCAGCAGCCACTTTCGGCGGTCGCTGCATGCGTCCGACGCACAAGCGAAACCGTACCTTAAAGTTGCTAATCCAACAAATATGAATCGGCTGCGATCCATTAATGTGCTTCCCACTTTCTCGAAGATATTAGAACGTATCATGGCCTCACAAATAAATGAGTACCTCCAATTGAATAATATTTTACCGCAAAATCAGTCAGGGTTCAGGAAAAGGTACAGCTGTGAAACTGCTACAGCAAATGTTTTAGATGACATTATTGCTGCACGTGACCGAGATGAAGTATCAATACTGGTACTTCTCGATTTCAGTAATAGTACGAGAGCTACTGAACCTTTTGAGTAACGGTTTGCCTGTAAGGCTAGAAATTTTTATAGCGATAGTTCCTAGCATGCTGAGGACGGAAATCATCGCCTGGCACCCCTCACCCCTGCACGTCATCAAGATCTATATCTTTGAAAGTGTGAAAAAAAATTAAAAAAATAAACTTGTTCCTGTAAGCTTGAAACTTTCATACGATTTTGTTCGTTCATTGTGAAGTTCAAAAAAAAATTGACAGGCGATTTCGACGAGCACAAGTACCTGCCAGGCGACTCGAAAAGGGTGTAAAATACGAACAAAAATGAACTTTTTTATGTAAAGCTGAAATTTATATATGTGTTCGTCTGAGGGAATGAAAAAATTTGTTTTATTATTAATCTTCATCATCATCTGATATGTTATCATTAATTTTTCATCATATAGTACAGTCGTTTCAAGCGTAGTACACTGTGTCTTAAATTGGTTGAGACTGCATTATATCTCAGCTATTATTGAAAATAGAGTCATGCGGTTTTCGAGACCCTGTGTCACTTTTTTGTAAAACTTTGAAATCCACAAACAGAAATATTCCATTTTCTTTTGTTTCTGGAATACAGTGCGAAAATGATAATGTTCACTTTTTGAAGATGTTATTATTTCCCGGCTCTGCATAAGAAAGAAAAGAAATTAAAACTTCTTATAATAATTTTTTACATAGAAGTCAGTGGCGTAGCTGAACATTTTTTCAAAGCAATGTTCTTGAGATTGAATTGGAACGGAATGAAATTTCCCATATGGAACACCATGTTTATTTTAACGTCAAACTGTATCACGACCTATGCTTCAATAAATTTCAGTTGAAAAAGATATCCCACGCATTTAATCAATATGCACAAGCATTTAATCATTACTTTTTCAAAAAGCCATGTGATCTAAACCCATTTATTTTATCCTATTTTGAACATAATTTCAAAATATCAACTGAAAAATGGTTTTTTGATGCATGTGTGGAAGAATTCATGTCATACTTTAAAAAAAAAACAAACAGAAATACAGTAGGCGCTTGATGCCGGATTATTGGAAATGCCGGATTATCGAATTTGTACAGGAAAAAAAAAACTAACTTCATAAGATTTTCAATACTATCCAACTTTCGCAAAATAAGACCGCTATTTTGTCAAGGGACGCTTTGCAACAAGAGAAAACAAATACGTGACATCACTGTCGAGGTTAGGTCCGGACTGCCGAGCGGGAAAAACTACTCTCGGTGATCCGGCATTCAGCTGTATAAAATGCCGGATTATAGAGCGGGTTACCTGGGTCCCAAAGTGCCGGACTACCGAGCGTACCGGATTGGCAAGCGCTGGATTATCGAGCGACTACTGTATACATTTTTCGGATGGTTGACGCTCAAATTTACTAAAGGTAAGGTTGTGATACATCGATGTTTTCAGAAAAAAATGAAAAGATTTGACGTTAAAACATACGAGGTGTTCCATTTGAAATATTTCAAGTTTGAGCTATATCTCAAAAACATTTATTTGATAAAAATTTTAGGCTACGCCACTGAATTCTACGTAAAAACATTATCATAAACATTTTCATACATTTTTTCTCATACAGGGCCCAAGAAATAATAATATCTTCAAAAAGTGAATTTATTCATTCTCGCACTGTATTCCAGAAACAAAAGAAGATGGAATATTTCTGTTTGTGAATTTAAAAGTTTCACAAAAAAGTGACACAGGGTCTCGATATCTGCATGACTCTATTTTCAATAATAGCTGAGATATAATGCAGCCTCAACCAATTTAAGACACAATGTACTACGCTTGAAACGACTGTACTATATGATGAAAAATTAATGATTACATATCAGATGATGATGAAGATTAATAATACAACTTATTTTTTCATTCCCTCAGACGAACACATAAATAAATTTCAGCCTTACATAAAAAAGTTCATTTTTGTTCGTATTTTACACCCTTTTCGAGTCGCCTGGCAGGTACTTGTGCTCGTCGAAATCGCCTGTCAATTTTTTTTTGAACTTCACAATGAACGAACAAAATCGTATGAAAGTTTCAAGCTTACAGGAACAAGTTTATTTTTTTTATTTTTTTAACACTTTCAAAGATATAGATCTTGATGACGTGCAGGGGTGAGGGGTGCCAGGCGATGATTTCCGTCCTCAGCATGCTAGGAACTATCGCTATAAAAATTTCTAGCCTTACAGGCAAACCGTTACTCAAAAGGTTCAGTAGCTCTCGTACTATTACTGAAATCGAGAAGTACCAGTATTGATACTTCATCTCGGTCACGTGCAGCAATAATGTCATCTAAAACATTTGCTGTAGCAGTTTCACAGCTGTACCTTTTCCTGAACCCTGACTGATTTTGCGGTAAAATATTATTCAATTGGAGGTACTCATTTATTTGTGAGGCCATGATACGTTCCGTCCTCAGCATGCTAGAAACTATCTCTATAAAAATTTCTAGCCTTACAGACAAACCGTTAGTCAAAAGGTTCACTAGCTCTTGGACTATAAGGCCTTTGACCTGATTGATCACCAGATCCTACTGTCCATCTTACATTACATTGGATTCGGTGATTAGGCATGTATAATGATGAAGTCTTTTTAGGTAATCGTGTGCAACAGGTAATTTATGAGGAAGAATTCTCTGATTGGATGGATTTGCTGGCTGGAGTTGTCCAGGAGAGTATACTGGGCCCAATATTGTACACCAATAATTATACCTCAAGATCTCCTTATTCTCTGAGTCGCTGTCGATACCACAGCTATGCAGACGACACTCAAATATATTATTGCTTTCATGAGGATGATATTGTGTCTGCTACGGAGGTACTCAATGGTGAGTTGGAATCATTTTGTCGGTGGACGGCTGACCATTCACTCATTTTGAACCCAGAGAAGTCAACCGTTTTGATTTTTGGAAGTGACTCTCAAATACGTAAAGTGAAGAAT
This sequence comes from Hippodamia convergens, assembly GCA_038502775.1. Lineage (NCBI taxonomy): Eukaryota > Metazoa > Arthropoda > Insecta > Coleoptera > Coccinellidae > Hippodamia > Hippodamia convergens. Next base: position 46,504,135 of record CM076614.1, read on the forward strand.
ACGGCTACAGTAAGGTTGAATGGGATTTCACTCCCATTTTCGGGCACTGGCAGAAGTTTGGGACTTATATTAGATTCTAAGCTGCGATTCAGGGAGTACGTCACTTCGAAGCTCAGAGCTGCTTATAGTGGATTGAAGAGTATTTACAGTCATAGGCATTATCTACCGGAAAAATCTAAGAAAATGTTACTTGAAGCTCTTGTACTGTCCCATTTCAATTTCTGTTGCTCTGTTTACGTCCCATGCCTGGATTCCCACTGTTTGTATCGAATTCAGAAGGTTCAGAATTCTTGCCTCCGACTTCTTTACGGTGTAAAAAGGAGAGAGCACATAACCCCTTATTTGAATAGATCTGGGTGGCTTAATATGGCGAATAGAGCGAAGTTCCTTATGCGTTGCTTCTATTTCAAGATATTGAAATTTAGAACACCTCCATACTTGTACAATAGGATTAGATTTCGCACGGATGTTCACACGTTGAATTTAAGAAGGAGGGTTCGTTGAACTATCCCAAAACATAGAAAAGAAATATTTAAGAGATCATTTTCGTACAATAATGTTGATCATATCAATGCACTGAATAGACTAGATCTCAATCGATCCCTCTCTTCCTTCAAAAAAGAAATAAAATCTGCAATTCTTCTTGAACAGGGCCGCTCAGTCTAATTCCTATACATATTAAATGGTTAATTTATTTTCCTTCCAATTGTTTTTCAACTTGTGATGTGGTCCGGGTTTGCTGTCGGTTGTCTCTCATGTCTCATATTTTGTCACTTCGTTTTCGGTGTATCCTGATTTTTCATGTCAATGAATTTACGGCCAGAACAGAATCCTTATGGAATTCTGATAACTGTTGGCCTTTTGTTGTTCTCCCTAAATTAAAAATATTTATAATAGTGAAATTGCAAATGCTGTATTTTTTGGGTGATACAAACAATAAAGATGTTATTATTATTATTATTTGATTTTCAACACTCGATCGCTATGCAACGCGAAACACGCAATTTGAAACAAGAGGAATGTGCCCAAGCGGTAGTTTTGCGAGAAGAAGGGTGGACATACACAAGAATTGCAGAAAGGTTTGGAGTTTCCCATACAAGTGTGTCCAGAATGTTGCAGCGATTCAGGGAGACAGGTATGAATGTCCGAAGACCAGGACAGGGTAGACTACGGATAACAAGTGCCTCTCAAGAACGTTACTTGAGAGTTTCTTCGTTGGGACTACGGTTTGCAACCGCTCGCCTCCTTTAAAATCAGCTTGAGCAAACTCATGGGGTGCAAATTAGCACTCAGACAATAAGAAATCGCCTCAGAGAATATGATTTAAGGCCTCGTGTCGCGGCAAGTGGTCCTGCTCTTACCCTAGCCCATCGAAGGGTGCGTTTGGATTTTGCGAGAGAGCATATCCATTGGGAAGAGGCCGATTGGGAAAGAGTTATCTTCACAGATGAGTCTAGATTCTGTCTCTACCATTGTGATCGACGTTCCCTTGTATACAGACGTCCACATGAAGGATATGCTCAGTGCAATTTCCTGAATACTACTGGTTTCGGGGGAGGATCGATTATGGTATGGGGTGGAAAAATCTTTGACTGCTCGGGTCATCTCATGCCACAAAATTTTGTATTTGAATCAATGTAATCAACATAATAGGTAAATCTGAGAAAAACTTGAGATCCAAATCATTTTAATAACTTCATGTACAAAATTTAATAGAACTTAAATAAAATCTCTGAACTTAATAACTATAGCTGAAGAAATAAACATAAATAATTAGGGGAGATTGTGAATATAGAATAAATGTCAAAACTATGATACATGATGAATATTTCGGTTTTTTACTTATAATTTGTCACATTTGATCCGCCACAATCTGAAATGTCAAAGTTTTTCAAAATTTTCATTCGCTTCCCCTTTCGAAAATGTTTCTAACAAATATAAAGATTTGTTCAATTCATACAATTCAGCATCCGGACCTTCCAAACCTCGTTCATCTACATAATATTCATTTATACCGAGAAAGTTCATTTGTAAGTTGGGACCACCTTGAAATCTTGAGATATAAGGTAGGATCCATTTCAAATCTTCAGATGATAATTCAGAATCTTTAATGAAAATTTTTACCTGAAGGGTCTCACTTGTTATTAAAACATTTACTGTTGAAGTCTCTCCAAAATGTAATAAAAAACTAGATGTTGTTGTCGAGTTATTTTCTAGGTCATCATAATCTTTAATCAAATCCGAATTGAAAAAAACATTTATATCATTATTGTTTTAGTCAATCGTTCCATCTTTTCTAAACTGGGGATTAGTTCTCTGTTTGAGAATTTTTTTAGATAAATAAAACGGTAAATTTGGAAAAAATAAAGGAACTGCTTTTTCCTTGAGTTGTTGACGTCTCATTGGTTCCATCAGCTAATAAAACTTTACAAAAATTTCAAGATATCGTTTTCATGGAAATGAATTTCGGAAACCAAACTGAATTTATCGGAAACGTAATTTTCTCTTGGAATTACCTAATCCACGATATTGATACAGTTCTTTATTTTTGGAAACGAAACGAAACGACACTAACATAATTGTTTCATGAAGTCTTGTAATTGCTCTTGCAGCCGGGTACACGACATTTATTTGGCATGATTCGAAATATGAGAAGTTTCTTTCACAGGACACCAGATGAAAGATGAGATTTCACTTCATTCACACACACAGAATTTTTTTTGGACACAATTCACTTCACAAATAATGTGACCATTTCTTTCCAACCTGGAACCAGGACAAATGCCATCAATTCTCCAAATTGTTATTTCTTGAAATATTCGAACTTGCTGCTGACACTGCTCGTTTGTGTTCAACTGTTTTTATGTGGGTTTCAATGTCGCTTTTTCCACTTTTGCAATAGAAAATGTATTTCCACATTTCGTGAACTGGTTTTGTTTGATGACTAACCAGGACTCATGCCCGAAATTCAATACTGTATTGGTAAAATCAGTACGAACGGTCACCATTAATTCACAAACACAACAAACAACAAGGCGTCCACAAATGGCGTCAGAAACTTCTCGGCCTTCCGCTGCGTTGCCACATCTCAGCTGTTCGAGGCTTGTTAATTGAAGGAGGTTATGTTACTGGCAACTTTGAACACTATGCCATCTTGTCACGGCTGTTCTAAACTATTACACAAATTCGATTAATCAATAGACTCTGCTCTACATGTTCAGGTATGTTCCATCTGATATGTGGATATCTGACGTCCTTGAGTAGTTTTAGACGGGCAGATGTAGTGATGGGCTCACAACTTTAGATCATGTCCTTCGTGGAAGCGCCAGGATGAGCATGAGGCTGGGCTGGTAACTCACGGTGAAAGCAGATAGATCTATTTCATCTCTGTCTGAGTTATCTGTAATGAAGGAGCAATGCGAGCTGTCTGAAGCACACCCATTGGTTCACTTAATTATTCTGAGATTGTTGATAGAGTATGGCGATCTCAAAACATTATTACACGTCAGGTTTCTTTCGGCAATGTCTTCATTGTGAAGTAAATTATTGATCACGTCTTGCCTTTCTTCTCTCAGTACGTTGTCCATCATTTTCGTCTCGATTCACTCTGTCGCCATCACTTTTTTCAGAGCCACTTGTCAGCTTCCTCAACCTTACGAAACAATAAACTTTCTGGCCGGCCGTCGCTACGGGGTAAGCAGGATAGGCGTTCGCCTAGAGCGCCAAAATTAAGGGGCGCCAGTTTACTCCCAAAGAAAAATTAAATGTGCAAAATCCGGAGCACTCACTTAGAATGCAGAAGCCAAAAAAGAGGAATAGATGCAAAATTTTTAAGTAATTGCCCAAAAACAAGAAACCGGGCTACACTTTCCTTTTTTGTTTTTCCTTGTACGGCCATTTCTCTCGATGTTATGGCCTGTTGAAGATTGCTCAAAAAATTTCGATTTTTTTTTTTTGATCCTCCAATTTATTCTAGAAGTGTAAGATATTCATTATTTTTAAAGCTTTCAATTGTCATATGCAACCTTAGAGGGGGGTCGCCATCATGAATTTTTGCTCCGGTCAGAAAAAATCATAGATCCTAATATAAAATGTATCGCGGCCTACTATTTAACAGGCCAGAATGTTGCTTTTAAATGCGACGTTGCCGGAACCCCCACAAGGGGTTGTACCAGGCTCAGAGTGTTACGACTTTGCACTTGCAGTTCTGTTTTGAAGCATAACATGTAATATAGTTCGCATCAGAAATTCGACCAGGAAACGTGTAAAAAGGTTTGTGTTTTTTCCGTGTTCGTGTGATCAGTTTTTCAATCAATCAATAAAGTGAAAATAAGTGTTACAGTTAGAAGATCAGTGTGTGTCGCATTTGATATTGACTTTTTCGACTTTGAGTGTTCATACCTGGAAGAATTATCAACAGGAAGGTTTTTCATTTTGATATGTATTCAAATTGCTTTTAGAAATCTTCGATGACTCGTACTTATGCAGTGCCCGGTTGCAAAAGCAACTATAAATCTACTAATGAGAAGATGTCGGTATTTAGATTTCCGAAAGAACTCGCGAGGAGAAGAAAATGGCTTGACGCAATTCATAGAGAAAGTAGTTTCCGAGGTAGTTTCAAAGTCAACGATGACAGTGTAGTTTGTATAAAACATTTTGTAGCTTCCCAAATTTTGAGAAATAACTCTTATCCAACCGCCGCAAGTTGATTTATTAATATACATAAAAAAATTCCCAAATTAACTGATGATGCATTTCCTTGAATTTTTTCAAATCGACCGAGTTACATGACGTCTTCAGTTACTCCGAAAAAAACTTATCCTGTAGAACAGAGACAAAAATTAGTTGTCCATTATGACAATGTTTACACCGATTGGGACAAACAAGATCAGAACGATTTTCCGACTTTTGTTGTCACTTCAAAGGCAAGGCTAATTTCAACTTCTTTTCCAACGTTAAAGTAAAAGTCTTTGTTCAGTTCTACAATATAAATTTTGAGGGGGCATTTCCGAAAATATAATCGGGGTTTAAGATCTTGAGTAATTTAAGAATCGAAGTCGTATTTAGAGACGAAGTAAACGTACCCATTTCCAATTTCAAGTGATTATTAAGGTGACAGGTATATTAGTGACTTTTTTTTCTATTTTGATGTTCATTCACCTCCTTTATTTAATTGTAAATTAAAATAAATTCGAAATTATATCGAAAACAGTGCGAATTGCACACAGGTGCGGATCCGGGGGAGGGGAACTGGGGGAACGTCCCCCCTGCAAATTACCCGGGGCACCTCTAAAATTTTGCTTCTCCCCCTAGAATTGACATACTGAGGCTGAAATAATCACAAAATATTTTTGCAAATGGTGTTTTGATTGGGAACTACTACATTTAACATCGCCGGAAATACCAGTACCTTTAAACTTTTGAAGATTTAAAAGTTTTCCTCAAAGTTCCCCCTCCAAGAGTTGGGCATGGCCACCCTAGATTGCACAAGAAAACCGTATACTTTCCATATCTACCCGTGCCACTGGACAAGTTGCTGGTAACAACGGCAACGTCGAACCTTCCGGCCTGTTAGATTTAGTAGGCCGTGAATGTATATATTATTCCTACTGTATGAAGAATTGTCAAGACAAGCTTGGGATAGTGGTTAGGTTAGGTTGTTAAAAATCATGGTTGTGACCTCTCAATTCCTTACAAGTGTAAAATATATTCTTATAATTGTAGGACTTTATTGGTTTATGTTACATGGCCACTCAGTCATCGCGTGTCTGGAGACACTTGAAGGCATTGCTGGAGCATCTTGACTGTGGATGTCATCTATTTGGACTTTTCCTGAGCCTTCGACCCTTTTAATCCAACATTTCGGCAATAGGGCTTGGCTTCGATTGTTCATCCTTGTAGGTCCTTTTCGGTAAGAGTGAGCGATTCTTTTTCCGATTTCAAGGCAGTTGTTAGTGGCGTTCATCAGGGTTGTGTTTTGGATCCGCTCCTTTTTCTGATTTATGTCTCAAATCACCAAAACTCACTTTCAGCATTTTGTTATTTTAAGATACTCGCTTCCCTAATGTCTTTCAAGGTGACTTGTAACAGGTGGATCGGTGGTGTCACTGGAGGCTCCTACTTCTAAGCGTGGACAAATGCAGGGCTCTTCACCTTATTGAACACAATCTGGAGCACCAATATCGTGTCAATGGCAGTGTTCTGGAATCATACACGGAGCATAATGACCTTGGCATGATCATGTCAGAGGATATCTCCTGATCTGCCAGCAAGATCTTGTACCTGATAAGTAGTCCCTGGATGTTAAATTGGAACTTGCATGCAGCTAAATATGAAACATCAGCCCAATCATTCAGCAGTTTCTACGATCGTCGTGTCTGCGGTGAACTAATTGTGACATATCGCATCTTGAACAACTCTATTGTTGGTCATTTTAACATTTTTACGATGAACGCCAATGATTTTTGGGGTCACAGTTTTAAGTTATATCATGAGGTGTTTCATGTCCGTATCCCGCCAAACCGGTATTAAGCAGGTGTAACTCTTTACTGGAAAATATGTTGTGGGTGTCTAGTGTGAATACCTTTAAAAACACGACTAGACTCCAGATTTCCTTACAATGTTTTTTACTCCTTTTGTGTCCTGAAGCGTCTTTTTTCTGTAAGAGATTTATAGACCATTTGACTTTATCTCAATATAAATAAAACTGATCCTCCATTGGGCACTTGCTCACACAATCCTCATTCAACATTGCCTTGTTCAATTTTCAGATGTCAACTGAGACTAACCGAACAAATAGCCAAACTAGAAATTGCTTCTACCAAAAAGTCAGAGGGCAGTATACTTTTTCCACAAATTGATGATTGCATTAGGTAGAATAATAGGCTGTGTAATTTTTGGATCCTTTGGAACTTTGGATTTTTGGAACATTAAAATCCATCAGGATTATTCAAGGTGAGGAAGACGCCAAAAATAAAGATAATAAACTGAGGAATAATTATTCACAACAAGAATTTTACAACACATCTGTACCAACAAAATATTTTCTAAGCTCTTGGGCTTCTGCAATCATTTCAGAAAGATCTCGGTTTTCAACAGAACTATTGTCTTTATCGTGGGAAGCTAATTTCTCATAAATATCATCATTTCTTTTGAAATCGTTGACTTTTCTAGGGAGAATATGTATATGGACATGCTGTAACAGAAACAGATGAAAAATTTCAGTTTCAGTTATTTACTAAGTACACTTACAGAAACTGTCTGTCCCGCTTCTTTCCCATCTTGACAACATATCGTGGAAGAAGTGGCAGAAAAATGCTTTTCAATTTGCTTCTGAATAGTTACTACAGTTTGAAATAGATCTGAAAGTTCTTCTGGCTCACAATCAGCAAGTCTTTGAACTACTCTTCTTGTAGTGACAAGGACATCTTGTAGAACTTAAGGAAGGGAATGACAAAACTAGGTTTGTCCTACTGTAATGAATATATTACTGAATATATCATTAAATTAAAATATTTTATCTGTAATCAATGAGGTTTAAAATGCTATAAATGTTCAATAATTCTAAACAAATGTTTTCAAAAGGATACGTCCTGGAACAACACAACGTAAATTGGTGAATCCATAAGAAAGTTTTGTTTTGAAAAATACTGTAGACTCTGGTATCTCGATATGGGAAAACTTGAATACATCAGTCTTCAAGATAGGTAAACTTTTTTCACACTTAACATTCAACTGATATATATCCTTTCTTCTATGAGAAAACACAGGCATTTCCCTTCGAACTTTATAAATTATTGATTGGTCGATTTTAGCTATACTTATACTTTCATTTTTGTCAACACCTTCATTATAGGATGGGCACCTGGCAATTATCTTCCCCCATGGATCTACAACCTTCAGAATATTTCAAAAACAAAAGTCAGCTTTAGGTGAAATAGCTAGTTTCACGCAATAAGATATTTGGATACAAAGCTTGTAATATTTCCTTTTATTTCAATGAAAAAAATTGTGATAATTGTGACAATATCATCTGATAATCATCAGAATAGGCACTCACCATAGAATTTCCAAAAGATATCCGTTTCTCATTGTGTTTGCCATATTGAGCAGCAGCAACAACGTAGCACTGGTTTTCAATTGCTCTTGCTCGTAACAACACTTCCCAGTGAGCTTTTCCAGTGGAATGAGTAAATGCTGATGGATAACTCAGAATTTCAGCTCCATTTTTTCTTTGAATAACACTCAGTTCAGGAAATCTCAGATCATAACACTAAATTCCAAATAAGGAAAATATTTCTGGGTAGAATTTCAACATTCAAAATTTTCAAGCTCAATTAGAAAAAAAATTGTTGAAAAAGGATACACTGAACAATGCCAGAGCTCCTGCAGGTGTACTCACAGGGGATATTATTTGTTCTCCCTTATTAGTATATTGTGTCTCTTTGAGCTCTAAATTCTCTTCAGGAATGTGTACATCAAATAAATGAAGTTTTCTATAAACCGATACTATCTCTCCACTATTACTGATAACTAAATGGGAATTGCTAATCTTTTTCTAAAACCAGATATTCAACAGTTAAGCATAATAGTCATAATGTCAATTTCATAGCACATACTTCAACATCAGATTGCAATTCGTGAATTCCTCCAATTGACAACCATATCTTAAATGATGATGCTATATTTTTATATTCTGTTATGGTTGGGCCTTCTAAAGATTCTGCTAAATTATAAATTTCTTCAGAGTTTTCGGCTATATAATCACATCCTTCTGGCAAGAAAGCCACCTTTGGAATAACTATTAGTATAGTTACATTTTCTCATTAATTTTGATATATTAAATTAAAGAAATGAAATTTTATAACATACACTCAATTTCAATGATTTTTCATGAATAATACAACTATGTTTAAGTTTACCTTTGCTCCCTGTTCAGAAGCATGAGATACAAGTCTCTTCACTGTTGTCAAATTCTCTGCTTTATTGTTGGTAGCAGTAAACTGACATATTGCAATATCACACATGTTTGCTTTCAAAATTCTAATGATTCTGATTGGAATGATTTTGATGAGTTTTTGTGAAAAAATCATATGTTATGATTGGTGGATATGAACTGCTGTTGTGAAGATGGAAACCTCAACATGAATGAAGGGATCGCCACATCTTATTCAAACGAATAATAAAGTCTATTTAATTTAAGGATTAACAGGATCAACAAGTCTCTGGGATTAAATTGTTCTATTAAATTTTTATATAAATTCAGCAGAAACCACGAGAAACTTTGATGAATGAAGATCTAACAGAGCATACATTATACGCATGCGCCAACCTTGACAATTTGCTATTTCATCGTCAGCAAAGATTATAAAGTATACTCTATAATCTTTGATTGTCAGGTTGTGCATAGCATAACACAAATCGAATCTCTAGCATCCTTGGAATCCTAGAGAAAATTTCCCTTTACTTATATTGGTTTTCGATGCTGGTTTAATTTTTTTCAAGCCATGAAATGGATTCTTCAGAAAATAACTATTTGGCAATACCAAAGTTTATTAACTGCACGACGTGTTTTATTGGGGTCTGCTCGGGAGCCAGCTATTCTTTGGGGGTGGGAGAGCAAACCTATTAGAGCAGCTGCTAAGGGAAAGGATTCTGTGTTGTTTGGGGCCTACGCAATAACTATGACTCCAAGTTCAAACCTGGTCCTATAGTTTATTTATTAAATGTTCAACATGGGAACTCAACCAGTCCTTCACAATAAGAAACTATATTGTACTTTCAATGCTCTTCGTGTAATGTAATTCATTTGTAAAGTAGACATTGCGAAGTAAAAAGTCCTGGGGCCTATTGCACCAAACTACTTTGCAACTTTTCACTTTGCACTTTTCTTCTTTTCATATGAATCACCTAGTCTTCCAACTCCCAAAACTATGATATCACGAGCTGAATCTGAGTTATCTGGTTTAGGAATAAATATTGGTTCGTGCACTGGCTACACCATTGATGTTAACATTGTAAATAATGAATAAAATTAGGTAGTGTTAAATTTTCCCACCATTTTAAAGCCTTAATTATTGTTATAATTAATAAATAAATGATTTCTTGAATTTTGGTTGATTGAGGGACATAAAGGTGAAAATATTAAGATCCCATATAGTTTACATGCAGCGTGCGAAGTAAGTATTTCGGACGGCGTCATGGCAACGAAGGAAAAAGAACGAAAGGGTCACTTCGCATGTTGTTGTCAATGCGCGAACCTTGTAATTTTTTGACGTCTGTAGAAAAAACTTACTTTTATTAATATGTAATAATCAAATGCAACAGGCGTTCAAATATTATTATTATTATTATTATTATTATTATTTAAAACTTTCTATTTTATTTATGTGGAGGATTCAAAATGTAACTTTTTTTTTCTTTGTCACATTGGGATTTCACATTGAGAATATAACTCACACTTGTAAGAAATTGAGAGGTCACTACCATGATTTTTCAACAACCTAACCTAACCACTATGCCAAGATTGTCTTGACAATTCTTCATACAATAGGAATAATATACAGGGCCGCCCGCCAGGGCCGGCAAACCGGGCAGTCTGCCGGGGCGGCAAATTCTAGGGGCGGCAAAATCAGTTTCGTCATACTAGATTTTTTTTCATTTGAAATCGAAAACCCGCCTGTTATTGAAAGTGGAAAGCACGACCAGACTCAGGGGCGGCTTTTTGAGCCTGGCCAACCAAATATATCACACTTGTACACAAATAACCAGATAAAAATGCAATTAAACCAATACAAGAGTAATACGATCGAAGATGCAGCATTCTACTCATAAATAAATATCCCTGTCAGGTTGTAAATTTCGCCAATGCCTCTACTCAACGGCCTCTTCTCCAAGTTACACTCCCTTGTTTATGAGTTTATTACCAAGACGTTCCCTTTGATGAACATCTGGGACTAAAGTTTTTGGAAGGGTTTCTGGGATAATTCAGCAATGATTTTTATTTTCAGTTTGCCAATCGGAATTCTAAATTTTAATATTCAGGAGGGGTTTATAATACTCGAGAAATAACGGTATCAACTCGTTAGTCCTCAGTGTCCTCACAATATTCAATATTTTTGCAACACTATATAGTGCTACATAATAGAAATCTTTCATCTTCGGAGTTATGATTTTCGAACTGAATTACCCTACAAAATTGAAGGTGAGTTCTATAATTCCGTATTTTTTACCGTCGGATATCTCATTTAAACGATAATAAGTATAAGGCGCTCTCTGCTTATTAACAGTGATGTGGGTGATTTTTTTAGTATTTCAAGGATCGCCTCAGATACGCATATTAATCATAAAGCGTCGTTTCAATAATTCGAAAAGGCGCCTTTGAATGAGTTGAAAATATGCCTCCCTGAAATTTGAGGCAGATTAGTGTTCTCGATTTATTGGATAATGGTCATAGTAGAAAAATATATCAATATTATTATAATAATCGTTATAAGATACAGGTGAATACCTAAGATTTATATTGACCTCTTTTCATTTACTTAATCAGATGTCAGAGTTTAAGAACTTCGCAACAGGTAATGAATGAAATATGGTCATGTAGGTACCTTACCTGTAGAATTTTTCTTACGTATGTAAGAAAGAGCTGTGCTGCCTTGGAATAAAGAATAATCAAAAACCAAAACCTGTAATTTTTTTCCTTTAACATGAGATCATTTAGCTTCGTACACTCAAAGCAGAGACCGTTTTCATTGTTTCGATATTTTGTATGTGAATGCATTTTAAAATTCTGAATTTTTATTTGACATATACATTTTATTTTTATTATGATACCTTACCGCCTGATTGAGAATTTTTACATACGCAGTTATATTTATCGGTATCGTGTATCGTAGAAACTGTCGTATAATGATTTTATTAAATATGGAAAATACTTTTGGGATACTTTTGGCGAGAGAAGCTTTTCAGAGTTGAAACGAATAAAAGATTTTCTACGATCAACAATAGCCCAAGATAGATTATCTGATCTAGTCATTATACCCATTGAATATGAGAGAGTCAATGATCTCGATATATTTCAATCAATTCATGACTTTGCGAGATGAAGGTGAGAAGGAACAAATTTATTTGAGTTCGAATATTTTGGTGTGATGGTTCTAGTTCACTTTTATACATACGATAGCCGGTATATATGTTTTTTTTTGTTATTTTTTATTTATAGTCCATTTCAAAATGATTGGCATCTCGGGCGGCTGTGGAATCTCGAAAATATGTTGGTAATATCCCATCAGTAACTTTTGAGTTCTAGGATTTAGGTTGGTGTTGATTGAAAACACTAAGTTTTGACATTTCAGAGTTTGAATTAACCTCCTGAATATATTTCGAATTTATTTCTGTATGCTTATGTTCTTGATCAAATCGACAAATAAGTTTTTGATTTGAATATTTCTCAAGTATTACCGAATTGAAAATGGCTGGAATTCATGAAGAACTAACTACAAGGAAACGTGAAGCAGTTTATCGTCGGTATTGCGAGTTTTTCAACAATTCAGCAGGTTTCTGTCAGTATTAATCGCGTTTTGCTAGTTATTCAGGTAACAATCATTTACTTGTTCGAGGTGTTTTCGACTTTTTCGAATAAATAAATAAGTCTCCAATTTCAGTTTTCACCTAGAACTGTCAGATGAATTTTGGAGAAGAAAGAAGGCAAGACAAGTCATTACGGTCAGAAGTGAGCAGTAGATGAAAACCTATTTCACATGATTATACCTTCAAAGAGACATTATACGACGTTATTCTCTCTAAAATCAGATTGAGTTTTAATCAAAATCAACATTTGGTATATTATTTAATGAATCATGAAATAGACAGTATTAATAAAAAATACAAATAATAGTGATCTATTTTATAGCAAATCACACTTCCAATGATTCACAATTTGTCAACAAATTTTTTCTATTTGTTTCAACAACTTGGCTATGAAATCGTAAAGTTATGTCAGCTTTATTATACTTTTTTTTCTCAATACTCAGAAAAAATGACACAGGGTGAGAACTTGGCTGAATTTTCGATAGTAATCAAGATTTCAAAATTTGCTGAAGAGTCTTCATAGAGAACGAACTTTTAGTTATCCTTGATTATTTAATGAATGATATCTCTACTTTGAAGTTCCTCGAAAGCCTGCAAGATTTCATGTTGAAGTATTCCACGCTATTTTTATTATCAATCCTGAATTTCCAATTCCATGCTTGATCCTTGATCTACAGCGAAATAGTGTGGGAGTGTATATTTTAGTCATCATCTCAGCTTGTTTTTCTTTTGTAATTGAAGCTAAGTTTAAAAATGTGTCAATACAACAATGACGAAAGTAATATTATTTCACAAAAAAATTTTCAAATTTATTTGCCTTGAGAAATATATTCAATCATTTTATAGGTTTTATTGATATATTTCAATCTATGATGAACCCACAGAAATTTTTAGTAACTTTTTGTAACTAGAAATAAAGCCCCGGCTGGAATTCCATGGCTTGCTCTGATGACAATCATTTTGAAACAGACTATAATATATTCTTTGTATGATACATATTTATAGTTATATTTTCTATTTACACTTTCCAGTTCCTGAAATGATATGTTGAGTTTTATTTATGTTTTAGCAAGTTGATGTGATTATACAAGAGAAGTCATCTCCAATAAAAATTATTTACAATTTGATCAAGGGGAAAAAAATTCAGAAACGAACGAAATATATATCCTTCGTTTCTGGATTTTTTCCCCCTTGATCAAATGGTAAAAAGAGTTTGTTATGAATCCCAAACTCAATATATCACAGCAAGGTGGCAAAATATAATTTTCACGGGGCGGCGAAATTTTATTTTGCCGGGGCGGCAAAATGTCTGGCGGCGGCCCTGATAATATATACATTCACGCCCTGAATCTAACAGGCCGGAAGGTTAGACGTTGCCGCTGTTACCAGCAACGTGTCTAGTAGCACGCGTAGATATAGAAAGCATACGGTTTTCTTGAGCAATTCGCACTGTTTTGATATAATTTCGAATTTATTTCAATTGACAATTAAATAAAGAACTGTAGGGAGGAAAACAAAACAGCATTTCGTTTATCTGCAAATAATTTCTCAATATTTTATCGCAAATAATCCAGAACTCACCATGGGTAGCTGTTGTATTGAGTTCCACGAGATTGCAATCAGAATGGAAATTATTCTTCTTTCTGAAGCGAATAAAATAGGTGAATGAACATCAAAAGAGGAACAAAATGTATTATTTCGCTATAGGAAATGATTACATTCTGACTGCTGATCTCTTAACTCAAAATAATCTGAATGGATAAAAACTATGAATTCAATCCTTAAAAAGGTTATAGAAAACAAAAAATGAACTCTGAATACATAAAAATAATTCTGTTGATGAATAACGGCTAGAAATTAGTACTTTCCTGTCGGAAAGCGCAGTTCTTGGGATTCACTAACCATTATAGAACAATTTATTTATTTATTATTTATTTATTTATTACAAAATTGATTCGAGTTGAGGACGAACCTATAAACTCGAAGGTACATTATAGATAATATGTATGCATACAATCAGATGTGAACAAATAAAGGGGCGAGCGAAATCAAATATAAAAATATACATTATGTATGAAAAAAGAAAAACAATAATAAAATGTAACCGAAGCAGGCATTTCTATGAGGGACTTCATAATGAGGACTTCCATCTGTAGTAAATATTCTTGAAAGCGTTGACGGAGGATGATCGGACTATGTTCTCAGGCAAACGGTTCCAACTGTGAAATATGCGATTGGGCAGAAAGTGTTGACGCTGTGAGGACTTGAAGCTTTCGCGTTTAAGTTTATAAATATGCCCTAGCATGTTGTTTCTGTTCAGAGGAAAAAAAACCGCGGATCTTCTCCCCGAAGTGGCCTTGCATGGCTCGAAACGAGAAGATCAGGTCACCACGCATGCGTCTCTCCTCAAAAAGTGTCAACCCCATAGCAGAAAGTCGTCGCGCTGGACCATAGTGGGCACGAGTAGCCCATCGCTGAGTGGACTCGAGAACATCGCTAGCAGCCCTTGTGGAACACCACCAAACTGGACCAGCATACTCCAGCGTTAGTCGGATGTATGTTTTATATATAATTGCGAATGTTCGATCGCCACAACCTCTGAAGGATTTACTGAACATATAGGTAAGTTGTTTAGCTTTGGCTGAGATACGTTCTATGTGTGCTAACTAACCAAGATCCTCCGAAATGACAACGCCAAGGTCTTCAATCTGGGATACAGGAGTCAAGTATTCACCACCGATGGTGTAACCAAGTCGAGGATTGTTTTTACCTATGTGAAGAACGAAGCATTTACTCGTATTGAGAGGAAGCAACCATTCCTCACACCATTCGTTCAAGATCTTGTCTGTCTGAAGAACAGCATGATTAACTATGGTGTTGTTGTAGAGTTTGATGTCGTCGGCAAACTGTGACAGTGTGGACTTTAACAGAGGCGGAAGGTCGGAGGTGTAGAGAAGAAATAGTAGAGGCCCTAGAACGGACCCCTGAGGGACGCCAGATATTACATGCCAAGCGGACGAAGAGAAGACATCGCCAACTCGCAGTCGGTACGAACGGCCAGACAGGAAAGCTCTAATCCAATCGAGCAACCTTCCTCGTACCCCAATGTGCTCCAACTTCGTTAGTAAGCGGTTGTGCGGGACCCTGTCGAAAGCCTTTGAGAAATTGAGGTAAATGACGTCCGTTGGCTGACTGGTGTCCAATGCTCTGGTCCAGTCAGATATGCATGACAGGAGATTTGTTGTTGTGGAGCGTCCAGGAACAAAACCATGCTGCCCGTCAGGTATCAAACCATTGGAGAGAGCGAACTCAAGAAGTTGTTCGCTGATTATCCTCTCTAGTACCTTTGCAACTGTTGACAGCAAGGATATAGGGCGATAGTTGTCCGGGGAAAGCTTATCTCCCTTCTTGTAGATCGGGGTCACAGTAGCGAAAAGCCAATCGGATGGAAGTGATCCTGTAATCATGGACTTGCGAAAAATCATGGTAAGAGGGACACTGGCACAATGTTTTAGGAGGTATGGGGTAATTCCGTCGCTACCAGGGGCAGAAGAAATATGAGCTTAGTTAAATGATGCTCTACAATTACCTCGTTGATTTCAACATCCAATATTTCTGAGCAGCATCGAGAAATATGTGGGGTTGGACTCGGACCAGGTGGCTCAGCTGAAAAGGATTGAAAAAAAGATCCTGCCAGGATGTCAGCCGTCTCCTCACAGCAGCAACTCAGATTGTCATGGTCGTCCCTGACGGTCGGAACTCTCACATTGGTGTTCAAAGATGATTTTATATATTTGAAGAATTTTTTTCTGTTTTTAGAAGAGGTCAGTCTATTCTCGAAATTCTTTTTTGAGTTTCGCAAATAATCAGAAACATAATTGGAGTAATTACGATGTGCAGTAAAGTCCGCTGTGCATCGTGTTCGCAAGTATCTTTGCAAAGAGATTTTTTCTTTCTGATCAGTTGTAATGATTGATCAGTAATCCAAGGTTTCAGGGGATTCCATTTCTTAATTATAATCCTGGTGTTGGAGGAGAGCAACTCGTTTATTTTTCTCGTGAAGGTCTTCAACTGCTCGTCAACGCTATCATGGGAAAGGAGCAAGGCGTCCCAATCTAAACCCGTCAATTCAGTGGAGATGTTGTTATAATTGACTTTTCTTATAGTTTTTATTTCACGATTATTGGCATTTGGAGAACGAAACTGTAATTCGGTGAAGAGAGTGACGTGATCAGATTTACCAAAGGGTGGCAAATAGCTGAGATCAGAGGTGAGCAGAGGGTCAGAGACGAACACCAAATCCAGGAGGAATGGGTTCTGACCCTCTCTAAATCTGGTGGGTTGTTTAACAAGCTGTTGCAAACGAGAATTGAAAACTAGTTCGGCGTAGGGAAATGATGGGGAAGACGCAGAGGGTCACATGATCATCGGCCACTTCAGGTCGGGACAGTTGAAGTCTCCTGCAACGAAAATGTTGTCGTAGGTTCTGGAGGCAGTGGAAAGAAAACTGACGCAATTGGGGTCAGAAGGACATGGGCGCGGTCTGTAAATACACCCAACAAAGACATTATTAAGAAGAATTATTAAGGAAGATATTACTCAAAATTTGGGAAAATTTACTCATGATCATTTCAGAAGGCTGCTGACATAGTGAACATTTGTAGTGATAATCATCTCACTTACGCCGGAAAAATGTCATAAATAAACATTTCAAAAACGTTATATTATTGTAGAATTGAACAGAGTCATTTTCTTTGACATTGGAAATAAAATGGGAAATTGCATTGTCTTGGAAATGACAACTAAAGTCTGAAAATGAATCGATCTGATCTTGTTTGTCCCAATCGGTGTAAAAATTGTCTAAAGGACAACTAATTTTTGTCTCCGTTCCTCAGGATCAGTTCTTTTAGGAGCAATTGAAGACGTCATGACTCTAGGTTGATTCCGAGAAATTGAAGGAAATGAATCATCAGTTAATTTAGGAATATTCATAAATGAACCTTAGGCGGTTGGATAAGATTTATTCATAATATGGGAATCTAAAAAATGTTTTATACAAACTAAACTGTCTTCGTGGATTTTAAAACTGCTTTCTCTATGAATTGCGTTAAGTCAATCTTTCGGAAATCTAAATACCGACCCTTTTTTTCTCATTGGTAGATTTATAGTTGCTTTTGCAACCGGGCACTGCACAAGTACGAGGCATAGTATTCAAATCTTAGATTTCTAAATGAAATTTTAATAAACGTCAAAATGAAAAACCTCCCTGTTGATAATTCTTCCAGATATGAACACTCAAAGGCGAAAAAATCAATATCAAATGCGGTACACACTGATCTTGTAACTGCAACACTTATTTTCACTTTATTTATTGATTAAAAAACCAATCACATGCACACAGCGAAAAAAACAAACCTTTTTACATGATTCCGGATCGAATTTTTGATTCGAACATATTTACGCTTCCACCTTCCACACAGAATTGCAACCTGCAACTGCAAGGTCTTACCCACAGAACACTCGTACCACCCTGAGTCAGGACCCCAACCCGCTGTGAACACTCCGGCAACGTCGCTTTTTAGAGGAACATTTTGGCCTGTTAAATATCGTAGTATATTCTATTCTATAAAAAATCACGCAGAGGTTCACTTCCCCGCGATTACTGTTTATATCTGATGTAGTTTACAGAATGAACTATTATTATTAATAATCGGATCTAACCTCTTCATGAACTTTTTTCATTTTTTTCTCATTGATACATCCATTTGAAACGAAAAAAAAAACTTTTTCGGTAAAATGTTTGTGTGTTTACATTTCGGAACAACACATGACTTTCTTGTTTTTGAATTAGACATTCCGGACGGTAATCTTTTGTGAAACCTACGATGGCGAGATGGCCCAAAGATCATCTAATTTTCAAAAGTGCTGATCTGTTGACTATATAGCCCCTACTATTCCAGCCTATTCCTACAAGTTCGATCACGAGATGGCCCAAAGATCATCGAATTTTCAAAACAGCTGATCTATTGACTATTGGCCAAACTATTCCCACAACTTCAAGAAAATTCAAATTATGTGCTGTTTAATTAGACATACATTGATAAAAGACTGTAGGACAACAACTTGTATGGCCTCCGTGGCGCAATTGGCTAGCGCGTTCGGCTGTTAACCGAAAGGTTGGTGGTTCGAGCCCACCCGGGGCGATGTTTTTTGTTTGGACTATAGGAACATGATCGTTATGTTTATTTATCGTAAAAACTGAGTATTACTTGAAAAGAGATCACGCTCTACATCATGTACATGATGTCGGTCAGAACTTTTTGATTTTTGAAACATTTTTTACTGGTTTGTGGTGTTTATTTTTGTCATTCACGGTTCTCGGGATTTTCCACAGAATTATTCAAATAGGCCAACCCTGAACTTCACGAGAAGGTAGATTTCAACAGCCTGAATAGATTGATTAGCTATAATATAGATTTTTTTCTTATTCTGCGGCAAATCGATCGTGCAGTTCCCTCGGCGTATTACAATGTTTGGGCGGCATCAAGTTAAATACAGTCGTTCGGGGTAACTTCACCCTGTCAAAGTTATATTTTCTCAAGAATTTTTGAGATTACGAGTCATTGCTCTCTTCTTTAAGCTCATGCTCATAATGATAAATATTGATATCAGCCACCATTTTCTCATATGATAATTACTTGCATATTTCGCTTCCGTGTAATTTATTTAAATAAATAAAGGTGAGCCAAAGTTATCCCCCAAGCTCGGGTATCTTTGACCCAGCACCTAAAAATCAACTGAAAGACGTGATTTCTCAGTCTCTTGAGCAGCTGGATAACTTAAACTCACTTTGAACGTCTTATTGAAATGTCCAAAGATTTTATGAAAGGTATATTTTTCATGGGAAGGTTTTTTTTGTGAAATACTACTGGACGCTTTTATGAATTAATTTTTATATGTCCTTTTTTAAATAAGTTTTCTGAATTGTGTAGTGAAATTCTGGGTGTTTGAGATATCGAATCTTATTCTGTAGCAGATAGACATATTTATTTCAAAAATACAATTAGTGTTACATTTCTCAGAATATGAAAAAGAAAACAGTTACTCTTGAGGGTCATATCCAAAGTTAACAACCCCAATTTTTTTATGAAATGAGTATTAATAATGAACAAGTTACTGTTGCTGTATAGAATTATATCAGTATCTTTATCAGTTTCATATCATCGTCTTAAATTGAATGTAGAACTTTCTGATGGCGCGTATTCAAATCTGACTCTTTCGATGTATAATAAACACATGAATTGAGCTATATTCGAATTACAAAAACGAGAAGGCGCTCAATATATGAAAGAACAATTTCAATTATTTGAACGTGTAAGTATCTTCAAAAGAAACCGACGCGATGCGCATAAATAGATCTCGAACGTTTGGGTTAATGTTAGACCGATGGACAAAGTTACCCTGTATGAATATCAATCCATATATTTTATTCACAAAAGAAAACTACATACTTGCTGTTTCAAAAAATGTCGAAAAACGCAGGTGAAATAGAATTTTATTGGATACCATCCCAAAACAGCATAGAAAAAAAGCAGAATAATCTGCTCAAATGAATCTTGTAAAGAAAGTGATATATTATCTTCAATTCCTTTAATATGGTCACAATGATGACGTATACATATTTCGCTAAGACATAACACCATCTCCATTGACCATTTTTAACAAGGAAACTCGCGAAAATTGGACTATAATAAATTACCTGAATATACATATATCATGAAAAAAAAGAAAAAGTGGAAAAAAGAAAAATTTTATTGAGATATAAATACAATACTGAAATAATATGATGATTTTCTCAAATATTTCTTGGCTGGAAAAACTGAAAAAATTTTATTATTTAGTCAAATATTCATGAAGATACCAGCAATTTCCACATACCTTCTCAATTAATTTGAAAGCACCATTTGAATTACTAACTTGCAAACTCCTTTTTATCCATCCAGGCAGAGCATTTTTTGTTGAACTTCTGTTGTACCGATCATCAACCAACAAAACAACAGCATAATCATTCTTATGTCTAACAGCCCTTCCAATGCACTGATTTACCGATTTCATACACAAGTTTTCGTAAAACTCATTTCCAGCACTTGAACCCTACATCATTATTATATCAAATAGAACGCAATATTTTCTAGTCCGTATCCTACCTCTTTTTCATTCAAATAATTGATTTTTTCTAACAAATCTGGAGCTTTGATATTGGCATAAGGTAAACCAATAACAATAACACATCGTCCAAGATCATCAGAAAAATTTAGTCCTTCACTCAGTTTACCTCCTAAGATATTACAAAAAAAGTTTCGAAATTACTCAACATGCAACTCAATCTGCAGATTATCTAACTCCCTTTTTGTATTACTATTTTCTTTCCTCTTGAAACACAAAAACACATATTCTCACCTACTACACTGAATAAGAGAGCCCCTGTTTTTCTAGATTTCTTGATTGTTGCACCATATTTCTCAAGTACAGAATCAACTGATCCAGTATCTTTAGGTTCTCTAAAGACAGGTCTTCCGAAGGAAACATCCTTCAGCTGTTCCCAAATCCAATTTTCATAATGATATGATGGAAAAAAAACAACTATACCTCCTACAACTGTTTTGCACGCTTCCTGTAGTATATGTTTTATATCTGATCCCTTCAAAGTAAAGTATAAGCTTTATAAATTTTCTCTGAAGACATATTTGGGAACTCACCAGTTTCATCCTATTTTCAAAGTTGAAATAGAGGCTTTTATCTTGCAGACCCTTAGTAATAATAATCGGCAGGATATTTTCTGGAGAAATTATATGGTCACATGAAAATTCAACAATTTTATCGGGATGAACACCAGACGAAATAAATAGTCTATTTCTAAATTCACCCACAGGTTTCATTGTCCCGCCTGCTACAATTACCTAACAAATTTTGAGGTATTGTGAATTCGATAAATTTTCTGAATATAAAATGAAAAAGACTGAAAACTTACCGATCTGGCTTCCTTTACAATATCTGTAAATTGCGATGATGGATTAAGTAGTAAGAATTGGAATTTACTGGGTGTGAGATCAGGATTCTGAACTACTAAAACTCTTCCATCTTCATAGGAATAGGTGAGAGATTCTAAAAATGAAACTACAGATGATAATGGATTGACTGGAGGCTGTTCTTGTGGCTTTTTCTCCATTACATCAAGTTCTGGAGTACTTGTTTTCTTATTACTATTGCCCAAACTATTCAGGAAGGTTTTTAATCCTTTTTCAGGTTTTTTTGACAATTTTTCATCATCGGGATATTTTCGAGAGTAATGGTGAATCTGAAGAATATCAGTTATAGTTGAAGAAAATACAAGGAATAATTGAAAGGTTTCAACTTGATTTAATATCGGAAGAAATCTTAATAACTTGCAATTCTGACACATTATCAATACATGTCATGACAACATACATAAGCATGTATATGGAAATATCTATTAATTTTTTTTCAAAAGGATATATGCATATCATCAGAGGCGTTTTCAACATCTGAAGTGAGCAGACTTTCATCATCATCTTTGACTATGTTCATCAATACGTTAAAGAGGCAGTTTTGTTAATAGGTAACTTTTCACTAACGCACTTTTCATCCTAAGAATGCCCCATGCCAATCGCGAGCGAAAGCGTGAAAGTGTAGGGGCAATCTTTGGCTCGGTTTTCACAAATAAAACTCGATAACCGTTTGTATATTTGCTCAGGTTTTAATTGAAGAAAATGCATTTAAAATTCGAGAGTATGTATATAAAATAGAAATGGTTTATTTGCCAAGTATTACAGTTTGGTACACAGTTAATACAATTTATGAAAAATTGGGACTGCATTTCGATAAAAAAACCGATGCAAAAAATCTGTGTTATGCAGCCCACTGATTGATTTCGCTGAGTCATATGAAAATGCTTTCGCACATAACACCAAAAAAAGCACATGCTGATAGGCTGAATGAAGCTGGTGCCCCAAAAAAAAAAAAGGAAGCGTAAGCGACGCTGGTGGGGTATATATGAGGGTAATATTTGAGAAAAATTTATTACTTAATACGGCAATTTGGGTGGCGAATGCGAGCATAATATAAAATATCAGAGCATCTAACCCACAGTATATAGTATATAGGAAAGCGAACCCGCTCAACACACTTGAACCACACATCTTAGTCTGCTGAGATACATATCACTGATATAGTTTTTGAATTTTTTCATACAATAATGTATTACTTTATGAGGAGGGTAATTCTACATCCTGGCAACAACCACACTAAATAACCTATGGGAACTATTCGTTTGATGCTGGGAACAAAAAATTATTCTTGTAATATACTGAAAAAACATGAGAGAAAAACAATCGTTGCAGATAAGGTGGCTGCCAAGTTCTGACTAGCCTATAAATTAAAAATTTATGGTATTTACATTAGAACAGACAAATTGTTCAGATGTTATGTGCTTTCTAAACGAAATCAAGAATGAGAAGTGCATGCAGGTGATCTGCAACTTTTCCAGGCCCTCGAAAGGACAAGTCATAATCTAAGACCACCCCGATATTTGCCTCTGACACTGTGCTAAAGTGTATTAACTATTTCAACCTTGAAAATCTCTTTCATCGGACGATTTTTATCGCTACTAAAAGAAATAACATGAGCTTTCGAATTGTCCAGCTTCAAATAATGGTCAGATGCAAAACAACTGATCAAGTGAAGATCATGATTGATTCTACGCAACTTTCAATTATAATATCAAAATCTATAGATCTATATTCGTGAATCATCTACATATTGTTGCAAACCCGAAAGTGAGATTCCCCTATTCATATTGAAAACGCATAGCGAGAACAATACTGAACCCTGATGAAGACCCTATATGTATGTATGTATATGCATACGCATAGCGAGAACAATACTGAACCCTGATGAACACCCTATATGTATGTATGTATATGATGTATATGTACATATACATCAATTATTGATTATTCATAGAAGTTCTTAATTTATTAAAATCATATCCATGTTTATGGAAAAGGAAATCGAAAGAATATACAAACTCATTCAGCAGACGCATATATTTATGTCCAAATGTATACCGATTGTCCATCAAACATCTTCTGCTTCTCTCTTCTGATATACTGACGAGCACAAAACTACTTTCATTTTTTTCTCTAATTTAGACTTACATTTCAAGCTATGGAGCGCCGTTGGAACAGCGGAAAGTTTCAAGAGCCGATCTCTCTTTTTTATTGTTAGTTTTCAATTTGCAAGTACCAAAGCTTACCCAAAGACTTCGCGAAAAGCTGTTGTGAGGAACAAAATAGTTCTCTACATGCTATGCAATGAACGAATTACAGCAGTTACTAAAATAGAGAAAATATCGTCTGAAACTCGTGGCAGAAGGCATATCCAACACTCATGCGTTCGAAAACTGGCTTCTTCATCGCTTGTTTTCGAATTTCGCATTCGCCCATTCTGCAACTGCTTTTAGAATATATACACGCGACGCGCCACTCCATACCGAGCGAAAGCATGAGTGATTTTCGACAGCGATTCAATCACGGAGAACAGAAAATTGAAAATGAGTATCAACAATTCATCATCCAACTACTTCACCCCTGAGCAAAGTACACCCCAAAGATCACCATTATCTCCGTTTCTTTACAATATTTATTGCAGCGACATTCCCACTAGCAACAATGCAAACCAATATATCCTACAGTGTGCGGATGACACAACGGTAATATCAAACGAAAAAACACTAAAGAAATGTATTGATAAACTCCAAGAATACATAAACAACATAACTTCATGGTTCACTAAATGGAGACTAAAAGCTAATCCAGGAAAATCTCAACTAATTATATTCAACCACAACATCACGGTTCAATCCCCAACTATACTGATAAACAACATAAGAGTCAAACCAACACCATTAATAAATTATCTCGGTATTCAAATAGACAACAAAGCTGGCCTGAAACTCCACACTAAAAATGTAAAGAGGAAAATTGTTAGTAGAGCCAAACACTTTAGATATCTGACATATAAGGACCAAGGAATCAACATGAAAACAGCAGCAATCATTTACAAATCAATATGCAGACCAATACTTGAATATGAACATCCATTGTACGCAAATTGCAGAGAATCAGTAATGAAGATCTTGGAGGTAGCTGAAACAACATCCCTCAGAACAATAACTAAATTAAGGCACCCAAATAACCCACTATATAACCCTCCCAATCCTTTGCTATACCAGACAACAAGGATAGAACTCATCGGAGAGCGTATCAAAAAATTAAATGAGAACTTTATGGAGAGGCTAGAAAAATTAGAAGACATAAGTGAGCTGATGCACAACGATCCAATGGTACATCCGAGCAGAAAATTCCCAACTTGCACTTTACTACATTAACTTAAAAACTGTTGAATTCTAATATTGTTATCATTTTTTTTTTTCCTAAAATAATTTAAATACTATGTAGGCTGAAGGACCTAGGTCGATGGTCATTTGATAATGTCAATAAAATACTGTTATCTATCTATCTATCTATTATTGTATGAGTTATACGTGATTAATAGTTTGTGATACAGAGTGTTCGATGTGTCGATGGCGAGAAGCCAAGCACATGTTAAAAGATTGATCAATCAATCAATCAATCACAGAGAGCTATAAGTTAGTCTAATCTTATTTACATGGTGGAATAATATTCACAGGAATTTGGACAAAATATGTATATCAATTTAATTTCCTATTAATACATCGCCAACGTTTCGAATATTATGACTTTCTTTCAACATCAAAACGGTCAAATCTCTAGTAAAACTAAACAAATTTAATTCCATGAAAATACGAGCCTTGAAAAAGAATCACAAGATTCGAAACGTTGGCGATGTATTAATAGGAAATTAAATTGATATACATATTTTGTCCAAATTCCTGTGAATATTATTCCACTATCAAAAAGCATGGACGTAACCAGTAATCAGTACTTATTTACATGTTTGTTCAACATGTGGCCAGTTAATGCACCAGTCACCAGTCTCTGCTGTTTCCTCTCAAGGGCCAGCAGCCCTCAGTTCTGGAGGAAGGTCTCTCAATTAGAAGACTCTACTGCGACAGACCAATTCTTGTTCTCCATGCAGAGGAGACACACAGCCATCCAACCATGTTGTAAATCTTTGTTGCATATCTGTAGGCTCCTTTAGATTTATATAACGTTTCAACCATTTTCGAAAGGATGATGGAGAAAATGTTATGGGTCAGAGAAATAATTTTTGATCATTTCACAGGTAGGCAAAAGAAAACTTGTGCGGTATTCCTGATCCCAAGGCATTTCTGTCCTACTCAACTAGCTAGAGGAAAAAAGTTCTCTCACTCAGTAAACTAGAACTGAGAAAACTGACACTAATGGGACATTGGTACCACCTGAACATGGAAAAAGTGCCCAATAATGTATGTTACTTCTGCCAAGAAACCACTGAGGCAACACCTATTAAGCCAGTGTGAATCTTCCCACCGAAAGAGGCTACAGTTCTTTGGCTCATTGATCTTAGAGCAGGAACAAGTGTTGGATATAGCCTCCAGAAAATTCATTGAGACATTAATGCCTGACTGGTAAACAACGCAGGGATGCAAAATAGATCGTTAGATTAAGGCATACGCGAGGTTGGATAACCTCTAATCTAAAGTAAAAATCTGACCTTCTGACATGTAGTGATTATGTGTGTTAACAAGACCGATATTAATACTGTGTGAATGTGTCTTTAGCATTATTCATTATTTCAGTTTACCTTTTGTGAAAGCTTAGTATTTCTAACGAATTTTATCAGCTTGTACATATTGAAATTATCAATCTCAGCCATTAACACAAAATCTCCCAGAGTGAAAATCTGTGTCTTTTTTTCTTTCAAACTTTCCATGTTTTTATCTAGAAAATAAATTTTTCATTTTTCTCTGCAAAAGACTGGAGTATTCACTTTACCTAAAACACTTTTAAACTTTCTTATTATGAAAATAAGTTGGTTTATCATCAATAAATTTGCAGATGACAACCTAGCGCCAATCCTCAGTTTATAACCCATCAACTGTTTCAGAGCATAATCAATTTGAAGCGAGTTGAGTTCACTATTATACATCTGTGCCAAAGATTCAAGTAAATTATGAGCCTCATCAATAATAACAACATTATTCTTCAAATTTATTCCTGTAATAAATTTAATTACCAAAAATCTGTCTTATAATTTATATAATTTGTCAATCTTTACCATTGGCCTCTCGTGTAGCTTTATGTAGTAGTGTGTTATATGGTATCAAAACTATTTCTGCATCATTTGCAGCTTTTCTGCTAGCATAATAAGGACATGCTTTCAGTTCTCTACCTGCAACAACTAAATCTTCTACATCCAAAATTTCTGTTAGAGCAATATCCCTCAGATCATCTATATTTTTTGTTTTAAAATAAGAACATTGCTTCAATTCTGTGTGTTGCTTCTTCAATATTTTACCATGCTCATCCTTAGTTTTTGTTTTATTCTTATGTTTTTGCATTTCTAAACATCTTGAAAAATAAAATTATATGCATTCAACCTTGTGAAATTGAACAGAATACCTATCATTGATGAGTGCCATACTCTTCAAACGTTTGACTTCTGGATTTATACAATACACTTGTCTTGATGCAAGGGAAATTGATCTGACATTTTTTCCAAAAGGAGATTTGACTATTTCTCCTATAAATTGGGATAGTTGAGAGTGAGTTCTGCTACAAATATAAATCTGCAATAATATAAGAAACTCATTAAGTTTTGACAGAATTTTTAACTTGTTGGAATAGAATCTATCACCTACCTGCTAGAACTAAATTAATAAATAATGAAATTACTTCAGGAAATTAATCCTGACCCCAGTTTAAAATGCTTGCAAAAATATCAAAATTGAACTCAATTGAGAACTAGAAAAGACTATTATTATTAGATAGATTTAATACAGTAGAATCCTTACTATCCAATTCAATTAAGAGGGAATGGTTGCTTGATAATTGAAAAACATAGAAAAATTGAAATCCCTCAAAGAGCGCTTATCAAGTATCAAAATGATAGGAAAAGGATTGGTAAATACAATCTATCTATATAATACAAGAAAAATTCCACTTAAATACCATAATCATACAGTAGAATCCGCTTCTAATGACATCGAGGGGAAATGAAAAATATGTCATAATAACCGGAAGTCACATAAAGCGGAATTTCAGCAAAATTGATGGTATGTTTCTTGGATTCAGTTTGAGAAAAGAACGAGAAATTCAGATTTTGCTTTACTGAAAAAATTAAAAATAGCTTCACTTTCAAAAAGAAACTAAATATATGTATGGAACTTTTTCATTTTTTAGAAAAATAATCTGAGATTTTAGTTTGCGTTTGTTTTTTTCGACTTGAAATAATAGAGTCTTACACTATTGTACAACTTAGAAATGGCTTCAATGGATGTCATTTTGTCCACAAAACACCAATAATCTCTTCGAGGATCTGGATTATACTAAAAAGCATATCGGCACGCGTATGTCTCGTATCGTATCAAACCTCATCGCATTAAAAAGGGTAGGGTGACTTCAGAAAACGATTTAGCGGTCACTATAACCGGAAAAATTCTCGAAAAATCATGTTGTTGTATCTGAAATCATGTCATTGTAAGCGACATGTCATTAAATCCAGACCCTATTGTAAGGAGTTTTGAATGAAACCAAACTTAACACTGCATTTGCGTCATTATAAGTGATTGGTCAGTATGGCCGGCGTCATAATAAACGGATTCTATTGTACATATACCCATATTTTAACTCAACTCAAAAAAACGATATTTTATTCAAAAAACATTGTGTAACCTTTGAAAAAATTATTCATTTTTGCTCTAAGTCATTTAGACCAAGACCAATATGAAGGACACATCGATGCATCACTGGCACTAATACTGTCCTTCATGGAAATTTCTTCAACATTTCATCTGTAGCCATTTCGATACTAAATATACGAAATTGATGTAAATTAAATCACATACAATGTATGATGATCAGATTATTCAAAATCGGGATTTGGCTTTTCTTTGCTAGTAGAATTTTCCAAATTTGCAATCATTCGATTATTGTGCAGGTAATATAACAGTTTCATATCAAAACTGATAGGCCCACTCTATGACGCATACCTCTTTTACCAACTAGCCATTGAGACAGCCAAACACCTGCTATGCAAGGCCATAGCATCTTAGATTATGGTTTTTAAAGCAGGAAAAAATATTGGATATAGCCTACAGAAAAGTGGTAAAGTTCATTGAGACATTACTGCCTCACTGGTACAGGCACAATGAATCTTTAGGTTAAGGTGTATGCGTGTATGTGTTTTGCCATTTCTCTTATCTATTCTAATAAACCTATAGGCATTTTATGATGGTGATGTCGCTACTTTGGAAGAAAACTGGTATAACTGAAAAGTAACTAAAACCTTTAAAAGTAGACTATTTTCACTTGGATTATAACATATTTAAGATTCTCAGTATTTTCAACAACCCTAGTTTTCTTCCGAAGTACCTACCAATGTGAACTGAAATAATTAATTTATCGGATCCAGAATTCTAGTTGAAAACACTACCTTGACAGGTTTATATTCATGAAAATTTTCATTCTGCTCATTATCACAAATTTCTTCCTCAGTATCATTGCATACTAAGAGGTCATCATCTATATTGTCATTTTCATCTGTTTCATCTGCTGCAGATTTATCTTTACAATTTATGTTCTTGAATCTCAATTCCTTATATGTGACATCTTTACTTTCAACGGACTGCATAATTTTCTTGATGCGCTCATCATATTCAGTAATTTTATTCAATTGGAATTTTATTTGATCCAATTTTTGGTTGATTTCTATTTCTTTTGATTGTAAAATCAACCAATCTGACGTTTCTTCAGAGAACTTCTTTTTTTCCATTTGATATTGCTCAACCATATATAATAAATGGTTTTTTTGGGCCTCATTGTAATCTTTCAACCAACGAATAGCTCCACATATAATACTGAGTGATTTGCCCTGGATAATAAGAAATTCTATTATTTATATTTTGGTAAATGAAATCTATTTCTTACAGTTCCAGTGGGGCTTTCGAATATTCCGAATTTTTTATTTTCTATGGTGTTATATAAGGCTCTCATGAAATCATTCTGAATGTCATACGGGGGGAAAGGAAAATCAAATTTCTCTGGACATACAAGAGATTTTTCTTCAACTAGTTCCATTTTGGTTCAAAATTCTAGTTTTCGATTCCCGCCTGCCAAAACATAGACTATAGACAATAACAGAACACTACTCAAAATGTTCTGTGACTGCAGTTTCACCGTCACAGAATAACATCGATTATATATAAGTGTTCTATGCTTATCATTAAGGCGCGGCCTTACGATATTAATTTAACAGGCCAGAATGTTCCTTTAAAATGCGACGTTGCCGAAGTGTTCACAGGGGGTTGGGATTCTGATTCAAGGTGGTACGTCCTTGCAGTTTCAGGTTGAAATTCTGGGTGGAAGGTGGAAGCGTAAATGTGTTCATCATGTAAAAAGGTTTGTGTTTTTTCGCTGTGTGCGTTTTTTAATCAATAAATAAAGTGTTGCAGTTTCAAGATCAGTGTGTATCGGATTTAATAATGACCTTTTCGACTTTGAGTGTTCATATCTGGAAGAATTATCAACAGGAAGGTTTTTCATTTTGATATTTATTAAAATTGCAATTAGAAATCTTCGATTTGAGTACTATGCCTCGTACTTGTGCAGTGCCCGGTTGCAAAAGCAACTATAAATCTTCTAATGAGAAGAGAAGGTGACGGTATTTAGATTTCCGAAAGATTCCGCGAGGAGAAGAAAATGACTTAACGCAATTCATAGAGAAAGTAGTTTTGAAGTCAACGAAGACAGTGTAGTTTGCATAAAGCATTTTGTAGATTCCCGTATTATGAAAAATAACTCTTATCCAACCGCCTGAGGCTCAGTTATAAAAATATACCCCGAAAAATTCCTAAATTAACTGATGATGCATTTCCTTCAATATTTCTAAATCATCCGAGTTACATGACCTCTTCAATTACTTCAAAAAGAACTGATCCTGAGGAACGGAGACAAAAATTAGTTGTCCATTATGACAATTTTTACATCAATTGGGATAAACAACATCAGATCGATTCATTTTCAGACTTTTGTTTACATTTCAAAGACCAGGTAATCTCCCATTTCTTTTCCAACGTTTAAGAAAATGACTCTGCTCAATTCTACAATATAACGTTTTTGATATGTTTATTTATGACATAGTTCCAGCGCACGAGCAGATGAATCATAGGTAGATATTACACTGTCATAGTTTCTTCATATAGTCCGTTTCAAAATGATTGAAATCAGAACAGGCCATGGAATTCCAGTCAGGGCATTATTTCTACACCATTTCAGAGTGTAATTCAGAAATTGTCAAGTGGATTTCAGATTAGCCACTTTAATTTCAGAAAGCGTCAATTGAATTTCAGATTAGTCAATTGAAATTCAGAAAACATCGAAAGTATTTCGGATAACTCAATTGAATTTCATTTGATATTTTCTGAAATTCAATGACAAATGTGAATAATATTTGATGTTTTCTGAAAGTCATTTGACTAATCTGAAATACAAGTGATGTTTTCTGAATGTCAATTGCCGATTTCTGAATTACAATTGGAAATGGTGTAGTTACAAAAAGTTACTAAAAATTTCTGTGTGTTCATCATAGATTAAAATATATCAATATAACGTATGAAATGATTGAATAAATTTTTCAAGGCAAATAAATTTGAAGAATTTTTTGTGAAATTATATTATTTTCATCATTGTTGCACTGACAAATTTTCAAACTTAGCTTCAATTGCAAAAGAGAAACAAGCTGAGATGATGATTAAAATATACACACCCATACTATTTCGCTATAGATCAAGCATGGGATTTGGAAATTCAGGATTAATAATAAAAATAGCGTGGAATGCTTCAACATGAAATCTTGCAGGCTTTCGAGGAACTCCAATGTAGAGATATCATTCATTGAATAATTAAGACTTCATCAAAGATAACGAAAACTTCGTTCTTTATGAAGACCCTTCTCAATCTTTGCATTCTTGATGACTATCGAAAATTCAGCCAAGTTCTCGGCCTGTGTTTTTTTTCTGAGTATTCAGACACAAAAAGTATAAAGCTGACATAACTTTTCAATTTGCCAAGTTTTTTTCAATTTTGCCAGTTGTTGAAACAAATAGAGAATTATTTGTTGACAGATCACTTATTATTTTGTAACGCCCACCGAGATCTGGAGCCGCCCCTGTCTTCTTTACGAATATACGACGGACAAACACGCTCTCGTTCTTTCGAGAGATTTCTAGAATAATCAGCCCGCGGGATATAAAACTGCCGCTCACCGACCAGGGGGGTGCAGCGAGAGTACAAAAACGGGAAACACAGAGTAATCTACGACCTGCGTTGCAACTTCATTTCCTAACCTCTCATCTGTCATAACTTTGAAAGCTATGTCAAAATCGTATGTCGGAGATACATGAAATGGGATGAATGACAGAAATACAAAAAGGAGGCAAAAGTAGAAATTAGGGAATTATTGGGGATTCAATAACGCCAGGCACTAATAAATCCTGGCCGTATTTGACATCTGAGCATGCGCAGAGGAAAAAAAATACGGCCTGGAATTATTAAAGTTACTGCCTGCCACTATTTGTGGCTCCATTATTCCTGGTACAGCCATGCCGTTATTCCTAACCTTGTGTGCAAAGATTATAGAGTATAAAGATGGGAAACGAAGCGACTACAGTGATGTCAGCGACATCTGTTTTTCAAAAGTAATCGGTCTATGGTTAAAATATTTAATTAGGGTCCATTTGGCATAGATTATACAGAGATTATTAGTAGGCTGTTGTCAATTTTGAAAGAAATACTTGAATTAATATTTTTGCTGAATGATGATTGTATTTTTTTCGCGTATTTTCCACTGAAATAACTCGAAATCTACAAGAGTACCACCTAGCTCACTCCATAATCTTGGTTTGTGTGATTTTCTGTTATAAATTGGCCGACATTCGAAATGCATGGTGATTAATTGCAGAAATAATAATCTTGAATGTGCATTCTTTTCATTACCAAAGAGAATAGAAATGTAAGTTTTGAAACTCGTTTCAAGTAATTGTCTTGTTCATTGCTTTTTATTTTCAGTGTTGTTAAATGGATAGAGGTTTCGGGGTAAAAATATATTGTTCTGGATAATTTGTTTCCGAACCGAATTTTCTTCGTTCTCATTCATTAGATGAAAAAGTTCCAACTCATAGAGGCAATGGTGGTCAGAAGAACGACTTATAGAGGTGGTGGTTCTCTTGACGACCCTTCCAGCAGTTCGACTCATCTACTAGACCCTCTAGACTCATTGAGGTTGAAATACACTGGGTAAGATATGTATGAATCGGGTCCAGAACAACTGTTTGACTTATCGATGTTCGATTTATTGAGAGTTCACTCACAATAAGTTCTTGAAATTGTTATGATAATTCTCTAATAGGTGAACAAATTTTTTAAATGTACTCAATTTCATAATTATTGTATTGTAGTTGATTTTACACAATCATTTCAAATAAAAATATAAAGAATCCAGAAGCGTATTCCATTTGATTCAGAGCAATATGCAGAAGAAAAGATCATCTTGATCAAAAAGCGGAGCCCTGCTTTTTTTGTCGATCAGGATATTTTTTTTAAAAGCTCGACAAAGTATTTAATTAAATGAAAATTTATGAGAAATGTGTTTCGAATTTCGCGCCTATTTAAATAGTTTTCTGTACTGAATAATGTTTCCAGCGTCATCTATGTGTCACAAGTAAGAAACTAGCCAAAAATCGTAGTCGGATTTCAGTACCACAGATACAAGGGCGTTTCCCATCTTTATACTCTATAATCTTTGCTTGTGTGTATATTTTCCTCAGAACATAGAATATTCTATAATTAGGCATATTATCTCTGTTCCTAACCTAGTATTATTACATGATACAAGAAATCTATTGCTTGAATCATTGTATTATTTCTTGGAGAGCTTGTAAAAGTAGCTAGTCCATGTTTTAAGATGTTTGTTTACGGGCACAACGCACAACGTGGAAAATTGGAGGTTAGGAATAACTCCTCTCTGAATAACGCAGGCCCAATAGCTCTTATTTCTGGCACATTTTTAAGTCAGGCAGTACTTGGCACTATTGATAGTGAACGGCGTTAATAGTGGATGGCAGTATTCCAATAACTCCCTATTAGAAATGTTATGTCATCTGAATTTGTCAATCTAGTTTTCATCGTTTTGATCCTAGTTAGTGCTAGTGATTTTATGTACTAATATTTTATTATTGCGGTGAAATGTTATCTGTATATGATGTAGTTTTTGTGGAGATTTTTTTCAGGTGTTTTACTTTTCAATGTAAACAGTCTTTGTGAAGATTTTTTTCAGATTTAATGCAAGGCAGGTGAAAGGTAATAAAATAAATAACTGGTTAGTTTTGACTCATTCAATTCATCAAATGAGTAAATCTGTTCTAGAGAAAAAGTTATGATGTGGTCAACTCAAAGCTTTACCAAGCGTTAATTTCAGAAGTAATCACCTATTAAGTGAATGATACTTATTTCTTTTGTAGGTACAAATGGATCTTCTCACCTTTAAAATTAAAGAACCGCAAGTGCTTCCCATCCTGGGTGACTTCGTCTTATTGTGCTCTTGTGAAGTGCTTCAATCATAAATAATCAAAAACTACCGTTCCCTCAATTACTTAATATCTTTGTTAAAAACATTGAGGTAGTTGAAATATTATTACGTTATTGCAGGAATCTGGTAGTGGCTGTTCAATTTATCATTATAAACAACCTGAACCAATTTTCCAAATAAGAACGATCTGTATCATATATTCGGAATAATTTTATTACTGTTTTGTTTTATCGAGGAGTAAATTCAATTTACGTGTTTCACAGAATTGCTGTATAAAAGGAACAAAATTAAAGAAATTATTGTTTAAAATATGGTTTTATTTTGAAATGCTCAAATCCTTTCAGGTTTTAATTTCGAATATTTAAAATTAACATAACCAAAGACCAGTTTTGTCATTCGATTCTAATATGACGTATGTCAAAAATTTAACAAGCGGACTCCCCTTAAGCACCAAATGGGACAGGTCCCACTTGTTTTCGAAATGTCACAAATGTTGTACCCTCGTTACTAAGGAGCTAGCACTTCTTATATTTTGATGTTCTGTGTCACCGACGGTGGGCAGAGGGCACCAGTAGTAGTGAAGATCGAGACAAGAGCGAAGATCGAGAGCAGAGCGCAATCGGAACTATCTAAGGGGCCGTTCCACTTGGCGATCACAACGATCAGAATGCTCCTTTAGCCGTTCCACTTAACGACCGCGGTCTTTGTGAGAGCGGGAAAATCATCGCTCACTCCAAGCTCAAATCGACCCACATATTTCGATGTTCTGTGACGACCTATCTCAATAGATGCGTGAAAGTGAAAATGGACGTTCAGAATACAGTTTAGATATATATTTATTATAATATTTCTAACTGTTGTACACTTTAATTAAATTTATTGTTTAGAATGACTTCTACTTTTTCAATCTTGTCATTTCTTTCATGACAGCCCAAAACGCCCTATAATCCGTTCCATTTGAGTTAACATAGGGGCCGTTCCACTTGGCGATCACAACGATCAAAATGCTCCTTTAGCCGTTCCACTTAACGACCGCGGTCTTTGTGAGCGCGGCAAAATCATCGCTCACTCCTAGCTCAAGTCGACCCACATATTTCGATGTTCTGTGACGACCTATCTTAATAGATGCGTGAAAGTGAAAATGGACGTTCAGAATACAGTTTAGATATATATTTATTATAATATTTCTAACTGTTGTACACTTTAATTGAATTTATTGTTTAGAATGACTTCTACTTTTTTCAATCTTGTCATTTCTTTCATGACAGCCCAAAACGCCCAATAATCCGTTCCACTTGAGTTAACATAATAGCGCTAGCAAGCAAGTGGAATGGGGAAAAGCGCGGTCGTGAGCGTGAGCGTTGTGATCGCCAAGTGGAACGCCCCCATAATAGCGCTAGCAAGCAAGTGGAATGGGGAAAAGAGCGGTCGTGAGCGTGAGCGTTGTGATAGGGATGGGCGAAGAGCAGAAATATATCGATATATATTGTATCGATATTTTTCGACAGTATCGAATATCGATTCGATATATCGAGTGAAAAATATCGATATATCGATATATTTGCCAAAACTCAACAAAAAGTTTCTGGTTACTGATGTGCTTTACCAGAGACCTGTTTTTTCTGCAGCTGTAATAAAAATTTACTCTTTCATAATCGAAAGGACTCGATTCCAATATTTTTTTTAGACATAGGGTCGGTTTCACAAAACTTCGATTGTACCGTTAAATTAATTGGAGTCACCGCGATTCGTTGAAATTTCAAAACAAGTGATTCGATTGGTTCGAATTTACGTATGGTTATTTAATCGTGGGTGTTACTCCCAAGTGACAAATATAATTTTTTTCCTCCTTCAACTTGCCCATCGACCATTTGATCAAAACATCATCTATCCACATACCTCTAATTCCTAATTTGATGTATGTGTGATATGAAAAAATATCGAATTTGATATTGTGAAATAAATATCGATAATCGATAATATCGAGAATGAAAATATCGACGATATTTATCGATATATATCAGAAAAAATATCGATATTTTTATATATCGATATTTTTTGCCCATCCCTACGTTGTGATCGCCAAGTGGAACGCCCCCTAAGTAGTGAAAATAAATTAGAACAGTTTGTAGATATAAATTAGTGTTAAATTGGTTGAGATAAATAAGACAATTAACACAGCGGCGTGGTGCGTTCTGGATTATTTGTCTAAAAATATTAAGGGAAAGTTGCACTGTTCAAAAACTAACCATTGTTTTACTAACCAACGTTTATTTTTAATCAATGTTTATAATTCACTCTGGTTGCACCGTTTGCGATTGAGGGGCGTTTAGTTAATCGGAAGATATATTTGGAAACCTTGCAAAATTTCTACAGTAATCATAGAAAAATCTAGTTTTTATGTTCTCTATGTAAGTTGGCACTTATTTTTTTTGTGTTGTTTGTTTATGGAATAAAATCTTTTCTCTATTTCAGTATCGTAATGAGTTAATTACAGTACTAAAAGTAGTGCTGTAATGAAACTCATTACAGCATTGTTTTCAGTTATATTCGTCGTTTTATGGTTGTCAGCACTGACCTCCGATCGAATCAAATCAATTCAAATTCCGTGTTCTGTCAAATTTCGTATGTCACACCACAGCCGTCTATAGAGATAGCCTGGAACTAAATCCGGCAATGCCGTATGCGAACGCGAAGCGTAGGTATACTCGTCCGATCCGTTAACGCGGGATATCATGTTATTTCGAATTCAAATCATTTGCAAATTCATCAAATGAATTTTTTGCTTTAAGAAAAAAGAATATAAGACCCTACTTAGTCAAAAAATTGAATATCTTAATTACTCCTTGGCAAAAATCTCACGATTGTGTTTCAATCTTGGTTGGAATTGAAAGGTAATTATCTGAATTATAAGTTAGGAAAAGAATTAGATATTCAATTCATTGTTCAGCAAGAACCACGGGAAGTTGTAGGGACAACTCTTGAAAAAAAAATTAAATGAAATTCTCTACGTGAACAAAACAAGTATCCTCAACATAATTATAAACTCAATATATGTAGAAATCGAAGTGAATGTGAAAATGAATAGATATAAGATGTTAACACAACAAATATTGAAATTTTCAACAAAAAATTGATATGCAATCTCAACGGAAATGCATATTTTCATGAAAAGTTGGACGATTTCATTCTAAGGAAGGTGAGTTTCTATCTTTGGGTAATGCAAACTTTTTCCTATCTCCCAAGTGTCGTTTGCTCGACATTAATCATATAATTCTTATTATTTACGAGATTGTTCGGGAGTAAATTTGCAAAAACCGAAAAAAGTGAATTTAAAATTAATCTCGCATTCGTACCTCAACTGCTGAATGCTGCTCGAAGGAGCAGCATATTCTGAAACATAAATTTTGGCGGAGTTATCCATGTCGCTATTTTGCAATTAATATAAATCTAAAATGGACAAACTTTTGAAATTAATTTCCTATGATTATCGGAACTATTTTCATCGCAATTGAAATTCTAACCCTAACCTAACCTCCAACCTATCCAGTACATGATCTCAAGTTAGTAAAGAAAACCAGACGAAACCTTCATTGCACTTCACTAAAAAACAGTTTTTCAGTTCGCATAAAGTTCACTTATTTCCAGCCATTTATTCACTGAAACACTACGATTTATCAACAAAATTCAAACACACGTACCTACACTATCAACAAAACTCGCCCTACTGAAAATCTATTCTTCACCACGCATCACGAGTTTCGTGGGTCTCTGGTAGGCTCACGCGCGACGTTGCCGAATTTCCTTGTTCCTGGCTTGTACCCTTGTTTATAAATCTATAGTTATGTATATATATATATATATATATATATATATATATATATATTTGAATTCATTTTTACCTAGTTATTTATATATCAACGTGTTCGAATTTATTTGTTGGGTGTCTAGGTTACAGTTGAAAAACGTGAAATAATTTATTCATACAAACGTTTCGGCGCATCCGCCTTCTTCAGTG
Source organism: Hippodamia convergens (assembly GCA_038502775.1). NCBI lineage: Eukaryota > Metazoa > Arthropoda > Insecta > Coleoptera > Coccinellidae > Hippodamia > Hippodamia convergens. The sequence goes on from CM076614.1 coordinate 46,542,590, forward strand.
TAAAATACATCATAATGGACTTAAAACATCTAAAAATTATGTATATTAATTAAATAAAATAAAAATTTCATGCAAACATCTCACTAATTGTCATCTTGGTTGATTAGGTGTTGTTGAGCCAGTATTGTCAATTTCATGTCACTGTGTGTTCTTTATGATTGTTATTCTTCTTTAATTTTGTGGTCGCTTCAGTAGGGGCATATAAATACGACTGAGATTTTTTGTGTCTAACTTGTCGTTCACTGTATTTTCGTTCTTCATTTGGATGTGTATCATCTCCAATATTTCTCTACTTTTCTGTTGATGTTCAACTGCTAAGATTTTTGTGTCCTCATAATTAAAGTCGTGTTTTTTCATTTTTTTATGTTTGTTCAGTGCTGTGGTTGCATTTTTGGTGTATTTATGTGCATTTAATCGTTCTTGGAGTCTCTGTGAAGTCTGACCTATATATTCTTTATCACAATCTTTGCATGGAACACTGTATACCACATGGGACTTTTTCATTTTTGGTGTTGGCGCCTTTATTTTGCTGAAAATTTTTCCTATCTGATTTTGTGGCTTGTGAACAACTTCTCGGTTGTATGGTTTTACTATATTATTAATTCTTTGTGACAGACCTTGAATGAAGGGTAGGGGTATACGTTTGGTGTTGTCAGTGTTTGCCTTCGTGACTCGTTGTGTTGTAAAGTCTGTGTGTCCTTTGTTTTATGAGTCGGTAAATCATGTTTTCGGGGTAATTATTATTGAACAAAAGTTCCTTCACATCTGTTAATATTTGCTTACGTAGTATCGGTGACGTTAGTTCTAATGCTCTGTCGATAAATCCGATGGCAGTGCTCTTCTTTTGGGACTGGTGGTGATTAGAGTGGAAGTCCAAAATGTGAATGGAATTTTGTTCTTTTCTGTACCACTGCGTTAATAATTCTTCATTTTCTCTCACGAATGTCATATCCAGGAAGTTCAATCTGCTGTTGGTTTCCTCTTCTAGTGTGAACTCTAATGAGTCATGGATGTTGTTAAAATGGTGAAGGATCTCATTCATTTCGGATGGTGTTGTTATTAAAAAGCAGTCATCTACATATCTTTTGTAGAATGATGTTTGGTACTGTCTCATGATATTTTCTTCGATGAATTCCATGACTATCTGGGCTATAGGGCTTGATAGTGACCAAAAATGAAAAAGTCCCATGCGGTATCCAGTGTTCCATGCAAAGATTGTGATAAAGAATATATAGGTCAGACTTCACAGAGACTCCAAGAACGATTAAATGCACATAAATACACCAAAAATGCAACCACAGCACTGAACAAACATAAAAAAATGAAAAAACACGACTTTAATTATGAGGACACAAAAATCTTAGCAGTTGAACATCAACAGAAAAGTAGAGAAATATTGGAGATGATACACATCCAAATGAAGAACGAAAATACAGTGAACGACAAGTTAGACACAAAAATCTCAGTCGTATTTATATGCCCCTACTGAAGCGACCACAAAATTAAAGAAGAATAACAATCATAAAGAACACACAGTGACATGAAATTGACAATACTGGCTCAACAACACCTAATCAACCAAGATGACAATTAGTGAGATGTTTGCATGAAATTTTTATTTTATTTAATTAATATACATAATTTTTAGATGTTTTAAGTCCATTATGATGTATTTTACACTGAAGAAGGCGGATGCGCCGAAACGTTTGTATGAATAAATTATTTCACGTTTTTCAACTGTAACCTAGACACCCAACAAATAAATTCGAACACGTTGATATATATATATATATATATATATATATATATATATATATATATATATATATAGATATAACTATAGATATAACTATAGATTTATATACAGGGTGTCCCACCGGGAGTGCCCATTAGAATTTTATAGAGAAATAATAATTCGATCCATTTCAAATTTTGTGTGGATATATAAGCTAAATAGACCTTCATTTATGATATATTTTCAAATATCAATGACTTCCGCTTTCACCGGAAATGGTATCAACTTTCTTATTTTAAATGGAACACCCTGTATATCATAAGTTTTTTGGGTAGATCTTCGAATTCCACATTCATTTTATTTATCATTTCCTATAGCCATCTGAAGTCGTTTTCGAGTTATTCACTGTTTTGTGAAAAAAAATACAAATTGAGCCTTGTAGAACACTGAAAATTCAATGAAAGCGCAACGCACAATCTCAGATCTGTTTTTTGAAATGGGCTACCGAAATGATATTCGACGTCACTCTGTAGAGAAAATAACGTTTTGATATACTGGGAGGTAAAATGAGAGTGTCAAAGTTGGAATTCGAAAAAAGCCAAAAACTCGATTTTTTCAAATGGAAACCGTATTTTTTTTCACTCACATATGAATTTGTGAGGTAAAAATAAGTGGAGTCCATTCAGGGTTCCCTATATCTGAAATGTACCATTCGCGAGATATTCAGAAATAACTGTTAGCAACGAGCATATTATGATATGTGAGGTATCGATTATGATCTATGGTCACCCTTTCATAAAAATCTTTGACTTATTCAGAATAATTTTCCATGCTTCTGTTGTTGATATTCCTCAAAACTTATCTCATTGTTCAAAGAAAACGACCACTAGTTTTTTACTGCTCATAATGAAAATAACGAGATATTTTCCGGAAAATATGACATACATATCGAAAGCTTAAATTGTAATGCAAAACTTATAAAGCAAGTCATGAAACTTCCTGAACTTTTATTCAGATATATCAGAATAGAAAATTGAGTCATAACACATTTTGAAAATTTCGTCCACTTACTTCCAAATATTTTTCCCACCTTCCCAATATTTCTTGGTTGGTGGATTTCCTTATTCATTCTGTAACAGAATTCTGCCAATACATTGCACGATTAATTCTTCAGTAGGAACAAACCTGGATTATTTTGAATAAAGTCATACAGAATCTTATGAAAGGGTGAACATAGATCATAATTGATACCTCACATATTATAATATGCTCGTTGCTAACAGTTATTTCTGAATCTCTCGAAAGTGGTACATTTTAGATATAGGGAACCCTTGAAAGACTCTACTTATTTTTTCCTCACAAATTGAAATGGGAGTGAAAAAAATACAGTTTCTATTTGGAAAAATCGAATTTCTGCCTTTTTTGGAATTCAAACTTTGACACACTAACAGTTTTTCCTGAATATCTCGAAAATGGTACATTTTGGATATAGGGAACCCTGAATAAACTCCACCTATTTTCACCTCACAAATTGATATGTGGGTAAAAAAATATGGTTTCCGTTTGAAAAAATAGAGTTTTTGGATTTTTTTGAATTCCAACTTTGACACTCTCATTTTACCACCCAGTATATCAAAACGTTATTTTCTCTACAGAGTTAGGGTGAATATCTTGTCAGTAACCCATTTCAAAAAACGGTTTCATTGAATTCTCAGTGTTCTACAAGCCTCAATTTGTAAATTTTTTCGAAAAACAGTGAATAACTCGAAAACGGCTCTAGATGGCTATAGGGAGTGATACATAAAATTAATGTGACATTCGAAGATCTATCCGAAAAAGTCATAATATACAGGGTGTTCCATTTGAAATAAGAAAGTTGATACCACTTCCGGTGAAAGCGGAAGTCATTCATATTAAAAAATATATCATAACTGAAGGTATTCTTGGCTTATATCTTCACACAAAATTTAGAAATGATCTAATTATTATTTCCCCATAAACTTCTAATGGGCACTCCCGGTGGGACACCCTGTATATATATATACATATATATATATATATATATATATATATATATATATATATGTTGAAGACGTAGGAAACGCTAGCAATCAAACTGTTTTTAGTATATTAGTTCATAGATGGCGTAGTCGCCAGACGTTCTAGGCTATTCTTTCTAGAACGTTCAGTTGATTAGTATTGTAGAATGAAGTGTGAATAGGTGCGAGTTATTTTTCAAATATAAAACTAAAATCTAAGTGGTTTTTCTTTAATATAAAAAATAACAGGTTATGGGCCCAGACCCGCAACCATAAAATAAAAAAAAATTCAGGAGAATAAAGTGATCTCGAAAAATTCAGAATTTGTTGACCAGGACCAGGACTTTGAAGGTAAAATGGCGGCGTCACTGGACGAAATTATGTTAATTGAAAAACTCAAAGACAGCGAAAGCTTCGAAATATGGAAATTCCAAATAAATATTCTATTTAAATCAAGTGGCATCCATGAAATCGTAGAAGGTACAAAGACACTCGAAGCACTTACCAGTGAAGCTGAGAGAACTGATTGGAAACGAAAAGATGCCCGAGCACAGAAAGCCATAATTACATCCGTTGATAAAAAGCTGATGGTTCATCTTTTGAATTGTGCTAGTTCCCATGAAATGTATAAAAAATTGTGTGCAATATTCCTAAAAGAGAGCGAACAACAAAAATGCAACTTACTACAGGAGTTCTTCATTTTAAGTTTCGATAAAAATAGTGATATGAGCTCACACATTAGCAAACTGGAAAATTTAAGATGCAGATTGAAAACGTTAAATCAATCCATAGATGATGAAATGCTTATATCAAAACTGCTATCTACACTGCCAGAAAATTATAAGCATTTCTGTACTGCATGGGAGTCCGCACCGATAGCTGAAAGGAACTTAACCAATTTAACCGCCAGATTGATGTCAGAAGAGCAGAGAATTGCTGGGAAATATGGAAAGGAAGAAACGGTAGCATTTAAAACTTCAGAAAGCCGACCAAAATCTCAATCCAGACCATTTAAAAAGCCAGAAAGAAAATGTTATTCCTGTGGAAATACAGGTCATTTAGCAAAGGATTGTCGACTGAAGAACAAACAAATGTGTCGAATATGTAAGAAAACCAACCATAAAGAGGAAAATTGTTTTTTCAGGAATAGAGGGGGTGAATCTTCCAATTCAAAGAAGAACAACAATGAAGAAAATGACAGAGTGGCACTATTGACTCATGCAACTCAAGAAATAAGTGAATGCTTCATAATTGATTCAGGATGTAGTAGTCATATGACTAATAACCAAGAATCTACTGTCTGTGAATGCAATGGTAGAAAATGGGGCAGAGGTGCTTTTTAAAGACAATAAAGTCATGGTAAAGAAAAACAATGTTGACATATTAATTGGGGAAAAAGACAAAAACGGCCTATATGTAGTAAAATTCAATTACCAGGATAAAAATGACTCAACACAAATTCAGTGCCATGTAGTTGAAACATTAACAGATTGGCATAGAAAAATGGTACATGTAAACTATGATCAGGTGAGAAAAACATTAAACAAGCATGCAATCAGATTCCGAGACCAGGAAAACCCACAATGTACTGAGTGCATCCTGGGAAAGCAACATCGACTGCCTTTTCATGCAAGTGATACAAGAGCGAAGTCAATCTGTGAGTTGATGCATGCAGATCTCTGTGGTCCACTCGAGGAGCAATCACTGGGAAAAGCAAGGTATTTCTTATTGATCAAAGATGATTTTTCTGGATATAGATTTGTTTTTTACCTGAGACATAAATCTGAAGTTGTTGATCATTTTAATAAATTTTTTGCACATATTAAAACACAAACTGGCAAAAAGATTAAGCGATTGAGAACTGATAATGGTTTGGAATTTGCCAACAAAGAAATAAAATCACTGTTGGAAAGAAATGGTGTGATACATGAGACCACTTGCCCTTATACACCAGAACAAAACGGAAGAGCAGAACGTGACATGAGGACCTTGGTAGAAGCCGTGAGAACCCTGTTACATGGTGAAAACTTAAATAAAAATCTATGGGCTGAGGCATTGAATACTGTGGTATTCGTACTTAATAAAGTTGGTTGCAATTCAACTAGAAAGGAATCCCCACATAAACTCTGGTTTGATGAAGATTATCACGTTTCAGAAAATTTGGTTCCAGATGTGCAGTACATATACCGAAGCAGAAGAGAACAAAACTAGATGCCAAAAGCGAATTTGGAATTTTTGTTGGATATGGAACTACAGTAAAAGGATACAGAGTGTATTTTCCAGATACAGATAAAGTAGCTATTCATAGAGATGTGGTGTTCATTCCTGACGATGGAATAGAAGAAGCAGATCAATCCGTGAGTCAAGGCTCTACAAATTTAAGAGTTTCAACGAGCATTGCCGATAATACAGGTGAAGAAATTCCATTGGAACAAGTACCAAGAGATGAAGATTCAGCAGATGATGGAGAAGAACAGACCATAGAAGAAAGAAGTAGAAGAGAAACTAGACAACCAAGATGGATGAGAGACTACGATATGACATTCTACACAGAAACAGAAGAAAATATAACTTTTGAAGAGGCAATATCGAAAAATGATTCTGAGAAGTGGCAAGAAGCTGTTGATCAAGAGCTAAAAGTATTGAATCAAAACAATACATGGACAGAAGTACCGTGGCCAGAAGATAAGAAGGTTATCCAAAGTAAATGGGTCTTGAAAGAGAAGCAAAATGGTGAATACAAGGCGAGACTAGTTGCCAGAGGTTTTCAACAGGAGAACGAGTCCCAGATTTATGATTTCTATGCACCGGTGGCCAAGATGACAACTTTTCGAATGCTGTTGGTAATGGCAAATTTAATGAAACAACCTATACACCAGATGGATGTCAAAGGAGCATTCTTGTACAGTGACATAGAAGAAGAGGTTTACATGTCACTCCCAGGTACCAATAAAAATAATTCCAAATTTGTTTGCAAACTCAATAAATCAATTTATGGTTTAAAAAAAATCTCCAAAAAATTGGAATAAAAAATTTGATGCCCTAATGATGAATGAATGTTATCTTAGATCTAAAAACGATTATTGTTTATATTCAAAATGCACTGATAAGTCAAAACTGTACTTATTGATTTATGTTGATGATGTGTTAATATTAGGAACTAACAATGCTGAAGTTGAAAGTTTGAAGCAATCGTTGAATACTAATTTTCAAATGAAAGATTTAGGAACAATTTCACAATATTTAGGAATTGACATTGAACAAAATCTAGAACAAGGTTTTACAAAATTAAGTCAAGAATCATACTTGAAAAATGTCTTAAAAAAATTCAAAATTTTTGTAATCAATTAGGATTCTGTTTTTCTGAATAGAAAGTTTAATTATGTTAAGATGTTGAGTATTTCTACAAAGTTAAAAACAGTTTTATTGAGGGGGCGTGTTGAAGACGTAGGAAACGCTAGCAATCAAACTGTTTTTAGTATATTAGTTCATAGATGGCGTAGTCGCCAGACGTTCTAGGCTATTCTTTCTAGAACGTTCAGTTGATTAGTATTGTAGAATGAAGTGTGAATAGGTGCGAGTTATTTTTCAAATATAAAACTAAAATCTAAGTGGTTTTTCTTTAATATAAAAAATAACAATATATATATATATATATATATATATATTTAGAGTTATATAAACAAGGCTTGTACTCATAGATATAGATACCGCGGCTGCTGACACCAGACTTGCCTTCCAATGGATCCTCGTTAAAGGGTTTAGAGTGTACTTATTCCGATTACGGGGCCTCGGATGAGTCCCGTATCGTTATTTTTCGTCAGTACCTCCCCGAGCTGGGAGTGGGTAATTTGCGCGCCTGCTGCCTTCCTTGGGTGTGGTAGCCGTTTCTCAGGCTCCCTCTCTGGAATCGAACCCTGATTCCCCGTTACCCGTAACAATCATGGTAGGCGCAGAACCGCAGAACCTACCATCGACAGTTGATAAGGCAGACATTTGAAAGATGCGTCGCCGGTACGAGACCGTGCGATCAGCTTGAAGTTATTCAGAGTCACCAAATTGTACGATGACCAGCGAACCCGCCACCTATTGGTTTTGATCTAATAAAAGCGCTCCTTCCGTTCCCGGTCGGAGCTCTATTTGCATGTATTAGCTCTAGAATTACCACAGTTATCCAAGTAAATGTGGGTACGATCTATGGAACCATAACTGATTTAATGAGCCTTTCGCGGTTTCGCCTTAATTTGGCTTGTACTGAGACATGCATGGCTTAATCTTTGAGACAAGCATATGACTACTGGCAGGATCAACCAGGGAACTGTGCTTCAAACGATAGGTTCACGAGAAGTCAGCAGACTGCATGACATGCTACGATCACCATTCGTCATGTGGCGTTAGACTTGTCGAAAGACCACAGCTAACGCCGCACATTGGTATATAGCTTAGACGCAACAGCACCCAATCTGAAAAGATTCATGCTACATATGCGTTTCAGCAACCTGAGATCTTATGAAACGCGGCCTACGATATTTAACAGGCCAGAATGTTGCCTTAAAACGCGACGTTGCCTATTGGGCTCGAGGTGTTACACGCCAGTTGCAGGTTTCAGTTCTGTGAGGAAGGTCGGAAGGTGTGAGAGTAAAAGCGTATCCAAAATTCGACAGGGAAGCGTGTAAAGAGGTTTGTGTTTTTTCGCTGTGTGCGTGTGATTGGTTTTTTAATCAACAAAGAAAGTGAAGATAAGTGTTGCAGTTGCAAGATCAGTGTGTATCGGTTCATCATTGGATTTTTCGACTTTAAGTGTTCATATCTGGAAGGAATAATCAACAGGGAGGTTTTTCATTTTAATATTTATTAAAATTTCATTTGGAAATCTTAGATTTGAGTACTCTGCCCCGATTGCAAAAGCAACTATAAGTCTACTAATGAGAAAAGAAGGTGTTAGTATTTAGAAGTTAGAAAATGGCTTAACGCAATTCATAGAGAAAGTAGTTTTAAAATCAACGAAGACAATTTAGTTTGTATAAAACATTTTGGATATTCCATATTTTGAAAAATAACTCTTATCCAACCGCCTAAGGTTCAGTCGTTCAGTTATAAATATACCTAAATTAACTACTGATGATGCATTTCCTTCAATTTTTCCAAATCAACTGAGTTACATGACGTCTTCAATTACTCCAAAAAGAACTGATCCTGAGGTATGGAGACAAAAATTAGTTGTCCATTATGATTATGCTTACATCGATTGCGACAAACAAGATCAGATCGATTCATTTTCAGACTTTGGTGGTCATTTCAAAGACAAGAGGGATTTTTCCTCGAGCTTACCACACCAAACCAAAGCATACCATAGTTAACTACACGAATTTCTTCGCGGCGTAGTTAGAACCATGACGTCACAGTTAACTACGCCAGTAAACCAATAGATCAATCTGGTTTGTTGTGTAGTTACTTGAAAACAGAGAGAGAGGGACTGACACTTTCCTTTGCACTCATCCGCCATAACTTACCACACAGGGCACGAAGATAACCATGACGTCATGAAGTTGTCTAACTACACTGTTGTAGTTAGCTCGAGGAAAAATCCCTAAGGTAATTTCTCACTTCTTTTCCAACGTTGAAGATAAGGACACTGCTCAATTCTACAATATAAATTTCAGAGAGACGTTTTGAAATGTTTATTTACTTGAGATATTTATCACGACAAATTTAATGTTCACTATGTCAGCAGGTTTCTGAAATTATCTTGAACAAATTTCCCAAAATTTTGAGTAATATCTTCCTTAATAATTATTCTATAATGGTTACTGATAGAATATTAAGAACTGCTCCTTCCGACAGTAAATTACTAACTTTTAGTCGTCAGTTATCCGAATTGTTTTTATTTATTCAGACTTTATTATAGGATTTATTTTATGTTAAAAAAAAATATGTTCAGAATTGAATCATTTTCGATAGCGAAATAATATTTTTTTCCTCTTCTGATATTCATCCACCTATTTTGTTCGCTTCAGAAAGTAAAATAATTTTCATTCTGATTGTAATTTTGTGGAACTCAATAACACAGCTACCTCCTCGTGGTGAGTTCTGGATTATTTGCGATAAAATATTGAGAAATTATTCGCAAATAAACGAAATGCTGTTTTGTTTTCCTCTCTACAGTTCTTTATTACATTGTGAATTGAAATAAATTCGAAATTATATCGAAAACAGTGCGAATTGCACAAGAAAAACGTATACTGTCTACGCGTACCACTAGACACGCTACTCGTAACAACGGCAACGTCTAACCTTCCGGCCTGTTAGATTTAGTAGGCCGTGTATGAAACGATCCCTCGCCAAGGCGTCCACGCATTGAAGGTGAACCCTCGGCCACAGTTTAGTAATATATTTCTATAATTCTATTCTATAATTATATTTCTAAACTGTGCCTCGGCTAACAACTATGTTAACACATATCCTCTCGACCCTTCGTTATACATATCTATGCTTGTACTTTAGGCACAGAATATCTATCCTACCCAGAAGCGACAGCTCGAACAAATTTATTGGGGACAAAATTACGTGCGCAAGTCCCAGATCTGGTGGTATATATGTCAAACTCAGCTTCATTCCTTCTTATATTGCAGTGTTGCCGAACCTAGCGATTTTTCGTTAGATCTACCCATTTTTCGTTTTATCTACCGATTTTTCGTTGAATCTACCGATTTTTCAATTTAATTTCGGACATTTATTGTTGACCTAAAAACATATTATGAAAAACTGGCACCAGGGCCTACAAAATACTATAATTTAGTCTGTTCAACTAAAAATAAATTTTGTAATATTAATAAACCATATATTACAAACAAAAAGCTAAATCTCACTGATGAAATGACAGAGGTTAGGGCAGAGGTAGTATCAACTTTTACAACTTCAACAGGGACTTGATTATACGAATGAATGCTGCCGGATAGGTGAATGTAAACATTTTGTTTTTCTTGCCGAGTTTCTTCTTAGGTACTTTTTTTCCTGCTTCATATCAATGGAAATTTCTATTTTTTGTTAGTTTTGTATTCGATTTTAGTTTTTTACTTTCTATATTGTATATAAGTTTGACTTGTTCAAAAAATATAATGTTCTTAATATTCATAACTTTAGTTCCTTTTTATAATTGTTCTGTTGGTGTGAGATAGGGGTACTGATATAAATATTGTCCTGACAATTTTATTCTGCATCCTTTGAAGTTTTTGTATGAGATATCCTGTAGCTGCAGCCCAGCAGGAAACTAGGTATAATAGATGTGGTTTTATAAAGCTGTGATAGAGTAGTTTTCTAGTGTTATCATTGAGTTCTCGGGAACATCTTCATATTGCACCTGCCATTGGGGGTAATTTTATTCATTATATTTTCAATATGATTATTCCAGGTAAGATTATACTAGATGACAAGTCCCAAATACTTATACTCAGTAACCTCTTTCAGATACCATTCAGGCATATTCTAATATCACTCACATTTTGGGTATTTTGTTTGATTGTCATATATACAGTCTTATCGATATTTATGTTAGTGTACAGCCACTTGAAATACTTTGCCAAATCATCATTTATATTCTGTTCACAAACTCTAGAGCCTGGGCCAGAGAATACAAGCGCTGTGTCATCTGAATACAGAAAGTAATGACATTTCAGATTCAGAAATTTGAACATATAATAGGTACAGTATCGGTCCAAGGACCGATCCCTGAGATACACCAGTATTGACATTCTCCATATCACTTTGCAATGTCTTCGATCACTCAAGTGCGATTTTACCAAGTTGTATCATACTCAGGGGAGTATGGTATGATGGGATTTAGGGAAATCCCATTTTTTCTAACTTATTCATCATTATCTCTGTGTCCACTGTATCAAAAGCCTTTAAAGCCTTTTTCAAATCAATGAACTTCTTGAATATATATTTGAAGATAGATCTTCCGAAATACCGAAAGGTGAGAAATATCTATTCTCCAATCTCATAAATATCAGGTCATGATATTGAACCTTTCAATTAGATATTTCTTTTAATTAATTAGATGCATAGACACGTTTTGAAATTGAAAGTATAGGGAAAATTGAATCGTTAAAAGCACACTGTCGAATACATTGCAAAAATATGATGAACAATCGTCAAACAAGAAATCATATAGTCATAAAACTACTTGAAATTTTCAATATTCATCTAACACATCAATATTCTATCCAACCGAAATATAAATTAGAAAAGTTCAAATGAACCATAAATGGTAATATTATATCAAAATATATTTTGGTATTACTCTAAACCTTCATTCCATTCAAGAATCTTTAAGAAAATAACAACGTTTTGAAATTAAGCGAAGAATTGTTTTTTGTTTGCAGTGTATAGGCGATTCAACTTCATCTCGAAACCACCTAGCGGCAAAAATTTCAAACTAATTGTGAGTATCCCTTACTTTGAGATTGTACTGATTTCACAGTGATTGTTCGTGTATTTACTTTTTCTACAGTTGTTGGTGAGAGTTGAAAGCTTCAAAGTTCATTTTCTACTTCTCGTTGATTTATTTGTGTTTGAAAATGAATTATATAAGAAGCAATATTCCGAAAATCGGAGTTTAATGTTGTATTTATGGATGTAAACGTCGTGCTAACAAGGACCATGTTAAATGCTGAAAAGAAATGCAGTTCCTACAAAAAAACTTCCTAAGGGATCTCATGAAACCACTACCATACAGAAAAGACCGACTATAATCAAATATGAGCCTGCATAGCCAATTGTAATAATTTTTATTTGCATAATGTTCTTTTCAATTAAAAGTAATTCATTTTCTGTTGAAAACCAATTATGGATCAATGGGAGATCCAGAAATTGACGAAGAGCTCCCTACACAGGTAAAGAACTGAAATATTCTCATAGTCATTATATTTAAGTTATAATTTCAGGAAATATCCAGAACAACCGACGAACGGTTGGCTGCGGAAGCTTAATGTGGTTTGGCAAAAGTTAAGTATGAAGATGTTGCAGTTGATAGTTTGAAAATTCGGAAAATATGTGACAATACAATAACTGACAAAAACTTGAAGAGCATAACAGGGATGAATTCTTTTCATATGCTCGACACAAGCAAGAAATTCTGCAGAAGTGAATATGTCAACTTCGATTTTTTCAGATGATACGTTTTGAAAGTAGTTCCTTATCAGTATGTACTGTCCAAATATCTTTTGATTACTTTGTTCATAAATTTTACTTTATAGTGTCCAAATTATATATACCAAATGAGCCCGAGGTGTGTACCAAGCTTTCTGGGGTTAATAGTACATTGAAAAATAAGTAAAGTTTGTTAAACTCATGGACCAAAATGCATATTGAGGGAGATATATCCTACCAAAGTTGATGAAATTAAAAAATTCTCTGCATAACTTCTGAACGGTGAATGCCACCAGATTAAAATTTCGTGTATAAATGTCCCTGAATACATTTTTTTTTATTACACTTCTTTCTACATTTCTGATACTTTCACCCTCAGAAAGCTTGGAATACATTTTTGACTCACCTTGTATACAAATGTCTTCTAGTTCTTTAAAAAAATTGAAAGTATAAAGGTATGTCAGAATAGAAACCTGGATGGTTGTAATTGTTTAACATATGTTATTTCATTGGCAATTGTTCAATTATGGGAATAAATTTATTGGTTATTTGTTTTGAAAATTTGTTTCATCTTCATGTTAACAAGGATTTATTAGTATCTTCAGTCACTTGACGAAAGTTTTCATGAAATTTGATACAGATATAAAATCCCAATTACATGTTTCTTATTTTGCATTATGACCATTACATCCCATAATAACACCAGCAATTTACGGGACCCAAGCCTTTGTGATTGCTTTTCCTATAATATTAAGTAAATGAAAACTATTTTCATAATTTATTAGTACCCAACTCCTACTTTTTGGAACGGCTCCCAAATATGTGAATTATTCACTTAAAGTAAGGAATACTCTAGTTTCGTATGAATCCATCATTCAACTTAAGAATATATTATATTATAATATATTAACTCGCTCAAAGATCTTCATAAACAAGAAAGTACAACACAAAGTGTTTAAGCAAACTCAATGTTTACAGAGGGCGCAACCTACCCTTGAATCGCGTATAACTCAGAGCTCAGTGCACACTTGCACACTTTTGTTTGGCTAGTGTTTGTGGTAGTGGTTACTCAAGGTCATTGAAAATTGACCCCTAAAAATACGTGAGCTGTCGCTTCTGGGTAAGGATAGATATTCTGTGCTTTAGGAGGCTATGGTCATTTTGATGTTCTGTGGGTCACACCAACTGCCAAGATACAATACAAAAGTCACTAATCTGAATTTTCATTTGAATCTCGAGAGTATTTCACAAAAATTGACTGAAATAGAGAAAATACCGTCTAATACTCGTTGCAGAAAGCAATTCCAACACTAATACTTCGCATTCGTGTTGGAATAGGAGCTCATTCTGCAACTTGTTTTAGAATATACTATTGTGTTCTTATGCTAGAATATTATGAAAATCAACTTCAAATCCAATGTTGCTCTTTTTGAGCTCATATTTATTTGAATATATAATGTATATGCGCAAGTCCAGCGTCCAGCAGAGTCTGTCCTCTTCATTTTAAATAGAACACTTGTGTATATTTATATTTTTCAAAGCTCCTAAATAGCCTGACCATGTCACCGCACTATATCATCATAATAATATATAAATATTTGGGATCATGGGTAATACCAGAGACAATCTCTCTGGTAATACTGAATTAAAGTATTTACATATAATATCTCTCGTGTATCAAAAACACACTAAAGTATTGATTCCTTGGTAGCCTTTTAGTGGGAACCAGGAGATTTTCAAATCAATCTGTCAAATTTCGTAAGTGCTAAGATACAATACAACAGTCACTAATCTGAATTTAGAGAGAGATAGAGAAAATATCGTTACAGAAGGCACTTCCAACACTCATGTTTTCGAATTTCGCATTGGAATAGGAGCACATTCTACAACTTCTTTTAGAATATACTATTATTATAAATAATTGGTTTTTGCTGCTTTTATTTCAGATTAAGTTTTTTGGGTGGAGTATAGGTGAAGAATCATGTTTTTCTCTGTCCATAGAAGGATTACATGAAGATATTCGTTCTTCTAGATCCTGCAGATGTCCTTCAAGAATTTTTGTTCACAGGGAAGGTCAGGCTGAAGGTTTTTTCCCTAACCTCATTTGTCATAGCCAGAGCTGTATGGTATCCCGTAGCATTATCCTCAGCTACATACAGAGAAAAGTGTATTATAAAATTTTGAATAAGAACACTCCTGAGCTTATATACCAACGAGAAACTGAAATAAGTCGTTGCACAGAATTTCAGCCTGACCATTCCTATAACCAAGCTAAATGTCAGCAATGATACCATCATACACAATCTAGAGCTTATCTCTTCAAAATATTTGCAGAGTTAATTATGAGAAAGTAGCTTTAAGACTCTGATATACCCGACACATATTTCACTAAAAATTACATTTTATTGCAAAATTCAGGATCTGGAATTTTAATTTGTATTTCTTCTAACAACCATATTGTGTATTTAGATACATATTCGAGAAATTGCTTCAATGAATATTTTTAAACCATTCCCTTCAGTCTAGAAAAAAATTGTTCTATGAGCTTCAAGAAACAAGTGATGTGTGTGTAAAAAACCACATTTCATTCAACAAGGAAGAATATAAGATCTACTTTCAATTCTGGAAGCAAATTATATCTTGTTGCTTTAATTCATTATTGAGTCCAATTCCTATTATACCTTTATGAATGCAATAATTGATTTTCATGAATATTAATGACCACTTGTTGGAAGATCTCCTTTTCAACTTTCTCGATCCAGAAGAGGTAATCTAGCTGTTGCTATCATTTGATAGTATCTCATAATATTAAGATTGTGGAAGTGATAAGAACCCAATCAAGAATCAATTTTTTCTATATACGTTACAAATAGAATGCATTACACATAATAAGTCTGAAAAACTATGAGAGTCCTTAGAAATAATCATTTCTTTTCCTGGAAATATGGTATTTTAGTTGATGGCTGTTTACACCTGTATTTCAGCATCTCGATTTCTGCCTCGAAGTAACTATTCTTATCATAACAGAAATACTCCGGATTTTTGTAATTCGTATTTTTAGCAGCTCCTGGACCAACTGGAGTATCTGGAACGTTGAGACACTTGGTGCTTAGACCTGGAACATCAACAATTTGACTACCTGAAGGGGCAAATGATTTGTTGAAAATTATTTTTCCTGCGGTGAATGCCCGTTTAGAGCTCGAGAATGGTCTTATTTTATGCATAGTTTTCAAGACTATGAACGACATTTTCAGAAGTTCAGTAGGTATATAATTATATAATAAATCTCTCCCGAATCCAGAATCTCTCCCAGCAAGCACAGAACACAGAGTAAATAGTACCATATGAAATATACGGTTGTCTGTGTCGCATTTGTCACAACCACTGAACTCCCACCTATATCCAATAAGCGTTTTCGGAAACTTACTCGGGTTCATGTTCATCTGATCCATAACCAGAGTAATTTAAGACACTGTCCCCCCACCCTTCTATTTTGTTTGGAACATATGAGTTTGATGTATATTGTCTCGGATTTCTTTAAAAAAGTCACGTAACAATGAGTCCATGTGTAATAACTTATTACACATGGCATTGACTTATTACTAATAAGTCAATGCCTGCATTCACCGAACGAAGAATGTTGCCACCCAGTGTTGCCAACCCTTGATGGAGTATCATAGTACAACAGCCAGGCCGAATATAGTACATTTGACAGAATTATAGTACCATAATTTGAAAAGAAAGAAATTTATTTTATTTTTACCATTTGTATATCTGAATGAGGAAAGAAATATAAGAGAAAAAAAATTCCAACAAAAAAATACTTTCATGACTCAATAATTTTACAATTCATTAATCATTTCAGTTTTACTTTCTCTTGACGTGATTGAACATATTATTACAGGCAAATTTTTGTTTTGTTGGTTCAAACAAAATGTAAGATGCGTTTGTTTCACCATATCCTGAAAAGTGAGCAAAAAACATTTATTCTTCTGTGCCGTCTTCTGCTCCCCTTCTAAATATTCTTTCACGTTTAGCATCAGAATTTGATATGCACAGAACATTAAAACTGAATACATTTCTGTCCTCTGATTCCCCGATTCAACATGCTTTTTTCAGTTCGATTTCTATATGGCGAAAGCCGTTCTGAATAATGTCTAGACAACTATATTAAGTTTTCCGTCAATATTGTTCATGAAAGTATATACAATCAAGGCTATTACTAAACTTTTCGAATTTTCACAACTGAAATTTTGGCAGGTATATATTATAAAATTATAGTACAAAGAGCGTACTATATCCACTTCCAAATTTTATAGTACGCGAGTAGCAAACATCGTACAAATACTATAATTATAGTACGGTTGGCAACGCTGTTGCCACCGCTCCGCTACCGCTACCTAGCATAAACAGAAAGCGCTCCCAAAATAACCGCTTCTCCGGAACGTGTTGAGTTTGGGGGCGTTCCACTTGGCGATCACACGAGAGCACAAAAACGGGAAACACAGAGCAATCTACGACCTGCGTTGCAACTTCATTTCCTAACCTCTCATCTGTCATAACTTTGAAAGCTATGTCAAAATCGTATGTCGGAGATACATGAAATGGGATGAATGACAGAAATACAAAAAGGAGGCAAAAGTAGAAATTAGAAATGTTATGTCATCTGAATTTGTCAATCTAGTTTTCATCGTTTTGATCCTCGTTAGTGCTAGTGATTTTATGTATTAATATTTTATTGCGGTGAAATGTTATCTGTATATGATGTAGTTTTTGTGGAGATTTTTTTCAGGTGTTTTACTTTTCAATGTAAACAGTCTTTGTGAAGATTTTTTTCAGATTTAATGCAAGGCAGATGAAAGGTAATAAAACAAATAACTGGTTAGTTTTGACTCATTCAATTCATCAAATAAGTAAATCTGTTCTAGAGAAAAAGTTATGATGTGGTCAACACAAAGCTTTACCAACCGTTAATTTCAGAAGTAATCACCTATTAAGTGAATGATACTTATTTCTTTTGTAGGTACAAATGGATCTTCTCACCTTTAAAAACAAAGAACCGCAAGAGCTTCCCATCCTGGGTGACTTTGTCTTGTTGTGCTCTTGTGAAGTGCTTCAATCATAAATAATCAAAAACTACCGTTCCCTCAATTACTCAATATCTTTGTTAAAAACATTGAGGTAGTTGAAATATTATTACGTTATTGCAGGAATCTGTTAGAGGCTGTTCTATTATTTATCATTATAAACAACCTGAACTAATATTCCAAAAAAGAACGATCTGTATCATATATTCAGAATAATTTTATTACTGTTTTGTTTTATCTAGGAGTAAATTGAATGTACGTGTTTCACAGAATTGCTGTATAAAAGGAACAAAATTAAAGAAATTATTGTTTAAAATATGGTTTTATTTTGAAATGCTCAAATCCTTTCAGGTTTTAATTTCGAACATTTAAAATTAACATAACCAAAGACCAGTAATGTCATTTGATTCTAGTATGACGTATGTCAAAAATTCAACAAGCGGACTCCCCTTAAGCACCAAATGGGACAGGTCCCACTTGTTTTCGAAATGTCAGAAATGTTGTACCCTCGTTACTAAGGA
This sequence comes from Hippodamia convergens, assembly GCA_038502775.1. Lineage (NCBI taxonomy): Eukaryota > Metazoa > Arthropoda > Insecta > Coleoptera > Coccinellidae > Hippodamia > Hippodamia convergens. The sequence goes on from CM076614.1 coordinate 46,561,122, forward strand.
GCTAGCACTTCTTATATTGATGTTCTGTGATCGAAATATGTGGGTCGATTTGAGCTTGGAGTGAGCGATGATTTTGCCGCGCTCACAAAGACCGCGGTCGTTAAGTGGAACGGCTAAAGGATCAATTTGATCGTTGTGATCGCCAAGTGGAACGGGCCCTTTGTAGCGTCTGTGCCACCGGACGATTCCGCAACAGTTCCACAACTGTTACGTTCGGTGAATGCAAGCAATGACCCAACTCGAACATCCAACCCATGTTCGGAAAGTACGGTGCCGCTGCTGCCAACTCAATCACTAACTCGGGTTAGTGTTGGGCGATACGTATCGATATTTTACTCTATCGATACTTTTCGTTGGGACATTCGATATTATTTTGTATCGATACTTGGCTTAGGCAAATATTACCAGTGCCGGATTTATCACTAGGCCGCGGCCTAGGGCCGCAGGCAAGAGGGGGACGCAAATGCCAGGATTTTTATTTTTTTTTAATTACACAAACAACAAGTGTGGAAGATATTCAAACATAACATAAATAACATGGTTTGACTTCTCCACTTCTCTTGAACATATTGTAATGACCTAAAAGCTCTTTATGAAGGTTTTTGTGTATCAAATAAAATGAATCGAATTATAAAAAGACCAATGACATACTGGTAAAAAAATCCTGTAAAATTTCAACACTTCTGGTACCTAGTTTTTACTTTCCGAGGAAGTGTTCCCGGACCCCCTCCCCCTCCTTATCGCTAGGGAGACCCCCCGGTAGGCCGAAGGGAACCGCACAAATAATTTGGCCTAGGGCCTCTTGTTGTGTAAATCCGGCACTGGATATTACATTATCATAGAGTCATATAAATATGAAGAACCTGACTGGAAAGCAATGATAGGTTATGGATGTATGTGACAGAAATATATTTTTTATTCGTTATTGTCAAACAATCATTAATTGCTTGTTTATGTCCTCCGTTATCATTATTTTAAAATTAATTTAGTCTTCGATGAAGTAAAAAAAAGGCAGTATGGGTTGTTGTTACAGTTATTTTTGCAATGACGACCGATCATCTCACGTTAGTATCATATCAGGAAATACTGGTGTATTTTGTTCTTATTGAAGCTATCGGTTTTAGGGAGGAGATATAAATGAACGAACACATTTATTAATTGACCCCGTATCCAGTAATTGCAACGTACAAAGGGCAAACAGGTCAGAACTTATACTCGACATTTCTTATTGATATGTTTATAAAGTGTTTGTTGTAGTGAGGATATTTTGTCAAGAAATTCAAATAATCTACAGAAAAAAACTGATGAACAATCTGCATTAAATAAGATACTCCAAGAATTTGCAGTGTAAGCCCTTCGAAACAACTCATTATATTTTTCATTTGATAAACTTTCAATTTTCAGCAATGTCATTGATGTAGGTGCTTTAGATTCCCATAATCTCCAGCAGAATGAATACCTGGAACGAATGCGACATTATGATGTAAAGGTACAACATTGTGATAAATCTAAATTGATGACCAAGAGAAAGTGTTTATTACAAGACATACCTATAACAGATAAAATAATGTCTATTGATCCTTTGTCTCTTGAAGATATTCAGATGGTGAGGTGAAAGAAGCAAAAATTTTGTTTCTGGTAGTGAATGATTTTCTTTTCAGATAAATGCAATCATGAGTAATGGGGGAGAAGCTGTTAAAGTAATTAAAGTAGAGCATAAGGAAGATCTTGTCGTAGAATTATGTTAACATAAACTGATGTTTTTTTTTTTATCTTGATATTCATTTGTTTGCTCTTCTATATTTTAAGAAATTCAACAATTATCTATTTCTGCCACATTTTGAATTGTATAAAACATGTATATAACTTGTATCCTACTGTGATTCAGAAATATTTGTCTTCAAGTATATAGGTATATAAACTAAATTTTGTAGTTATTTCGTCAGAAACAAATTTTGGAACTGAGGTATTTCTTCCTGAAAGGGTCTTTTTGAATAACCTTCATGATAAATATCTATTTCAAAGAAGGAAAAAATACAAAGCACCGAATGTTGAATTAAACCTTGAGAAAAGCCTAAGATTAACCTTTAAACTATCAAGTTTTGAGATTTGCACTAAAACCTATAATAGCTGGGATAACATTATCTGTTAATGACTTCACTTTATATGGGTAAGAGAATATTTCTAATTTTAATACACCTAATTTTCGGAATTTTTATTTAATACATTCAACACTTTCATCTTATCTCAATCGTTCACATTGATTATAGTTCATAATCGGTCTACATTTGTTACTTGAGTTGTTTTGAGAATTTCCTTAACTACTCTAGTAACATTTTGTGAAATAATTTTTTGAGTTACTTTATTTTCATGAACTTGAAAAAAGTATAGCATGAAGCCTGCAGCCAATAATAAGTGACATGATAATACACTAAGAATCAAAAATAGTTTATGCTTTGATAATTTTAAAGATGGCATTAAAGTTAACATTAATACAGATCCTGACAAACTAGCAGAAGATAAGGCCAATACCCACTGAAGATATATTACTTGGATAGACCATAATATTGAGACAGGAATGTATATAAACAGAGAGTATCCATATATACAGATAAGATCTAGTAATCCAGGAGTTCTAGATGACTGACCATCATCAAAAGGACTTTCAACTGTCCATTTGAGAAAAGCCCATAAGGATATTGGAACTAACATCACATATATCCATATTACAGTAGCAGCATAGGAAACTAGTTTGAAGTCGTATCTCCAATGATATTTTTCATCATGTTGTAGATAATTGGATATGTTTCCACTAATAGCTATGGTAAATATCAGAGTCATTGAAATCCAGAAGGGACCATAAAGGTCTGGTTTTTCCAACATATTATGTCTCAAGGAATATTTTGGTAGAGGTGTAATTGAAGCAAATAGTCTATCAGTAACATCTCTTGTATCGACATCGAAGAATTTCTGATAATATTCTATTGACCAGATTGAGTACAATTTATTTTGCGAAGCTGAAAGAGTATTCAATGATTTTATTCAGTTTCACACAAAGGCAGAATATTACCTTCTGTTTCTCTTTCTAAAGGATCATCAACGATTGCGTTATTCATTTGGAATTGATCATCATTGATGGTAACATTTATTTGGGCTTGACCAGAAACAGTTTCATTGTTTATATTTTGATGAACAACAGGGTAATCATGGAATGATAGCAGTTCCTCCGTGGGAACTTCTTGCAAGTTAGTCATTGTTTTGAATCCAACCAATTGAAGAACTATATTATTAGTTTCTCATTGCATTTAATCGAAACTCATTCGAGTATTGAGGCATGTTATGAAGAATTTAATCATGTTTGAAAATTTTTGACGTGTCGTCCACCACAGATAACTAAGTGTCGTCCACAATTTGATTAAGCGAGCGAGTTCGACAGAAGACAGAAGTATGACACCTGACAGAAGTCACATATGTCGATTTCGAGTACGGTTTAGGGCTCGGAATTTCAGAGATGAAGTTATTCCAATATTCGTTTGACCTCCTATTCGAATTCGTTCGAATATTCGAACGAATTCGAATAAATCGGACTATTCGAATGAATGCGACTATTCGAATGAATATGAATATTTGTTTTGTTATACATAAATAACTGGCTGCAATTATAAGGAGATCAAATGGGAGAAATTCACACATGCCTGTTTGTCTAAAGATAGATAGATTTTCAGGAGAAATAATATATTAACTCTTCCAGGTTTGTTCATCTATCGAATCTTGCTATTTCTTCGTAAGAACAATCACTATTTCAAAAAGTTTAAAAATGAAAATAATACAAGAAGAACTAACGAGTATTTTTATCCTCTTCATAAATATTCCTTAACAGAGCGTACTACATTGTATATGGGCATTTAACTGTATAATTATCTTCCAAACGCGATTAAAAACATTGTTATATATGATAAATTTCGTAAAGCTCTACATCGATGCTTATTATTTGTGAACCATATTCAATATCTGAGTTTAAGGTTTTTTGGGATTCATATTTGCTCAATGAGTAATTCGAGATTCTATATAAGGGTTTTTAAATCAGAATATTGTTTGTATGAAGTATATGATTATTTGACATGTTTTCACTTTATTGTCTGTTATTGATGATGATTCTGGAAATAAATCTACTTTATTATTATTATTATTATTATTATCAGATACATATTTAGAAATAAAAATTTTTCTGAATTCCAATAAGAAATGAAATATGATAATTGTACGAAGTAAAAGACTCATTTCTGTATTGAAATAAACGACTATTGGAAAGTTCGTTTGCTGAATTGAACAAATTGAATATTTGAATCAGATTTAATTCGGGATTCATATTTGAATATTCAATTGAAATATCCACAACTATATCCAATAATGTCAGTACCTATTTTTTGTGCCTTCTTCTGAATCTGTTCGTACCTAGATCTGGTAAATTTTTTTATTTGTTCGCATCAGTGGCGTAGCTAGGTGGTCAGGGGCCCTGGTGCAAAAATCAAGGAAGGGCCCATGCCCCTAAAAAAATTGTTCAGAAAGGCTAATGAACGAAGTAGTCGATGCCAAGAAAAATGGGAAAGTTTATTTATGTATATATATATATTTTTTTTTTCCACCATTAATCAGGGTAATATCTGGTTTTAGTCGGACAATTATCAAGACCAAAATCAGCGCTCAAAATCCTTGCAGGAATTTTCGGACAATCCTCGTGGTAGAAAGGATGACCTGCTTCTGGGACGCAGAGATAACAGCAGGCTCAAGACATAATCTTTCGGTATTTTCTGGCAAGTGTGCCTCTACAAGACCGTTAACCGATATTATCATCGGGAGGACAGTTTTCGTTTTCAGACCATATAATTCTTTCAGCTGAAATGCCAGGTCGCCGTATTTGCAAATTTTTTCAGCGTAGGCTTTCGAGATGTTATCGTCCGCCGGGATAGTGAACTCTATGAGCATACATGTTTTCTTCTCAGTATCGAAAAACGTTATGTCGGGTCTGTTATGCAAGACATTCCTATCGGTAACCAAAGCGGAATCCCAGTAAAGTTTGAATTGGGCATATATATATATATATATATATATATATATATATATATATATATATATATATAAATATAATGTATATGTATACCTAAATATATTTATATGTATAAAAATGGCACATTGAAAATAATTCATATAGGTAGATCCTTCATGCCTATAAAAATATGTACGAAAAATTATCAGTTTTGTTCACATTCACAATCTTCTTCTACTCAAGTCTAAACTAGATGCAGATTCATGTCCGATTGATATGAGTGATAAATGTCGTAGTCGATCTTGACCCATGGTATTCCTCAAATAATTCTTCATTATTTGCTAAATCATCTTTCAGATCTAATATCTGATCCATCGAATAAAGTTCCTGGTTTTAACCTTCCCAGGAGAATATGGTCCCTTCTTAATCGAATAAGAACAGGTCATGGTCGTACCAATAGCATGCTTTTCAAGTGGAATTCGGTTGATAGTCCTAATTGTGAATGTGGTGAATCAGAGGAAACAGTTGAACACCTAATTAATAATTGTTCGATTTATAAATTCCAAGATGGCATTAGAGCCATACACAATATATCAAACTCATTTTTGCAATGGGTTGAAAATTTCAGATCAATTTGATGAAGTATAAATTGAATTATCTTGCTGTTCTGTCTTTTTTTATTTTCAGGTTGGAGTTTGTGTTTGGAAATCCTTCCTCCGAAGAGCCGTCCCGCTGATCGTGATGTCCTTCTATATAGAATATTCAGATACAACAATTTTATTTTATTTTTTTAACGGGGAGACAGGTTTTTTCGGCTGAGGTTTTTTCACCTGGCTCTATAGTATCGTATGATACTGGTGATGATAGTATCGTATGATACTATAGTATCATACGAAGAATGTTGTGGTACCCCGTTCCTTTTTTTTACCTCAGCTTAGGTTTTTTTTGTTTCAACATTTATTATATTATTTTAGCTCTCTTATTCAAAAGAATATATATATATATATATATATAAATATATATATATATATATATATATATATATATCTTTCAGCTTCTGCAGAGGTGACAGGGATTGTATGGAAGAGTAATATTGCTGTAAATACTTCTGAAAAATCGCTTTCCATCATTCCGTATTTGCTTATCACTTTCATACAGAATTCGTGAATTGTCCATTCCTTATTCAATTCAGGTAGAAATAGGTTGTAAATATTGAGAAATTGAATCGAAAAGTTGGAGTCTATTATATCACAATATTTATTCTGAAATTGATCACAATTTTGAAGTATCGTATTTTCATCTGCATTTAGTAGGAATGATGGTGAAAGAAAATTTAATATTTTATTGATTGCGTTCATACCATCGAAACGTTCATTCAATTGAGAAAAAAAAAACTGTAATTTCAAAGCGTTTTTATCAATTCGAATTAATGGACAGAATAATATACAAAATTATTACATACCTTTTCAAGAAACCTACAGCTTCAACGCTTCAAAGCACCTTTTTTTATTCTACACTTGTCGACAAGACACGAGAACTGAAAGAAACTAAACTAAATCAGCATTCGGTAATATCGGCAATACTCAAGACCGGCCCTATGAGCGATAACATTCTTCTTACTATTTTGAACATTTTTTCCAATAAACAACAAAATTGCGTACAGATGTAAAAATTAATAGAATAGAAAAGAAAAACAACACCGACCGTGGCACGTACCACGTACCTAGACCCACCCTGTATTTCAAAGGGATGCCGAAAACCTTAAAAGTGCCTCTGTCTGTTGTGGAACTTTATTGCAGGCGGATAGGGATAATTGGAGAGAGTATTCAGATCTTTCGATTTGTTATTTTTTATTTTTTTACTTCCAGCTGAATTTTCTGTAGGTCTGGTTGTGTTTCGTGTGAATCATTCTGAAGACATGAAGATAGGGGCCCCCTCAGGGGACCCCTGAACAACTGGTTAAAATAATAACATATCACCGAATTTTGTTCCCTAGTTCAAACGGGATTTGGTGGCCAGCGCTTGGGGGCCCTCTAAGTTCTGGGGCCCTGGTGCACTGCACACTCTTGCACCCACGTAGCTACGCCGCTGATTCGCATTCCAACTATCTATTCTATTCTATTCGAAGATTGCTGAGCCTTTTTACTAATAGCAACCATCACAGCTGGGGGCATCCCTTTCGTTTAGCCTATTTTCTATTGTCAGAATGACAATTCTCGTAATATGTCTTAGTTTTCGGTCTTGAAAAATATTCTGTTTTCTTGTGTTATAACATGTTTGGTTTATCTATGGGAGATGATTGCCTTTCTATTCATTGGGGTCCTTTAGCGGTCTTCAAACATCTGAAGTGCCGAAAAATCATCACCTGGAAGGTCGTATCTGGTTTGAAAAAACCCTCACGACCAGAGAGCAACAATTTGTGGATTTTGAATTTGAATATCGAAGGAATTTCGAAAGGAGAGTGTGATTACGTCTCCAAATTAGCTGATGAAAATGGTATCGAAGAGATTCTTCTGCAAGAAACCCACACGGCAACAGAAAAAAAAAACCTCGTGAAGAAGGACAGTTGAAAGTTATGTATTAATTGATTTTTTACAAGTTTAGCTTGTTATGTTGAAAAATTGTCAGTTTCGTAACTTTCAACAGATTCGGAAAGGGGAAATCGATGGAGTCAAAGATTATAGAGTATAAAGATGGGAAACGAAGCGACTACAGTGATGTCAGCGACATCTGTTTTTCAAAAGTAATCGGGTTATGGTTAAAATATTTAATTAGGGTCCATTTGGCATAGATTATATAAAGATTATTAGTAGGCTGTTGTCATTTTTGAAAGAAATACTCTAATAAATATTTTTGCTGAATGATGATTGTATTTTCTCGCCTATTTTCCACTGAAATAACTCGAAATCTACAAGAGTACCACCTAGCTGACTCCATAATCTTGGTTCGTGTGTTTTTCTGTTATAAATTTTGTGTTAAAAACTGGCCGACATTCGGAATGCATGGTGATTAATTGCAGAAATAATAATCTTGAATGTGCATTCTTTTCATTACCAAAGAGAATAGAAATGTAAGTTTTGAAACTCGTATCATGTAATTGTCTTGTTCATTGCTTTTTATTTTCAGTGTTGTCAAATGGATAGAGGTTTCGGGGTAAAAATATATTGTTGTGGATAATTTGTTTGCGAACCGAGTTTTCTTCGGTCTCATTCATTAGATCAAAAAGTTCCATTCATAGAGGCAATGGTGGTCAGAAGAACGACTTATAGATTATAGTGGTGGTGGTTCTCTTGACAACCCTTCCAGCAGTTCGCCTCATCTACTAGACCCTCTAGACTCATTGAGGTTAAAATACACTGGTTGAGATATGTATGAATCAGGTCCAGAACAACTGTTTGACTTATCGATGTTCGATTTATCGAGAGTTCACTCACAATAAGTTCTTGAAATTGTTATGATAATTCTCTAATATGTGAACAAATTTTTGAAATGTACTCAATTTCATAATTATTGTATTGTAGTTGATTTTACACAATCATTTCAAATAAAAATATAAAGAATCCAGAAGCGTATTTCATTTGATTCAAAGCAATATGCAGAAGAAAAGATCATCCTGATCAAAAAGCGGAGCCCTGCTTTTTTTTGTCGATCAGGATATTTTTTTAAAAGCTCTACAAAGTATTTAGTTAAATGAAAATTTATTAAAATAGTTTTCTGTTCTGAAAAATGTTTTCAGCGTCATCTATGTGTCACAAGTAAGAAACTAGCGAAAAATCGTAGTCGGATTTTAGTACCACAGATACAAGGGCGTTTCCTATCTTTCTAACTCTATAATCTTTGGTTGGAGTTTTTTTGTCATTTCTTTCAAATTTTGTGACATTTCTGTCATAAATATTCATAAACCTCCGAACATTATTTGGCCAAGAAATCTTAATGTTGATGTTTTTTTAAAGTAGCAAATGCATTTCCAAAATGCATTCGATTCATTCTGAATAATCGGTTTCTTTTTTGCTTTTGTCTTTTTTCATTTCAGATTAAGAATTTCGAGTCGTTTTGGGAAGAATCTGTGTATCCGAGCCCATCGACGGATAACATGAAGATGATCACACTGATGTCTTTCAAGATTTTTCTGATATTTGATATTTTATGTTATTTTGTTTACGGGGAGGCAGGTTTTTTCGGCTGAGGTTTTTTCCCCTGGCTGTATAGTATCGTATGATACTTGTGTTGATAGTATCGTATGATTCTATAGTATCATACAAAGAATGTTATGATACCCCGTTTTTTTTACCTCAGCTTAGGTACTTTTTATTACAACATTTATTGTATTATTTTAGCTCTCTTTTTCATGAGAATATATATATATATATATATATATATATATATATATATATATATATATTAGACTGATTCAAAAAAATCGACTTTCTTTGTTTTCACGAAACCCCCCCTAGTTATCTTCAGGGTATCGAAAAAAGACCTTTGTGAAAATATCAGCTCCAAGAAATAACATTTAGAGGTCGCTCATCAATTATTTCTATTTTGCCTACTAATAGCAGGGGAAAAATTTCTTTTTTCAATAAAAAATTCCTAGATTACAAACCAATAGAAGGATTTCTTTGTGTGATACATTTTCGTGTAGGCAATCAGATACTCTACAAATATGTCCCTTACGATATTTCGATAAAACGGACGCTTCAAAAGTTATTCGATTCGATGCTATATTGAGGGATTTTTAAAGAAAAAAATTATTCAAAGAAATCGACTTTACTTGTTTTCACGCAAACCCGCCTTCTAATCATCTTCAGGGCATCGACAAAAGGCGTCTGTGAAAATATTAGCTTTGAATATTAATATTTAGAGGTCGCTCATCGATAGTTTCTATTTTCGCTGCTGATGGCAGGAAAAAAAAATTCTTTTTTTCAATAAAAATTTTCTTATTCACGGACCAAAAGACGGATTCCACTGTATTATACATTTTGGTGTAGGGAACTAGATACTTTACGAAAATGTTCAATACGATATCTCGATAAAACCACTCGTTCAAAAGTTATTTGAACTTTTTTTCCAGAAAACTTCAATATAAGGTATTAATATAGAGGTATTTTTGAAGAAAAAGTTCGAATAACTTTTTAACGAGCGGATTTGTCGAAATATCATTTCGTATCATTTTCGTAGAGCATCTTGTTCCCTACACGAAAATGTATCACACAGTGGAATCCGTCAATTGGTTCGTGAAGAAGAAATTTTTTATTGAAAAAAGAAAATTTTTTCCTGCTTTCAACAGCGGAAATAGAAATCATTGCTGAGCGACCTCTAAATATTAATATTCAAAGCTAATATCTTCACAGACGCCTTTTTTCGATACCCTGAAGATAATTAGAAATAGAATTTCGTGAAAACAAACAGAATCGATTTTTTTGAATAATTTTTTTCTTCAAAAATACCTCAATATTAGCATCGAATGGAATAACTCTTGAAGGGGCCGTTTTATCGAAATATCGTAGGAGTCATTTTTATAGAGTATCTGATTGTCTATACGAAAATGTATCACACAGAAAATCCGTCTATTGGTTTCTGCTCTAGGAATTTTTCATTGAAAAAATAAATTTTTTCCCTGCTATTAGTAGGGAAAATAGAAATAATTGATGAGCGACCTCTAAATATTATTATTTGAAGCTGATATTTTCATAGAGGTCTCTTTTTGATACCCTGAAGATAATTGGGGGGGGTTTCGTGAAAACAAAGAGTGTCGATTTTTTTTGAAACAGTCTAATATATATATATATATATATATATATATATCTATATAAATATAAATATATATATATATATATATATATATTTTTTTTTTTTCTCCACATGTGTTACACAGTTGTAAATTCTAACACGAGCTGACCATTGAAATGATACGAATATTCGAATGATTCCACTTATAAGAATATTCGAATAACTTGAATAATTTGTATATTCGAATAGTACTTCGAATATTCGAATAATTCGACTATTCGAATTTATTGGATGACGGAGAATTCGAATTTCGAATAGTCGAATATTCGAATATGATTCTGTATTGTTTATGTGCATAGAGATAGTATAAGGGGAGATGCGATTTCGTAACTAAAACGGGACCAGGTCCGCCACATTGGTACGACACATTTGTCAAGCGGTCGTTGACCTTGATGTTTCGTGTTCGGTTGTGAGTTTTGTGAAAATTATTTATATTTGAAGGATCTTCGTTGAACTAATTGAACAAAATGGTTTCTTGTGCTGCGCGAAGTTGCTGTAGCCGGGATGGCGTGGATTAGAAGAAATCATCAGGAATTACATTTCATAGGTTAATATCAACAATGTACAGGGTCGGTTTAAGTAGATTTGATTCTGATACTAGAGATTCCTTTTTATATTCATTTAGAGATTTGAAGAATGTAAAGGGTCTTCAATACCCTTCAGAGGATGTCATCAAAATTTGCTTAAAGACCGAAAAAATCATGAAGCGAGAAATCATTATAGTTGGTCAAAACTGTGTGTCAATTACAAGTATTAATAATAGGATATTTAATAAAGTTGTTTCATCAAACATCTTTTCATTTTTAATTGATCACAATTTTGATCAGTGTTTTTTGGATAATCACCGATTATTATTGATCAAAAGCATAATAAAGAAATATTACAATATAAGAATGATTTCTCTCTTTAAGTATAAAGTTAGCAAATCAACTGGTATTAGGCACCAAAATAACAAAATTGTACTGTTTGAGGGACAGTAAAACTGTTAATCGAGTGTTTGTGAAAGGGGAACTTAGTTATTGAATACGAGAGAATGTTTGGAACATTCAGATATTTCTAAGATTTTATGTAAAAGTTTCCTGTCATAATATAAATTTTTTTAACTAGGTTTACATATTTTAATATATATGTATATTATATAATTTTTTATATTCATTATTTATATTTTAAATAAATTTTTCACCTTATACAAAATCTGTACTTTGCCTATTATTATACGAGAACCTACCATAAGAGAAAGTAATATCTACTCGTGTATATATCCTTCAAACCAAAAAGAGGGTAGGTATTCTATAATAAAAAATCTAGCTGTTTTTAATATATGGAAAAAATTGTTGATCTTCCACCTATACAAACTGAGTCATGATGGAAGAAGTAGCTCAATATTTGAAGGAACGTTAACGGGTACAACTTCCAGAGATGTTATTGAATATTACTAGTTGTTTCTGCTAATGAAAGAAAACAAAATTTTCCCTTACATTAGAAAAACTCAGAAGAATTGAATCTCCCTTAAAAATGTTCTCAAAATAAGTTTAGTATTGTTTTAGTATATAAACCGTTGAAATTCATTTTTATTTCATAAATATTAAAAATCTTGATGTTTATTCTGCTTCATCCATAAATTAGCCTGTGATTCATTTACTCCGACCCTGTCCAATTTGTGGTTCTGTGGCCGAAACCGCCACATTGGTACGACACTTTGCCCCGCCCAGTGGACCCGTTTTATGTGGAAATCGTTGAATGCAACAGCGTCTCCTTCTATACTATCTCTATGTTTATGTGCATATTCACGTTGAGGTTGCACTGTCCCTAAAACGAAGTTCTACCACATTTATTACTTTTTGTGAAGGCAAAGACGGAGGGAATGATCATTTGCTTCAATACAGTGTAAATATTTCTACATGCTATTTCATATTTTATGTTTCTTCTGATGATGATGTGAAATGATAAAAATGAAATTTCAATGATACTCTTACAAAAAAGTTATCAACAGTTGCAAAGAAATACTTACTTCAAGAGATGTTTCATGTTGTTTGTAAGACCAATAAACGTCAGTTGAAATTTTTTTTACCTACCTGAATTGTTGATTCTACGTTACCCTGCAATTTAACAGTCCCAACAAAGTAATGATGACAATAATAAGCCCTCATGCTCTACAGGAAAAAACCCAAGAAATTAAACTGAAATGAACAGCAAAAACTATTCAAAAATTAGTATAATGAATACTAGTGTATTGAATATTTTCTAGGAATGAACAGAAAATCATATATCATTTTGATATCCAATTTGATTCATTTAGGTAATTGCTTATTTTTTACAAGAGTCTTGACAACGTAATACATACACACAGAAAAGTTCCCCTTTTTCAACTTGAAATGGTGACCTCTCAAACGGGAGTCAGAGTTCAAGTCATACATTTCATGAAGAGAGTTTTGATCTTCTGTATTAGGGTTGTGCTCAAGCTTACTGCGACTCTTGAATACCGGCGGTTGAATACCGGCGTGACGTGAGCTTTTTTTCAGAGATTAGGCAATTCAGATTCTTTAAATGATAACTCAAATATGATGGAAAGTGGTAATGTCAAGTAATCAGACAAATAATTCAAAGAAGAGGGGACAGATGATCTGGTCCAGGTGATGAATTCTTCTTTAGTGAATTCAAATGCCGTTTGATATCTTCTAGGGTAAACTCTATCTCTTCCAGAGAAGGCAGCAATCTTGGGTATTCGATATTTGGGAATCTGGTTGGAGTATCCTCAACTGTATAAAAGTCTGAGAAACTATCAGCGAGTAAGTTGGCGGTATCTAGACTGTTCTGACAAAGCACGTCACCGTTTTGAATAAAAGAACAGACTTCGCCATCAGACAGCACAGTGAAAATCCGTTTCTTGTGGATTTTGGAGTCGGGAATAGAAACAATCAATCTTCCGAAAGGTCAACATTTTCTGTGGTTATCTTCTCTAATTCATTGGTTCGACAGGCTCCTCCAATTCCATCAATCATTAGAAACTCTTCGTCTGGGGCAGAACGCACAAATTCGTTGACTTGTTCTTTTGTAAATACTTTTCTCTATATCCAACGTTTTTCTCCTTGATGAAACTCTTTCCTTCGGTCTGAAGTCTGAAGTCGCTCGTTACATGTAGCATATTTCGGTCATAAAGATGAAGCAGAATATTCCTCAGAGAGTTTTGCGAAATACGCCAGCAACACTGTTTCTTCTAATACTCCTTGAAAATGTGATTTGTTTCGCCACTCAAAAATTGACTCTATTCTTTTTTCATAATGGAATCTAGATTTTTCCGGGAGCAAGTTCAAGCTTATAATGTTGGCTGCAGTTAATATTTCGTCAAAAATATCAAATTCTTATACATTATTGCTTGAAGAGGCGATGCTATCAATAGCCTTGACTATCATAAATCGCTTAATAATTTTGTTATATCAATAGCTGCAGGTGACCCATAATTTATGTACTAGACGAAGCTCTTGGTGGCCTTATTTATTCCACCATATTTGAAATAATTTGAGAGAATCATCGTTCTAGTCTATATGGAATCATAAAAGAATGAAATATACTTTGTCGGCTACAAGAAAATGTTTATGTCACGGAACATTTTTATTCATAGGTACTGATGCAATAAAAAAAAATTGTTGAACTCAAAAATTACACAATTTCTTACTTCTGTGAACAGCCCACATAGATTATTTTCAATAACTTCATGCAATTCGAATGAAATGAATATGAGAAAATTTCAATGAAAACTCAAAAATTTCCTCCACATTTTTAATAAAATCTTTATATACACGTTTATTGATATTCTTTCGAGAATGCAATTTGAAGTAATGGTATAACTGCAATCGAGGATAAGTCAGCCAATACAGCTTCCAAATTTTGTAATGTCGTAACTTTGTAAAGATTCTCTTTGCGAAAAATTAATATGACAACAGCCAGCATTGGTATTATCTCCATTGAGTCGTAAGCCAATATAATGTCCCATAATGTTAGCAGCTGCTCAGGATTCAAGTGTCCACTGAACGCTCTCATAATCCATTTTATCACTATCCTCAATCTGCGAAGATAATTATCGTTTATCCCTTCATCACATTTGATAATAACTTTCGAAAACATGACATGGATTAGCATGTCTAGTATTAATTCTTGAACTTACGGATGAATATGACATTTCTTGAAGTGATGCCACAAATTAGGCTCGTAGCATTGAAGCATCCTTTCGAACTGCAGACACAAAGATACTATTCCTTGAGGATGTCCACAGACTCTGTGAAGACGATGCCAAAACCTCAAGTAGAAGGACCGGAACGTAAAGTAGAGTTGCACAGGATCTTCGTATAGGTAACAGAAAGGAGCAGCTGAACAAAAAATTGACGGGTAATCATTTATGTTCCATATACAGTTGTAGGGTATCTGATACAAAAATCAAGCCTAGTTTTTCCCTACTGAAGTTATGCATTCTATACTTAATCTTACCATACATAGTGAAACCGTGAAAAGGAATCACTCCACTCGGGGGAAAAATCAAAGTATTCTCAGATGTGCTCTGTTTTCCTTTGATGACAACTTGCATAAAACCAGGTTGTGTTGGGAGGTCTTTCAGGATATCACCGTCACGGGAGAAGCAAAGCATGACCTAAAAGTTGTAGTTTTTGATTTGTACAATTTAAACTCAACATTAACTGATCTTTGATGGGGTACAAATTCATCTCAAATGTAGATTTCAGCTTACGCGTATATCAGGTATTACATCGACGATCAACGTCGATCATAGAGGCATGTAAACAAACCAATATATGAGTAGGACAAAAAATTGACGTTACTGAAATAGGTTCGTGAACCAGTCGTCATGTTGGTCAAGTAGCGTATCTTTTCAAATCTTTCATCAATGCCTAAATACACTTTACATATATCTGATACGTTTTTGTTCAGAAGATACAAGCATTTGAAAAATTATATTTTTATGTTCAAAGCATAATAATAAGTGAAAATTTTGAGACTATAATAGTAGGAGAGCCCAAGTGGGGATTTCGGGATTTACTCAGGCGCGGCAGATTAATATATATATATATAGGGGGTAACCTTATACCATGGTGAGTACCTCCTCCAAATATGAGCGCCAAATATATTGCCGCCTGTCCAGAATAAAGGATCAGATTAGTAAAAAAAAATTGATCATCGGACATTCTCGAGCGCTCAGATTAAGATAGGGTGAGTTAATTACATGCTGCAGTGTATATACCACTCATCTGACAATTTGAGAGTGACGAAAAGACAGGAGAGAGCTCCAAAGTTGCAAAAAAAGCGTCGTCTGAACATTCTCGTGTGTGGCTAATTTTTTTTTTATTGAAGTTCCAAAAAATCGGGTTCGAAGTTTGAAACACCCTCACAATAATAGAGCCATAATTCAAGAATTTTAAATTAATTCTGAGTCTAATTTGAGTAATTCTGAAGGAAAACAGTGATAACGTTTCGAAATCAGCCAATGAACATGATGTTGGGGTGATTCGTCCCCAAGAGACCCACACGGCAAAAGAGAAAAAGCTTCGAGAAAGAGGACAATAATTGAGGTGTTATTCATGACCATAGTTGTCAAGACCATAGAAGACCCTAAAATGTCTTATATTTAAAAGAGTCAAAGTCTAATGATTAAACTACGTCAGATTAAGCAAATGCCTCAAGGATTAAGATAGAGCACATTTAGGACATGGAGATGAATCATATATATCTTAATCTGATGCGCTCGAGTATGTCAACATGACGATTTTTTTTGCAACTTTAGAACATCGCCGGTGGTTTGCGGCACATCCAAATTGTCAAATTATCAAATGAGGGACTTTTTAAGTTGAATTAACATCCTCCTAGGAAGTCTGACGTACTCGAGATAATCCTTTTTTTTTCATTTTCAATCCTCACCTACGTCCAATCCCACCAGTCAAATGGTCAGATTAAGCTATGTTCATCATTAGATGTAAGTGGGCCATGTATGCTATCTTAATCTGACGCGCTCGAGTATGTCCATGTAACAGTTTTTTTTTACATTTTTGAAAGTCTATAGCTGCTCCTCCCCACCGATGAAAAGGTATAGGTACATTATAAAACATTTTTTTCTTTTTATCATTTAAGCTTTGCAACCCAATGTATCTATGACGCTCGAGTAAATCCAAATGTAGCATCGTGGGCTCCCCTATTATAAAAATTGTTCAAAATGTCCACCTTTGGCTTGAATGCAAGCCTGACATCGACGAACTTAAGATGCCGTTACTCGGCGAATAAGATTTGGGTAGTTTCGTATTGGCTTCACCGCATCTCGAATTCTATCAAGTAATTTTTGATGAGATTGGTGTTCAACATGATTTAGATCAGGCGAACGAGGTGGCCATATTGTATTGGTCCTTGTTGACTTATCCATTTATTCGGGAAATGTTCATTCATCCATCTGACTACTTGTCTCCCTCTATCTGGTGCACCATCAAATGCTTATAACTCCGAAACGAAAACGAATCGGACCCTATGTTCATGGGAACAAAAATTTTCAAAAGAAGCACTGCTACCTTCTATCAAAGTTTGTCATAGAGCTTGTAGAACACTCTGTATATTCATGTTATGTGCATTTCACGAACATTAATTAAAATTCAATAGATTATCAAAAAGGTTTTCATGGAGGTATTCATGTTTAATGGAGGATTAAAATTTAATGAATATTCGTGAATCTCGTCGTTATTCATAATCATAATATGACGTTGTAGTAACAATTTCTCAAGTTATATTCTTGCTAAGTATATCAACCATTAAAACCTCCCAAAGAGAATAACGAAGTGTTGAATAGTAAGGAAACACCCACCTGGTAAAGAACGTCCTCGAAAACGAAATATTGGTCATCGTTAGAAGCAGTCAAATTGATGTCCTTTATTATAAGTTTATCAATCATGAGGTCGTATTCCAGCACGTGATTCTTCAGTTTTTGGAAATACTCTTTTTGCTGCAATATTGAGCTGCTTTAAAGGTTCCATTAAAAAAAAATTGATTCAATCGAGTTGATAACGATTGACTTTGTGGAATGCGAGGTTAAAATTGAAATTATACAATAAGAACGGTAAAAGAAATGACAATGTACGATCCCAGTATCGGTATTATTCTTTTTATGATTGTCATTTTCAAAGATATAAAGGCAAAATACCCTGGCGTCGGCTCTATTTTTCAAATGTATTGCATTTTTAGTAAATGCTTGAGTTTTTGGAAAAACTTGTGGATGATGAAAAAGTTAGTATATGAATTCGGCTTTACAGTCATGATTTTGTAAAAGCAAAATTTTCATCGAAAATAAAGTGGTGAAAAAAATACATATATAGAAGGTTTACTATTTCATCCTTTTCTGAACATGCTTCAGAGTTGAAAAATTCCAATATTTGCAATTTCATTGACAAATGATATTTATCAAGTTTTGGGTCTTGAGCTTAATATACAAGTAAAATAAATAATAAAAACATTTTTTTCAAATTTCTGAACTTCTGTATCTTTTCTGGGGAAAAGTTCTTCAAAAAGAAATTCTTGCTAACTACCCACTTTGATTTTCCTCAAAGAATCACCCCTTTCATTTTTCAGTGTTATTGATGAATATCATGAAACCGACAAACCCTACGCTAGCTATATAAGTAGAAGTAAATGAACAAGATATGGAGACAGCTGTACCTCAGCATTGTAATGAGAACAATTCATACAAAATTTACCTCATTCATAAAAGGTCCAACACTTTCTCTACACTAGAAAATACATGTAGAAAAGACATAAAACACTGAATAAAGGAAAATCATCAAACAATATCAAAACTTGAATGAAGGCATGAAAGAATTACATGAAGATTGAAGAGACCCATACTTTCAATTCGAAGTTTACATCTATTCTCCAGTCACATGCTAAAAAGAACTGAATCAGAATTCACTTCTTGAGTTATTAGCTGTGGCCCTAAATCAGGGCCCCCATGTGAGTTTCTCCAAGCGATGGAAACACCCAATTCCTTTGGCGACTATGAGAAGCCAAGATTTTTTTTAGAAAAAAAAAACAATTGGAGAATCAAGCAGTTATTTTCAGCATGTGACTGGACATGTGGATTTTCTCTTTTGACTCTACTAGATGTCACCATTTGTATTTATTTACTCAAAAGGCTTATTCTAGTTGGTTCGAAAATAGAAGTTTCTGATGAAGATTTTCTCACTGAAGGATATTAGGATACTAATGATACAAAATAAGGCTCAAACTGGTATATCTCTTTTATCAGTGATATCATTTCTTCAGCCTCATGATAAAAGATCTGTGAGCCTATGAATTAAAGATGTCATTCACTTCGATGTTAACTAGTTTGAATTTTTCTGTTCCAAAAATGTGAAGAACAATTCGATCATTTCATATTTTAGATTTTATAATATTCTTACAGGTTGCTTCACTTCAGAACCTAGAATGAGAGCCCACATTTTTGCCCTCAGACACCGAGGACAACCTTTTTTCAGATATTCTTGAGCAACAGGAGCATAGTTTTTTTCTAGTACTTTCTCGCCCATCACAATCCTCTCCATTTCGAATGATGCGTAGTTACTGATCGAATTTAGAGGAAAATTCACCCCTAAAATCAGATCCCCTCTCGCTAGTTCAACGAAAACGTTCCTCTGTAACGAGAAAAAGTCAAAGTAAAAAGCTGCAATGTTGGTTGAACAATATAAGCACACAATAAACCCGTTGGCTTCATTCAGGTTACAGTTTTCAGATCCGTCCTAGGATAGTTCTCGATTTGTGCAGAACTGATGCTCACTACTCTAAATTCCTAAGACTGGTTCAAGTTTTTGATAACCCGAGTGCATCAAACGATCCAAGTTAGAAAGAGACTTCAGTTATCTATGCGAGGGATATACCAGGTGTCTCAGTATACCTTCTCCAAGCCATTTCGAAATATAAAAAATTTGAAAGTTTCAAGTTCTTCAATTCGTTCAGGACCCCTCATTTGAGAAAAAGAAAAATTGAAGTCATTTCCGGTTTGACCGGAAGCATTGAGTATTAATATATTTATATTTATACTATACTATATTTATACTCAATGTCGGAAGTGACTCTGACTTTTTTATTTCAAACAGCACCCCTTATATTTTTTGCAATTTCTGATTTCTTCTCAAAATTACCATTTCAACAGTGTATCTCACTTTGTATTTTACATTGGATTTGATGGAGAAAACGTCAATTGAAATTTCAAGTTGAGAGAATTGCACTATAGGCTACGATATTTTGTATAATCTTGATTTTGTCTAAGAATTTGTTTAAGAAATTTTAGGTTGTAGTTTGTCGGCAAATATGAGGGGGAATAGTCAATGTTTCGAAGAACTGGTAACCAAAGAGAAAGTGAAGGTCTGATAACTCTTGTAATAATCCTACAGTTGTGCATACATTTTAAGCATATCAAACTGTTTATCCAAACATGGCAACAATATTCGGCAAAAGAAAACATCAATTTTAGGGCTACCATGGGAGTCGAAATTACTTTTAATATCATGAACAATTTCGTTGAAATTTCAAAGTTTATCTTAATATCACGCATAAGCACCATAGGGACCAAATTTTGATGGCCCCAATCGATTCCCTGAGAAAAATTACTGAGGACCTCACCATTAGAATATGAATTTTCGCATCCTGGCATGAATAATCCCGCGGATTTTTGAACAAAAAGTGCTTTATAGGGCCCAAATATGGTCGGAAAAATTTTTGGTTTCAACCAATTCTGTTGAAAATTTTTCGCGCTTAATGCAAATCTGCAATAAAAAACGAGTTTGCATTTAAAATATCAAAGTTGGGCCTCATATCTCGTATAAGGCCCTTTTGGTCAAGAAATTTGATGAGCTCATTCGATTCAATATTTACATTGATTGCTCACATTAGCTGAATCATGGCTATCATATAGGAAAAAAATGTTATGAGGTCAAATATCAAATCGAAAAATGAAAACAGTAAAAAAATCTACATGTAATCCGGATAACATTGTCTTGAATTTTTCTTACATGCGAGAGCTGTGTTGCGTTGGAAACAGAAAGTAGTAATAATAAAAATCCAGGACACGCTAATTGTCTTTGAAACGAAATGAATTCATTTAACTTCTACTCAGAGCCGGGGCGGCGAAATTTTATTTTGCCGGGGCGGTAAAAAGTCTGGCGGCGGCCCTGCATTTATATCCCCAATTATTGTATGAATCTATTCAAAACGTAACAAAACCAGAGTAAAACTAAAATAACGAGTATGCTCACTCCCCCTACTTTTATGCCTGATCGTCGATGACCTTGAATTGACTTTCATGATAGATTCTACACTGAGTTGATCAGTTTAGGGTGTGAAATATGGGGGGTAGTGATACCCAAGAAAATAGCCTATCTACAACTCTGATTATTTATTCAGAGACACTTGATAATTCAATGAATTCTGTGATGTCTACAAAATAATAGAAAAATTCGGAGAGTTTCGTATTATTTGAGCAGATTTTCCTTAGGTTCACAACATTGAGCTTGATTGTTACTGTGGAAATATTAGCGTTGCAGTGATACTAATGGAGAATGAGCAGAAGAAAATTTGAAGGCCTGCTGTACTGGTTGATGTAAATGCAAAAGCTACAATTCGACGGTGCACTCTTATTAGTTTCCTTCAGCCCCGAAAGGTATATCCATTAGAACAGTTAGTACGACCATAACCTCCTTCAATTAACAAGCCGCGAACAGCTGAAATGTGGCAACGCAGCGGAAGGCCCAAAAGTTTCTAACGCCATTTTTGGACGCCTTGTTATTTGTTGTGTTTGTGAATTAATGGTGGCCATTCGTACTGATTTTACCTATACAGTATTGAATTTCGGACAAAAATCTTGGTTGGTCATCAAACAAAACTAGTTCACGAAATGTGGAAATACATTTTCTATTGCAAAAGTGGAAAAAGCGACATTGAAACCCACATAAAAACAGTTGAACACAAAAGCAGTGTCAGTAGAAATTGCAAGTTCGAATATTTTAAGAAAAAAGAATTTGGAGAATTGATGAAATTTGTCCTGGTTCCAGGTTGGAAAGAAATGGTCACATTACTTGTGAAGTGAATTGTGCCCGAAAGAAAAATTTTGTGTGTGTGTGTGTGAATGAAGTGAAATTTCATCTGGTGTCCTGTGAAAGAAACTTCTCAAGACTATTCCGAATCATGCCAAATGAATGTTGTGTACCCGGCTGCAAGAGCAATCACAAGACTTCAGAAAACAATTATGTTTGTGTCGTTTCGTTTCCCAAAAATGAAGAACTGAAGCAATATCGTGGATTAGACCATTCCAAGAGAACATCACGTTTCCGATAATTACCGTTCGGTTTGCGAAATTCATTTCAATGAAAA
Source organism: Hippodamia convergens (assembly GCA_038502775.1). Lineage (NCBI taxonomy): Eukaryota > Metazoa > Arthropoda > Insecta > Coleoptera > Coccinellidae > Hippodamia > Hippodamia convergens. Next base: position 46,583,365 of record CM076614.1, read on the forward strand.
CGATATCTTGAAATTATATAAAGTTTTAGCTGTTGGAAGCAATGAGACGTCCACAAATCAAAGAAGAAGCAGTTCCTATATTTTTTCCAAATTTACCGTCCTATTCATCAAAAAAATTCTTAAATAAAGGAACAATTCCCAGTTTAGAATAAATGAAACGATTGATTCGAACAATAATGTTATTAATGTTTTTTTAATTCTGATATGATTAAAGATTATGATGATCTTAAAAATATCTCGATAACAAAATATACTTTTTTTCATTACATTCTGGAGAGCCTATAACAGTAAATGCTTCAATAATAACAAGTGAGAACCTTCAGGTAAAAATTTTCATTAAAGATTCTGAGTAATCATCTAATGATTTGAAATGGATCCTGCCTTATGATCTCAAGATTTCAAGGTGGTCTCAACTTGTAGCTCAACTTTCGCGTTATAAATAAATATTATGTAGATGAAGGAGGTTCGGAAGGTCCAGATGTTGAATTGTATAAATTGAAAAAATCTTTATATTTATTAGAAACCTTTTAGAAAGAGGAAGCGAATGGAAATTTCGAAAATCTCTGACATTGGAAATGCTGGTGGATCAAATGCGACAAATTATTAGTAAAAAACCGAACTATTCATCATGTCATGTAGCATAGTTTTGTCATTTGTTCTATATACTCATCTCCCCCAATTTTTTATGTTTATATCTTCAGTTATAGTTTTTAAGTTTGGAGATTTTATGTAAGTTCTGTTGTTGAATTTTGTACATGAAGTTATTAAAGTGACTTAGATCTCAATTTTTTTCAAATTTCCCTAATGTGATGATTGAATTTATTCAAATACACAATATTGTGGCAAGAGAGGACTCGTTGGTTCTTGTTGAATTTGTTGAACAACAAATTGAATTTGAAATGTGCTGTATTGTCAAAATACATTGATAATCATTCAGTTCTTGTGCTTTTACAGATCAAATAATTTTGTTCAGTTGATATCCAGTAATAATAAAAATGATGAATCAAACCAATTCATTGACCAAGTAAGATTTATATATTTGAAAATAGCGCTCCTATTATAAGAAATTTACTGCGGCCGTCCGAAGTCCCAGTCGGCCTTCCGGATCTCTCATTTGCGGCGTTGCCACATTTTGTTCATGGCTATGTGTTTAAGATGGCTGTGGTACGACACAATGTTACCTTCATTCGGTATATTTTTTGAATGAAATAAAAAATATTTTCAAGAATATTTTTCAAAGGGTTTCACCCTGATGGAAATAGGCATATTCGTATACTCGATTATGTTGACTGCTTTCTGAGCACTCACATGTATCCTGAAATATCTTGTGGTAAAGTTGGAAAGAAAGAACAAGGAATTGAGGAAAAAACATATGCCGACATTTTAAAGAAGAATTCGAAACTGAAAACTATTTTATATATTTTCTTCTTCAATGCCTATGTCCAGGAGTGGATAGCTAGTGGCTGATGAAGAAGAAGAAGAGATATCTATTCCATATATATTTCAATTATACTAACAATTGAACACATGTAATATCGATTAAAAAAATGTATTGTACAATTTTTTCAAATTTCAAATATATTTTCCTCAGTGTGTGAAAGTTGAAAAGGGAATTCTCGGGGAATTCAAACATTCCAAAACAGTGAAACAAAATGAACTTGATCAATATTTCTAATTTGGCAAAACACGATAGACTATTATATCAGTCAATACAATTTATATTCCACACAAAAATTGACTACGCCCATGTCTGCACCCCAATCACTCTTGAACCATTATCCACGCACAACTTCGGTTTTAGTGGTTTTCATCTTGTTTATTTCTGAATTTATTTCTGAACACGAATCGAATTTATGAATTAAAAAAGTGAAAGTGCATCTACTCTTTATTTTAGTTTTACTCTGACAAAACCGTAGATACCTAATACTGAGAAAACAAGTAGGAACTACATTGTACATAATCAATTGCGATAACTAATGAATATCTTAGTAAACAAATAGATAAATTTGAACTTAAGTCAGTGTATTTCGAGCGCTTAGGTTTAAGAGAGCTTATCATCTCGTAAGTGTACGGGTGCATAAGAATACTACTACTACTAAGCTTTTGTGCATATGGAAATAATTGTTCAAACACGAATAAAGCTATAATTGAAGGGCATTCAGAGTGTTCAGACTGTGTTACTTTCTTACATTAAGTAGAAGTTTACCTATACAGGGTTATTTGTCAGACCTATTCGAGAAACGAATTGTAAAATAAATTCAAGATTTCATATTTTTGATTTAGATGACTTAAAACGGTATAAACTTCTCTTGAATTGCTCCTTAGATTAATATTTCACCAAGTGATAGTTGTACCCTGTGGAATGTAGGTATTACTCACCAATTCCTCTAAAGTCTTCACTCTCAGTGGGATCTGTGCAAATTCCCAATACTCTTCCAACCTGAATCGATTTTTATATCGTGATGAATTATTTGTAAGGAATTTCTTCACTCAGAAAGTACTCACGTTTCAAATGTATTGGATATTGGACCCTTCAAATTCAGCAGAACTTCTAGAAAATCCTTTGGAGCATATACTGGCCTATATTTTGAGATATTCACCTTGAATCGAAAATAATAGTCTATTATTATTTAGAAAAAATTATTATTATTACCAATATGTATACAGGGTGAGTCTTTGACTTGTACATATAATAATAATAATAATAATAATAATAATAGTTTATTTTACCCAACAGGAAATTTCCCAATAACAGGGTAACATATTGACCATGAATAATATGAACAATTATTCAAACAAAATTACACATTCAATGATGCAACAATAAATAATAACCGCCCCGAACTAAAAAAACACATTAAACTTAAGTTCATCAGCAGCCCTGCAAAATCGATAGACCGGAGCCTGCTCAAGTACGTTAGTTCGAGGTTTAGGGAGTCGAAAAGTTGATCCGGTCCTCGCTTCAATTCTTGGTACACGAATTTCAACCCTGGACAGTAGATGAGGTGAATCAATTCTTCCAGTGACTAGCTTTTGCGCAAATTTTGCGCACTGTCGCTTCTGTCTCTCCTGCAATGTTGAAACTCGCATTTCCCGCATGATCTCCGACAAATCCGCACCACGTTCAGGATACCTGCCGGTCTTTCTATATTCAGCACACTTCAAGAATTTCCTTTGAATGCGTTCAAGTGATGTTAGGTGGGAACTGTATATCGGAAACCAAACCAAGTTGGCGTACTCTAATTTGCTGATGACAAGAGAAAAATATAGAATTCTGAGGACCGAAACATCAGGGAACTCCCTGGAACACCGGAACACAAAGCCTAAAGATCGACTAGCCGAAGAACAAAGCTCCTCGATGTGAGGAACAAAGCTGAACGTCGAATCAAATAACACCCCCAAATCGCGAAACCGATCTCCACTAGCGATAAGACAATTACCAATAGAATAATTGAAGGTGAGAGGACGTAGGCTTCTCGTGAAAGTCACCTTAAAACACTTTTGTAAATTTAAAATGAGTCCATTGCTCATTCAGTCCATTGCTTATTCAAACCATAGATTGTTGAGGTAAAATGAAATACTTTTTTCGTATAGCATTTTTCCTGATTCAGCATAGATGAAAATATATAGCCATTTCAAACTTTCATAATGAGTTAGGCCACCCTTAGAAATATGACACTAAAATTTTTCTGAGCATTAGATCTACCACCTGAACCTTTGAGGAAATGTAGCAGAATTTTAATTCTGCGAATCTTCTGAACAGAATTATATTCAGCCAAAGTAACCAATTTTTTAAATTTCGCTGATATAGATTTTTTTAAATCATTAATCACTCGAAGAGTGCGCATTTCACGCAAAATAGTTTTGTTTTCCAAAATGGCCAAATATTAATTAAATGGCATTCTTCTCACTTCCAAGGGTCGGGATCATAGAATTTCTGCTATAATTATGGAATGGAATGGTATATATTGGTCATAACGAAAAAAATAAAACATGTGTGTTAAATTTTGTATTCGTAAAAGATTTGCCACATTTATGAGAACCTTTATTCTGAAAATCATTTCATTCAATGAAATCGTTCACGAGATATATTCGAAAATTAAATTTTTTTATGGATTTTCAACAGCCTGTATCTTTCTAACTCAGCCGAATCGGAAGAAATGGTACAGACAATAAGTATTTCTTTTGACCCCAGGAATGTTCCTTTAAAATATATGTACAAGTCAAAGACTCGCCGTGTATATGTTAAATCATGTTTTGAAGTATTGTAAATTCATAACTCTGTTAGAACGGACCAACAGCAAGTCGAGTTCAGCAGTGTCGAGTCAGCTTCCAGAACCTTGTCAAAGGATCAGGATCAATGTGTGTGAAAAGCTTCCAGCACCTTTGGATTTTCGGAAAAAAGTTTAGGTGCTGAATTTTACTAGGTTTGTTCTGTTTCATAGCGAGGATTTTTTCTTAATTCTATTCGGTTCTCGAGATATTTCAAAATCGAAAAATGAGCCACAACTTTTTTGAAAAATTTGGATCCAATGACTGAAAAATATTGTACTACACATGTATCGAATTTATCCGAATGTCTGTCTTATTTCCCGAAAAATCGACATAGAAGAAAAAGTAGCCCTCCATCTTCGTTTTGTCTTCTCACAATGCTGTCATGTGGCGTGAATATTTGCACGAAAAATCTTCAGATTTTCTGACGAATTACGAAAATGAAAAAAAAAGGCATAATAGCATTTTCCTTTTTTTCCAAAGAAAATATGTTCAAAAAATTGTGCTACTTGTAGGCAAAGTTGTGCCGTAATTTTCAAGAAATTCCCGCTAATTCACCTAAAATTGAAGAAATTACCAGCATTTTTTTTTCCGAGGAAAATGCTTTCATATGATTATGCCACAATTGTGACGGTAAGATTTCCAGAAAAAATCGCCGGTCGAATTTGTCCGAAACTCCCTCTAGTATCCTGAAAAATCGAAATTTAGAAAAATAGCCCAGCACTATCGTTTTTTCTTTGCACAAATGAATGAAAAAATTTGTGCTTTCTTGGGGCGTCAATATATTCACGAAAATTCTTCAAATTTCTCGGAAAATTAGGAAAATAAAAAAAAGTCTGCCCAGTACTTTGCTTTTCTTCCGAAGAAAATATGTTCAAAAAAATTGTGCTAACCGTAGGCAAAATTTTGCCGTTGTAATTTACACGAATTTCCCGCTAATTAATCGAAAAATCCAAGAAATTTGAAAAAAGTTAGTACTGCACTTTCATTTCTTTTTGACGAAAAGTGTTTCATATGATTGTGCCGCAGTTATTGTGCCAACTTGTGCCGGTCAGATTTTCAGAAAAAATCTACAGTTTTTTCCTTAAATGGACAAAATAATAATCAGTAGGTAGATTGTGGGAGAATCAGCATACCTAGCAACAGTGTGTGAAGGTTTCCCAGCACTTTTAGATTTTCGACAATTTTTGTGTTGTGGTGAATTCTGCTTCAGCTTCTGCTTGGCCAATTTCACGCACATATAAGCACATTTAGGATTAGGAGTTAAGTCTGCGGCGTAGCTATAGTCAATCCAGTATTATGAATATGTTGACCGAGGATTGAAATTCGATCTCAGGCCAGTTTTAACATACAGAAACAGGTCTTCAAATATTGAATTTCAATCCACCATTAAAATTCAATCTCAGTTTGAGGGTCAGTTTTGTCATACGTCGTAAACCGGTCTTGGAAGATTTAATTTCAGTCCTCGGTCACCACGTTTATAATTTCAGTCCATCTTCGCTCAACTCAACTTTCGATTGCCGACCACCCTTATTCAATTTCACATTAAATGTATTATTTTCCTAATACAAATACGCCTGACAGATCAGAAAAGATCGAAAACAACAAATATAAATCATGAACAAACCTCATAATTACTCAACTCATTCCATTTGTGTATTAACTCGTCCATATCAGTCTGGATCCTCAGTTTAACCAAACTTATTCCTAGTTCATTGCTCATCGAGTTAAGGGACTTATGGATTCTTCGGTCCCAGTGAATTTGGGCTTTTCTAAAAAAAGCATCATAAGGAGAGAGCACTTCCCTCTTCTTGTATTTGAGCCAGTGATAAATATTATTTTTTATCTCCGATTCCAGACCGTTCATTTTCATCGACTTCAATAGGGTTTCTTTAAAACTTTCGTATCTAACAGTTGGTGAAGCTACCAATTTCTGGAAGAATATGATAGGAACTCGATAGACAAATTTTGACGTTAAAAACACATAGAACTATTGATAAACTTCAATCTTTTGATGTGCATGTAGGACAATAATTATTCGAAATCTCTCAAACGCTTCCAGTCAGACAAATAATATATATTGTGCAGTTTTATTGTGTTTTCAAGTGCCGGTAAAACGGGGTTACTTTGAACGTTTTTTCGATTAAAACTTATAAATCTCAGGTAAGGCAGCGAATGAGAAATTCCCGAAAATAATATATCCCGGGCGTCAGTTAGAGCTTTCTACTGACAAAAAACTAAATTTTAAAGTGATGAATGACATCATTTTTAAATTGAATTATGGTTGTTCAATGTTACCTCACGATCGGGGCTACTTTGAATTACTCTGATGAAACCAAGCGATTTCAATTGAACCTCCCCGATCCAGTTTCTGTGGACACCTCAATACTGAAAAGTTTTTTTTTTAATGTAGGTATGTAACAAAAATAAATAAATTAAAATATTTTATTATTCAATACAGGACCAGGCATTCATTATCACTAAAAAATCAATAAAAAAAATAGAAGTATTCCTAAAAAATAAAGTTTGAACGGAACTAAACTAATGCTTTGTATAAATAGCAAAGAAATATATACCAGAAAACAATGAATATCACTGAACTATCCAGTTTTCAAGTTCTTACTTCTGAGATATGGGCGAAGATGATTTGCACTAAACAACAAGGCCCTTTTTCTTCCTACCTGGGGGTTTGGCAGAGCTGTCGAAAATTCTGAGATGAGAATATAAATATAATATAAAGTAATTCCCTCGTCAGGAATGGACTGAAAAACTCAAGCAAAGACTTTTTTTTAAATTTATTTCACCAGGAACTTTCTCTAAGATTTCGGAACCTGAACTATATTTGGCATATTTTCTTGCACCATGTTTTCTTTTTTGTAAGAGTGGAACATTTTCCAGAAGGAAAAACTGAATTAATTCAGAACCTTGGGCTTCAATTAACACGTTCAAAGTAACCCCGAAAAGAATGAATAGAAAAAAGGGTGTTGAAATATGTATTTGAAATTTTCTTGCTGTACTGTTGCTCGGATGATATATTGTTGTAGAAGATATATTTTGCGACCATGTGGTGCCAATACTTACGGTAACATTAACAACAAAGGTTTGAAGATCATACCGAATGTAAATTTTTTAGGTTCGAAATAACATGTTCGGATTGTTAACTCTCCAAACTTATGTTCATATAAATATAGGTGTTGCCATGCCATTCTTGAATCTGTGACGAATTGAGTGGTGAAAACTAGTTGTCGCTAAACCTAATGGTTGTTTCACTATAAGTCCATTTAACAACATTTACCTATTTCTTGTTTAAAGTAACCCCATTTTAGGGTACTGAAAATCTCAGCATTCCCAGGTAATATTGAGGATTTGATATATTTACTGATAAAGGAAATCGAATAAACAAAATTTATCAACAAGAGATTCTGGAACATTCCGTAAGAAGAAAATTATATTTTATGAAAAACAAACCTTATAACTCAACATCAGATTATGTTTTGTGAAAAGCGAATTAAAATTTTGTGCTGTTTTATTTCATCAAATATAGATACCTGAAGATTATTATAAAATTCTGCATAAAAGGGAGCTTTCTTTATTTCTTCGCAAATCTTCAGAGTCATGTGATGGATGCTATTCTCTTTGGATTCTTCCATCTCGACACCAAGAGACTGGTTCGTGAATGACATCAATGAAACTGAAAACATTTCACGTAGCAACCATTTTTATAGACCAAACATTTGTTTTTCCTACGTTGGTGCTGTAAGCTGAACTCCTTCGATCCCAATCATGTCTACCTGATGCGTGTTCTGCCAATAAGACAAATGCAAAGATTATAGAGAATATGATATAATATAATCAACTCTATAATCTTAGGATAAATGTTTGATAAACGGTGTATGCACTGATAATATTGTTTCGCAATTTGAGAAAATGAGGAATGGTTCGATTTCGATTAATCGCTTTCAACAAATTATGATAGATTCGTGGTAATTTATTCAAATACTTGAATTTTTTGTTTCAAACAAGAATTTATGATGTTCTGCACATTTTTGTTCTCATGAGTTTGGTATTCCCCAGAATACCTTACTTTTTTGTATGAACAGTTTTGGAATACATCTGCCTGATGATGCCTAATAATCATACATAATAACTTCAATTCAAACAAGTTCAAATAGGTAAACGATATCTACTCAAGATAAGTAATTGCTACCTTAACTTTTCTCGGTTGCAAAATGTTTGCAGTTTGGTCCCATTTAAATTTGGTTAATTTCTAACAATGTCATCTTTGAGAAAACCACAGTCCTAATTTTTTATTCGAAGGGGTGTACTACGATTGTTGTTTGATGAGAATTTCTTTAGGATCTGATTGGGGCATCCATAACAGAAAAACGGAACTCTTCAATTTAGCATCAAATTATGGATACTCGGTCGAATAATTTATACCCAGTCTCAGACTGTTATCAATTCATAATGAAATATCTCCTTCAAATTGCATTAGAACTGCACTGTCTGTTATGAGCACGTTTATTAGGTCTTCCCATGTTCAGGAAAATCAGTTTCTGCTTCACTGAAAATGAAAAAATAAAATATTTTCTCAACAAGAAACAACTTAAAAAAAGAATTAAAAAAAATTTAGATGCACAAAAAAGTAAAAAGAAATAATTGCGTTTTTTTCACACGCATAGCTAAGTAAAATCCTACCAAATCTAAATTAACACACATCCCTATGAATATGAAAAATATTTTTTTACAGTTATCCTAAATTAAATGAAATGAAAAATATTAGACTACTGAAAAGTCAATCAAATTATGACGATAATATAATGTACTCACAATTATTGTTATTTTAACAATGAACGATGATTCGAATATAACAGTTAATATGTGAACTAAAATTTATTTTTCAATTAAAAATGAATTCAATTTCCTAGATTTAAGCTTCGTTTCCAAAGATATTTATTATGTTGGTATACCAAACCAGGAAAATATTCAAAGCGTTATTCGTTTACATTAATAATTTATAGAATATGGGTCGGTTTCACAAAACTTTAATTGTACTACCGTCAAATTAATTGGGGCCACCGCGATTCGTTGAAATTTCAAAACGAGTGATTTGATTGGTTCGAATTTAGGTAAGGTTTTTTAATCGTACAATTAAAGCTTTGTGAAACCCGCCTCCTCAAATATATTTTTCCTTTAATCGATTGTATTCCAGAATAAACATAGCTTGAATATAGACCTGGAACTAAAAAATTAGAGGCTCGTAATTGAAAATTTTAAAAAAATATTAAAAAATGAAATCGGTGGATAAATCTCGAAGCGATATCAGTTAATATAATGTAACTGTAGACCTAGGTTGCTCATCATCCTCAAGTAAATGTGTTATTAGTTCAACATTTTGAATGGGACTTTGAAATTACGAAAACCCGAAAACACTTTGATTGCGTATAAAAATAAAAATTATCTGAAATTTTCATATGCTAATATTCAGCATCAAATTTTTCATATAAACTAAATTGTACTGATTGTAAAAATCGTATATGTGCTTATTAAATTAGTCAATATTTTCTTAACATTGTGAATAAGTTCACAGTATTCTTCTTCTCCTACGTGCGGTGCTTCCTTCGCGATGAACTGAGGCCTATTAGAGTAGCTAGTTGATAGCTTGCTTTGCAAATAATTTTTTCTAATAATTAAAATACTGACGTTTTGCCATTTCTGTACATTGCTGACGAAGTGTCGTAGCAAGACTAGGGTAAGAAATAGATAGATAATACTCTCGTACCGATTCAAACTTTAATCCCAGCTGCTACAGAAAAAATCTTTGAAACTATTTTTTCAATTGCAAAAAACGGTTGAAGTGCCAAATGCTGCTGTAAAATAGTCAGGTCGATGTGTTCCTCAGCGTGTACCAGTACCAATCACCAAAGTCAGTCTTGCTCAAATGTCCAGTTTAGTACAATAGAAGAAGATTCCTGTGACTTTAATGAAGAGACCAATGACTCAGCCACATTTGAACAATTTGTGAACATCCAGCAAGAGGAATAGGAAGAGGAAGAAGAAAAAATCAATGAAGACAAAACTGTTGAAGAAGAGTTTCAAGAGTATGAATCTGATGAAAAGATCTGAATGTATCAAAACAATAGTTAACCCAATAATCAATAGCGATATCAATGAGATAATAGCTAGAACTTGACGTATATTGTTCCCTTAATTTGTTTTTGACATGTATTTCTTAAAGAAACTCGATATCTCAGAAATGGTAAGCTAGGAAAAAATCATAAGGACCATTTTCATAAAGATCTACAACTTTTGTTTGATGTTTTTTTGAGATCAAACTTGACGTTGTGTTTGCACACATAGGATTAATGGGGACACTTTTTTTTTGTTATGGTTAACACTAGCTCTCGACCAAATTTGGCTCCCGACAATTTTTGTTATTTCAAAGTCTATATTGACCGGACTAATAATCAGCGGTGTGCATATTTTTGAAATGAAACATCTGGTGGTGACTTCTAATATTTTTATTAGTGAAATATCGAATGAAAGTTGGAGTTCATATTATTTTTCGTGGAGTTTTGGGAATATTTTAGGAAGTCGAAAGTTATAAGGTAACAAACAATAAAAAATACAGACAAATTGATAAAGTCAGTTGAAAATGGGCTAAAATTCGCTATATTCTAATATCATTTCCTTTTACAACAGAAAAGCTGCATACGGTCATTTTATAATAATAATAATAATTCTTTATTTGCCATAATTATATAATTGCATACAAATTCATTTCAAACTGATAATAATGAGGCAAAAAAGGAGGTTAAAGACAATTAAAAAAGATTCAAGTTTAACCCCCCTAATACATACCGATGCCAATCGATGTAACAATAAACCATGTAACACAAAACAACAATGTACCACAAAAACAATATGAAAACAAAATGAAAACAAAACAAAATAAAATGTCACCCACACTCCCCTTACTGCAATGAAAGCCGCCGTTAATAATGATATTTGAATGCACACACTGACAAGGTTCTAAACTGATTCGGTATTGAATTATATAGTTATAAAACAGCCTAATGTAATTTCCTTAACTTGTGCGAGATGCGTTCTCGCCGACGTATGCCGTAAATCAGTCGTAGTCGTATAGTAAACCAGATTTTTGAACGCGCTGTACTCTGTTTCTATCCACAGCATCAATGCAGGGCCCATAAACAACATCTGCAAAATCAGCTTCATGTAACATATGTCGGTAGGGAAATATTTTTTTCAAATTAGCATAGGCCAATTGTTTCATTTTATTGACATGTGGTTTGAATCTTAAATCTGAATCAAAATATAGTCCCAAATTCCTGCATTCCCCAAAAGCTCAGATTTTTATATACATAGAGTGGTGTACTTTATCGTGATGTTTTCCCAGTACCATAAAGGTCGATTTCGCCGAGTTTATCGTCAGACTATGCCCATTGGAGAATGTCAACAACCTATTAAGGTCTTCATTAATTTTAACTTGAGCAGCGTTTACGCCTTTAGGAAAGAAGGAAAAATACATCTGCGTATCATCCATACTAATCCAAACAAATATTATGAATGCGAATGTCCGTGTGTTTTTCATGAAAAATCCCGGTACTTTCCGGCTTTTACAGGCGACGCTGCGAAAACTAAGAGATAGAGAAACGTGGTCACAGACAATTTTGTAGTGCTCGAAAATAGTCCAGTAATGAGTAAACGAAGGTCTGAAATCACTTTTTTGCGGAAAGAGCTGCATTTTGGATATAATGATTCTCACTAGAGTAGGAACTCATGGTCGAAAATGCAGGTACCCAAATTTTTAGGAACCTTGGAAAATTCGTGAAAATGTCGAAAAAGTTACGTTTTCTCGAAAACTAGAAGGTTTACCAAAAATAGTTTCAAACAAAAGTTGTAGAGCGGAAAATTTTATGATACAAGATGTCTTTTCGCATTCTTGTGGTGTTTATATTGACTAATTAGATATGGATTTCTGTATTGGCATTCTCAGTTGCTAACTTCATTACGTACGAATAGTCGAAGACGCGGCAAGTAGGGAGCAAAGGAGCAGGTAGAGTTACCATTCCCATTTTATTACGTTCATGTTTGTAAACGAAAATAACAAGGCTCTTTAATACAGCCTAGTGGATGAGAAATTCATATCCCGGACTTCTCTCAAATTATTTTGAGTGCAAGAGAATATGTTTGAAGAAATAATCATTTTGTAGATGCATTTTGCGTTTTATGTTGTGTGCATTGAATTTGGCTATATCTGATTCATGTGTTTTTTTTTCAATAAAATAGGGATTGAATTTTCGTTCAAACTATCTCTCTCTCTTCGATCAGCGTTGATTGAAAATTTTGTAGAGCTTCCTAATCGAATGCTACCCAGAACTACTGTTGAAAGTAAAATTAATTTAATTGGAAATGTGAAATTAGTGAGACATGTTTGATTTTTCCTCAAATAAAAGAACGACCCCCCATTCGAACTGTAGTATGAAAGTATGAAACTTAGCATAGCGATTATAAATTCGCTCTTGCAATCATTGTAATATTTCGTACAACTCGTCGAGAGAAACTCATAACTTTCATAAAGATTGTTTTCAACTGAAACTAGTTTTTCGATCGAAATCGATCAAAAAACTTTGGAGAACTAACTGAGAAATATTCAGAAAAATATATTTCGAACTTTAAACATTATAATAGCTAATCGAAGATTATTTTTTTCGGATTATTCCCCATTCGTCTTTTGGTTGTGTAGGTCAGCAGAATGGAACTGGGTTCGATCTCTTATCTAAGCAAAAAATTATGCACTGACTCTTTCTATTTCGAAATACAAGTGTCAATAATGGAATAATGAGTCTCTTTGATCATGCTTAGATTTGAAGATTTCCCTGTTATCAAAATGTCAATTTATAAAATAAGAGTGAGATTATTGACAGAAATGCATATCTAAATTATCTCACTTTCACATCGTTCTTATACTACTGCAAGTAGCATTATATAATATTCAAATCTAATATGAAGGACTAGGACCCAAACAAAAATAAAAATCCTGTCGAAGAAAATGATAAGGTTCATATAACAATAGGTAAATCATATTCAATTTAGGTAACGTTAAGTAACATATTTTTTGTAGTAATGTAGAATGTTAATCTTTATCTGGTGCTACAGGAATAATGACCTTTTCAGTAAATTTAGGAGGAGATTGAATTCCTTCAAATATAAAAATACATTACATTAACAAACAGGGACGGGCCCAAGGGGGGGGATGGGGGGGGATGATCCCCCCCCAATGTTGAACGAAGTTGGCAAATTTTCAAACCAGTTGGAAGATTTTCAAGGGAGTTGGAAAAATTTCGAAGCAGTTGGAAAAATTTCAAAGCAGTTGGAAAAAATTTCAAAAGAGTTGGAAAAATTCCAAAGTAGTTGGCAAAATTTCAAAGCATTGGGAAAAATTCCAAAACAGTTGGAGAAAGTCCAAAGTAGTTGGTAAAATTTCAAAACAGTTGAAATACATCATTCCAAGGGAGTTATGAAATACGAAGGAATCTGAATTAGAAAAAACAAGTTTGCAATCAGTACTTGACAATATATGTATAGCCGGCAATAAATTGTATTCAACCCAATATTTTTATCATCAAATGTTGGAAAAGACGCGGCCTCTAGAAGTAGGCACCCAGTTGTAAATTTTTCAGTTACGTCGTATGGACTGTGTCATAAAAAAACCATCTGGTATCATAAATTTAAGCTGTAACTTTCAGATAAGCAAAATCATCATTAGGTACGCTCTTCGTACATATATTGTGTTATAGTTTTGCGAATAAACAATATGTGTACAGGGCACAGGGTAACCCAAATTGCTTTATTTTGGCTGGTTCAGGTACTTCTAGACTAGATAGGTAAAAACGTTGAAAGGAGGCTTGGACTCGATTTCCGTGAAAATACTAGTAGTGAAAACCGTTTCACGATATCTTCATTAGTTTCGAAGATGTAATAAAATTTTTTCTATTTCGAAAATATCTGAAAAAGATAAAAACTTTCAACAAGAATTTCTTCATCTGGAATAAGACATTATTTCAAATTTTCTTCATCTTTGATTTTTTTTATGATAAAAGATGAATAAAAATGCGTTCTTATTTGAAATAAAAATATGGTTTTTTTCCTCGAGAAGAAAAAAAAAGAATATAGTTTCTTATTTCCGGTGGAAAAGCGTTTCTAGAAATTTCATATCGTGTTCAGATATTTTCGTAAATAGAAAAGTTATGGCAGATTTTCGAAATCGATAATTTTTTGCAAAATAAAAAAAATTGAGATATCGTGAAACGGTTTTTACTCATGGTGTTTTCGGAAGTAATTGCACAAGTGCATCAGAATTACCGATAATTTTGCATGACAGCGTGTTGTCTATTTTCATTTTTGGAGAAAGAGCCCGACACCGAATGCAGTTTTTCAAAGACAACACGCTGGAATGCAGAATTATCAGGTCATTTTTATGCACGAGTGTAATTTGGGGGAATATTTCCCGAAATTGCTATGGATACGAGCAGTGCAATTATCGCAGGGATCTTTCGCTCTCTACAATGCAATTATCGCTGTAATTTTCGATAATTGCATTCTATTTACATGAAGTTTTTGACAGGAGGGAAATATTCACGAAAATCGAGCCATCTGGTCCAGAAGTACCTAAAACAGTCGAAATCAAGCAATTTGGGATACCCTGTACATAAATTTAAATAATGAACCAAAAAAGATTCAAAGTAAAGTTTGAGTTATGTGGTGCCTTATAAAAATATTCATAAACAGAAAATGCGCGAAGGAAAACAAGTGTGAGAGAAAATTTTGGGTAGTGACCACAGAATATCGGAAGTCACAACAACAATCTTTCAAAACACCAATATATCATCAATTCCAAACACTAATTGCAATAAACGCCACAAAAGAGTTCGAAATCGCCAACTCAAATCAGGAAATTTTGTTCAAAGTTGTTTCTTCAATATGAGTGATTTAGGTCAAAACCATTTCCCTACCAAATCAGGAATCTGTTTTTTTATGAAGTATCTTGATTTATGACACACACTTTTTCTGTGTAAACTAGGGAGTTATTTTGCTTTTCTTTATTTCATAAAATCTGTAAGCAAAAGTAATGTTTGTTTTTCATCAAACGAAATATATTTTCTGAACATTTTGTTCCCATTTTTCTGTGAAACGGATCTATGTTAGGGATGAGCAGTTTCAATATTTTGAATCTCATCAAAGTGGTAAGTAATTAACTTTAATTTTTCATCTACCCAACATTCAATTAGTATATTTCTTCATTTTATGGAATCTGCTTTTTTGTGAAAAATATTTTGTTTTATGATGCTTGAAATTTTGAGATACACCAAATAATGGAACTGAACTAAATTGAAGAATGAAACAAAAACTGTGTCTCAAAGTTTCGAACATACTTCAAAGTAGTCCTCACAGAAAAAACGATTTCATAAAATAAAGAATCAACGTTAATTTCACATCATTTTATTCCCAGTATTTACTCCTTCCACGGCATGAAAAGAATAGATTTTTCAGAAAAAATATTTTCTCTGATGAAAATGAGCCGTGCCTTCGCTCCCAGATTCCACGAAATGAAGAAAAGCTACAAAATTGAAGAAACAAACAAGTAGTGTTTCTCAAAGTTTCAAGCAACATCAAGATACTCTTTATGAAAAACAAAACTACATAAAATCTACTTAATTGAATGTTCGGTAGATGGAAAAAAAGTTAATTACTACTCACTCTGTTGAAATTCGTTATTTTGAATTGTTTTTTACCGAAACAAATATTATACTGAAATATATATAACGAATTCCTGTAAATTCAATGTCAAGTTGGAAAATTTTCGATGGATTTCCCCCCCCAAAAATTTGGTTTCGGCCCGTCCCTGTTAACAAAGAGTTAAACAACTCAAACTTCTACAAAATTAGCGATATTCTCACATCGAAATCTTTATCCGACCTTTTTTTAATCAATCCGTTGAAATATTTATATCTATTTGCCTTAGGTTACTGCCAACTTTCGCTTCGCATGTCGTCCCTTGAATGCAGAACTTTCAAGTTAAAACTGCTCAGTTTAGAGCAGAACATTTCTATTGAATTTTTCCAAAAATGACTATTTTTTTACAGTGTTAAGCTTGGTAAAATTTCGAAAAAAATTCCATCACGTTCCATCGTGATTATAGAACTTGTATGAATTTTGTACATTGTGCATCATATTTCTGAAAAATTCTTGAGGGTGTGCCATCAACAATTTTTCTTTCATTTTCTTTAATTTCCAAATTTTCAAATGACAGATTATTCGATGAAATTTTATATTCTTGCATGGAATGGTAACATCTAATTACCCAGTAACATCCGATTAAAAAAAATCAGGTGTAAAATCACAAGAGAAACAAATATAAGTGTAGTTTTCTCGCAGATTTGAAAGAAAGCCGTCTTCATTCTTGAACTCGCATATAGCATTGGTAAGGGTGCTGGGTGCTGGCGCATTTCGCCCTGCAGTTCATAAACATATACATCATAAGTCCAATTTTTGCGAGTTACCGGGTTACAAACGGTCATAAACGGTTACGATTTTCTGATACCGTTCGTATTTTTGCGAGAGCGGTAATAGAGGGGAAGGTGTTATGACGTAGCCGTCATTGTGACAGTTGTTGAAAATCTGTAACCTTGTTCCGAAGCAGGGTAACTGGTAGCCATAGAGATAGTATAAGGGGAGATGCGATTTCGTAACTAAAACGGGACCAGGTCCGCCACATTGGTACGACACATTTGTCAAGCGGTCGTTGACCTTGATGTTTCGTGTTCGGTTGTGAGTTTTGTGAAAATTATTTATATTTGAAGGACAATCTTCGTTGAACTAATTGAACAAAATGGTTTCTTGTGCTGCGCGAAGTTGCTGTAGCCGGGATGGCGTGGATTAGAAGAAATCATCAGGAATTACATTTCATAGGTTAATATCAACAATGTACAGGGTCGGTTTAAGTAGATTTGATGTCTGATACTAGAGATTCCTTTTTATATTCATTTAGAGATTTGAAGAATGTAAAGGGTCTTCAATACCCTTCAGAGGATGTCATCAAAATTTGCTTAAAGACCGAAAAAATCATGAAGCGAGAAATCATTATAGTTGGTCAAAACTGTGTGTCAATTACAAGTATTAATAAAAGGATATTTAATAAAGTTGTTTCATCAAACATCTTTTCATTTTTAATTGATCACAATTTTGATCAGTGTTTTTTGGATAATCACCGATTATTATTGATCAAAAGCATAATAAAGAAATATTACAATATAAGAATGATTTCTCTCTTTAAGTATAAAGTTAGCAAATCAACTGGTATTAGGCACCAAAATAACAAAATTGTACTGTTTGAGGGACAGTAAAACTGTTAATCGAGTAAATTTTTTGTTTGTGAAAGGGGAACTTAGTTATTGAATACGAGAGAATGTTTGGAACATTCAGATATTTCTAAGATTTTATGTAAAAGTTTCCTGTCATAATATAAATTTTTTTAACTAGGTTTACATATTTTAATATATATGTATATTATATAATTTTTTATATTCATTATTTATATTTTAAATAAATTTTTCACCTTATACAAAATCTGTACTTTGCCTATTATTATACGAGAACCTACCATAAGAGAAAGTAATATCTACTCGTGTATATATCCTTCAAACCAAAAAGAGGGTAGGTATTCTATAATAAAAAATCTAGCTGTTTTTAATATAAGGAAAAAATTGTTGATCTTCCACCTATACAAACTGAGTCATGATGGAAGAAGTAGCTCAATATTTGAAGGAACGTTAACGGGTACAACTTCCAGAGATGTTATTGAATATTACTAGTTGTTTCTGCTAATGAAAGAAAACAAAATTTTCCCTTACATTAGAAAAACTCAGAAGAATTGAATCTCCCTTAAAAATGTTCTCAAAATAAGTTTAGTATTGTTTTAGTATATAAACCGTTGAAATTCATTTTTATTTCATAAATATTAAAAATCTTGATGTTTATTCTGCTTCCTCCATAAATTAGCCTGTGATTCATTTACTCCGACCCTGTCCAATTTGTGGTTCTGTGGCCGAAACTGCCACATTGGTACGACACTTTGCCCCGCCCAGTGGACCCGTTTTATGTGGAAATCGTTGAATGCAACAGCGTCTCCTTCTATACTATCTCTATGCTGGTAGCGGTTATAAGCGCATTCGCGCCAAATACGAAAATTGCTTTATTAGCCCAGTCAATAAAGCCTCTGAATCGCAAGTAATTAGCAACAGCGTAATTTTTTGATATGTTGTTGGGGACGATAAAACATGAAAGTATAAAATTTTTCTACCCTCTGGGGGGAACGCTAGGGGTTAAAAAGGGTGAAAAAGGTTTTTTGTTCATAACTTCGGGAAAAAAATTGTTCGTGGGTAGAAATTTTGAAAGATGGTGTAATAAATAATTATCAATCTTGTATAAAAATTTCCACCTTTTTTGTTCGATGCAAAATTTTTTATTAATGAAAAAGTACAATTTTTGAAATAACACTGGTAAAAAAATTCTGACAAGGTGGGAAAGTTAATACAAAGTTGTTTATAATAGGATCATTCAGTTACTGAAGTTTCCACCTTTTTTGACCAGTGGAAATGCTGAAAGCAGCCACGAGATTGCCTCGGAGCCTATCGAGGCGTTCGGCGCGCGATCAGGGGATCGCGATGAAGACTCAGGTACTAAAATGGCATGGAGAACCCGAAAATGTTATGCTACGTAATAATTTCACTCGATCGGGATTGAATACTCAGTCTCTGTGCCATTCCCAATCATTTGAAGGAATAAATATCGAGTGGATCAATGTGATTCCGGGAATATTTCAGTGAATATACAAAAATACGTACTCATTTTTCTTTCAGTATCAAATTAAGCTTATTGAATATTTGCGTTTTGTACGCATTTTTTTTTCAGTAAGCTATATAAAAATATTCAAATACTGGATTCATCATACAAAAATTTCAAGAAATTATTACATATGAAAAAAACAACTTTTATTTCAGTTTTGACAACGTATCAACAATTAACCAACTTCTTCGCTGTTCGATATTCGCCTTTTTTTCCTCGTGGAAGGTCCAGGTTAACTGGAATCATCCAGCGGTCCGTCATTCTGAGGTTCTTCAAGGGTTGTTTCCTCATCTGGTTCTGCCTCGATGTCTTCAGAATCAAAAAACTCATCTTGCGGTTCACCAAATTGATCATTTTCGGCATTGAAGATGCTTTTTTGAACTGATTCTATCTCAATATCATCCTCTATTTCATCAATTTCAATAAACTTGGCGTTTGTACACGTTTGTCCATGACAAGCGTATCAAATTAGTCCAGCTTTTCTACAGCCGCATAATCGCCCGCATCCTTTTTGCATTTGCAGGATACCAGTTTCAGCAGTTCGTCAGGCGCAGGCTCCAGTGTTGTCAATATCGGACTTAGCCCATTAGGATCTCATTTCCAGCCCCATAATGTAGCTGGTACGTTTCGCCCTATAAAGGATTAATAACGTTAAAACAGATATTGTTAACAAGCAGTCAAAGAAAAATGAAAAAAAAACTTTTTAGGAAATAATATTGAATTAGATCTCAACTCACCCATCCACTGCTGGACCTGATGGTAAACGCGATACGAATGGTGTTCTGCGGCTGCTTTGGTAGGTGGTAATCCAGCAATGTTGAATTTGCTCTTTGTTATAGAACGTGCGAATCCTTCGTACCGTAGGTCATCCAAGCATTTGAGCGATTTCCCTCCATACATTCTAGCCATGATTTTTTCTCCGGCATCGGCAATGATGACTGGGTCTGCGTTGGCAATCTTGAAGCAGTTGAGGGCTGGACGGATGTCTTCATGTTTGGCAACAAGGGACGTCAATCTTCTTTTCCTCAATTGAAAAGAAATGAGGTTGTATCACATCCAGTGAACCCGTGACACATCAGAATGTACGGTCTTGAAGTTGGAGTGAACAGATCATAAAGAACAGATTTTTTGCTCTTTAGCATGCCACTTTCATCGAAAAGAGATAGTGGGTAAGGAGCGAGCTCAAAAGCGAAGAAACCTCGAAGTTGCTACTGAGATTCCTTGGTAAAAGAAATCCGTTATAACAGTAACATTGGATCAACAGGAACGACTGTATCAACGATTTTTATGGACGATGTTACAGCTGATAAAGGAAGCACACATTTTTTACGAGAGAAGGATCATTGCTTTCAGTCCTTCCATTCCGATGGCCCGTGCTTTGTGACAATTTATTTCTCCCCCAACTACACCAGTGCTCAAAGAGACGATTCTATCCAAAACAGGAAATGGATCATGACTGCCAAACCATCGTAGAAGCTCCTGAACGTCTGCGTTGTCCCTGTTTTGACGAGTAGGCCTAGCGTCAATGTGCTGCTCTCAGCTTGAAGATTTAATGCCGCCGAAATCTTCAATGGATTCGGACACTTTCTGCATAACAGGCATTCTTAAGATCCATTTAGCAAGAACGTTGTCTGTCAAACCCTTTCCTCGTGTTAAACCTCCTTGGGCTTCATGAATCTCATTAGAGTTTGCTCGATTGTCATGTCACTCCAAATGCCAGACCAAAATTTATCAGATCGCCTGATCGAGAAATAGCCTTTAGAAACGAAGTCGTGGTAGTTCCGGAATCCCATTTTTTGCTCCAAGTCTTGCATTTTCTGCAGGTACAGATGTGCTGATAGTGCATAATTATTGTGGGCAGCAGCATGGAAAAACGGCAACATTTTGGAGATGGTTGTTAAATGCAATTGCCAGTTACCACTACGCTAGGCTTCAATGAATTGCTTCACAAGAATCACCATTCGGAAATACTGGATCCATAAAGCAGCGGTCGGTTCATTTGCTTCCAGGAGCTGCAATTTCTGTTCGAACCGTTGACAAATTGCCTCAAATATCTCGTCTTGCATCTTTTGTTCAGCAGTGCCAGTATCGAAAGACTTAAGAATGGGATAAAACCCGAAACATGTCGACTTATTAGATGTTTAATTTATTAAAATATTGTGAACGTAGTCTTGTGTTTTTATTTTTCAATTGGAAAAATATTAGTTTACAATATGACTAGCGATAACAAATCTTGGGACCATATACAATACAAAGGCGGTATGAGTATTCCGTAATTCCGTAGCATATTATTTTCGGGTTCTCCATGCCATTTTAGTACCCGAGTCTTCATCGCGATCCCCTGATCGCGCGCCGAACGCCTCGATAGGCTCCGAGGCAATCTCGTGGCTGCTTTCAGCATTTCCACTGGCCAAAAAAGGTGGAAACTTCAGTAACTGAATGATCCTATTATAAACAACTTTGTATTAACTTTCCCACCTTGTCAGAATTTTTTTACCAGTGTTATTTCAAAAATTGTACTTTTTCATTAATAAAAAATTTTGCATCGAACAAAAAAGGTGGAAATTTTTATACAAGATTGATAATTATTTATTACACCATCTTTCAAAATTTCTACCCACGAACAATTTTTTTCCCGAAGTTATGAACAAAAAACCTTTTTCACCCCTTTTAACCCCTAGCGTTCCCCCCAGAGGGTAGAAAAATTTTATACTTTCATGTTTTATCGTCCCCAACAACATATCAAAAAATTACGCTGTTGCTATTTACTTGCGATTCAGAGGCTTTATTGACTGGCCTATATTTTGCATCTTGTAGATTGAAGCGTGCCTATACCTATGAAGCAGGGATGTTGCGGATATTCGCATCCGCATCCGCAAATGCGGAGCTTCCGCATAGATTTCTACTTCTGCATCCGCATCCGAATCCGCAAAAACCAATGCGGATTTTCATGCGGATGCGGATGTAATATAAATTGTGAGTTGTGCAGTGTCGCCATCTCAGGGCCGACAAAATATGTTAGTGTTTCGTTTAGAAAATGCTAAATATATACTTTTTCAATTTTGAAAGTGTCAGAAAGATGCTAGTTTTTCACTGTTACTTCTTTCTGTAGCTATTTCTGAAACCGAAACATCTGCATCCAAGAGGGTGGAATTTCCGACGCACCCCTCTATTCTGTTTATATTCATACTGGTAATTCTCTTTTCGAAACACTTTCGAAATACATATTTTATTATACCATCTGCTTTTTTTTCCGGTAAGTCCGAAATTCCAATCCGTCTCCTTTCTAACGACCGCCTGTGGTCCCAGTCCCAAGATTTCTTATTATTATCGCCCGTGATATTGAAATGTTATATTTTTGCGATACCCGTTGTTTCAGAAGCATTTGAAATGTTGAAGGAAAGTTCAGGGACCAAGCGTCTTTGAACATGAATTATGATTCGAGAATCGGGGGAAACATTTTCATCTGAATTGTGTTTTTTTTGGTTGTTGCGGTTTTTTTTTTTTGATTTGACAGAGATCTTCCCAAGAAAAAGAGCCAGATGTTCGACGGATCAGTGAGAATTGTCTACGTTTGTTTACCTAAACAACCCGAGTTGTTGCAAGCCCATAAAACGTTTATAGGGGCTATAAAATTCGCCTAGTTTGACGATTTTTGGGCATCTGTTGATGATAAAGATTAAAAAAATTCAATTTTACTTTCGGAATATGGCATATTGGAAAGCTTGAGAGTTGCGATAAGAGAAAAATGGGCGTGTGCTCTTCGCACGAGAATTTGACCAATGGGAACGAAGTGGTGAAAAAGTTCCGATGCGTTTGTTATGGTGCAATACTTATTGATTGTAAATGAACCATTACGTGTTTTTTGGCCTTGTCGAATAGTAAATTTTTGTGAGATTTTGAATAATATTGTGACTGTTATGATACAGTTGATCATAGTATATAAATATATATTCTTTTGAATAAGAGAGCTAAAATAATACAATAAATGTTGAAACAAAAAGAACCTAAGCTGATTTAAAAAAAAGGAACGGGGTACCACAACATTCTTCGTATGATACTATAGTATCATACGATACTATCATCACCAGTATCATACGATACTATAGAACCAGGGGAAAAAACCTCAGCCGAAAAAACCTGTCTCCCCGTTAAAAAAATAAAATAAAATTGTTGTATCTGAATATTCTATATACAAGGACATCACGATCAGCGGGACGGCTCTTCGGAGGAAGAATTTCCAAATACAAACTCCAACCTGAAAATAAAAAAAGCCAGAACAGCAAGAGAATTCAATTTATACTTCATCAAATTGATCTGAAATTTTCAACCCATTGCAAAAATGAGTTTGATATATTGTGTATGGCTCTAATGCCATCTTGGAATTTATAAATCGAACAATTATTAATTAGGTGTTCAACTGTTTCCTCTGATTCACCACATTCACAATTAGGACTATCAACCGAATTCCACTTGAAAAGCATGCTGTTGGTACGACCATGACCTGTTCTTATTCGATTAAGAAGGGACCATATTCTCCTGGGAAGGTTAAAACCAGGAAGTGAGGAGTGTACGTGTACTCGAATTATTGTTTATTGGGAAATATTAGGGTAAATGCCATTATATTTCTCCGGTAGTACGTTTCATTGTTTACGATATTATCACCGATAGCACGAAGAATTTTGTCCACTCCCCACCAGGCAGTGTTCCAAGCGAGCAATTATTCAGTAGCGCGGGTTTAATTTACGAACCTCTGCGTAACCGCCTTGAAGCAGAAAAGGCGGCAAAATTACTTTTTATAAAGTATAATGCTCCAATTTTCAACTTCTCTTACTAATATAAAAATAAGTAAGTGAAGTTAAAAAAAACATGTAGGTAAATACTTACACTTGATATACTTAATACTAATTTACTTCAAAAATGTTAATAACTGCTTTATCGTTGTTTTAATTCTTTACTCGTATACTATTTTTAAATGAGATCTTGAACATCCGCATCCGCATCGCATCCGCATCCGCGGATGTGAAAAAATCGGCATCCGCAACATCCCTGCTATGAAGTTTCTTGATTTATTCATTTGATTCACTTCTAACACCAGCTCAGCAAGATGTGAAAGAAAACCTATAATTATGCAAAATATTGTTAGTATTTGATTTCACATCCTCTCTTTCCAAATTTGTAATTGCTTCATTTTTGACATATCTTTACGCTTAATGTCTAGAGGTAATTCTGTTTTCAGATTATTATTTTTGAATATAATAATGCAGGAAACTCATTAACATTTCTGGAAATATGCATATTCAAATAAGTACATCCTAGCTAAAACATATGATTCCCCAGTAACCAAGTATGTTTTAGTAAGGATGTATAACCGTGTTAAGAAATTGACAGTGAGGATGAGTGGGGGTAACCGCACTATTACCAAAAGTATAACCGGACTTATAACACGGTAAGAAATTGGACCATAAAAGGGAATAATAAAACCCTCGGTAAAACCATAAGCTCTCTTGGAGCGTCTTCATCTCGGTCTTCGGCTATCCGAACGTAATGAAGTTAGCAACTGAGGACGCCATTACATAAATGAACCTCTAATTAGTCAATATTAACACCACGAGAATGCGATAAGCCCTTTTCCGCTCTACAACTTTTGTTTGAAACTTTTTTCGATAAACCTTCTAGTTTCCGAGAAAACGTAACTTTTTCGACATTTTCACGAATTTTCCAAGGTTCCTGAAAATTTGGGAACCTGCATTTTTGACCATGAGTTCCTACTCTAGTGACAATCATTATACCCAAGTATCGATCCTTGTGGGACCCCAGAAAGTTGGGTGGACGTAGGTGAAATGCCGGCAGTAGTTTCTACATACTGAGTTCTGTTCTTCAAATAATTCTGCAGCAGTTTGATAGCGGTATTGCGAAAAGTCGATCGAACGCTTTACTGTAATCGATCAGAACCAAAACCGAGGTTTTTCCCTCGTCCGCAGCTTCAATGATATTATCAGTGAGTAGAACAGCTGAACCCTTTCCTAAAACCAGATTGACAAGTCGGTAGTATGCCAGCTTTGTAAATGTATTTGTATATTCATTATCTTCTCTAATACTTTTGAAAGTACCGGCAAGATACTCATGGGACGCAGATCATTCAGACTTTCAACATTTTTTTTCATCCGGATAGGATGTACCTTAGAAATCTTCCATGAATTCGGGAAGAAGCTTTCCCATAAACAAACGTTAATTATATTCGTAATATGAAGTATAAAGAAACTTGCTTAGCGAAAACAAGGATTTCTGCAGAACTTCCCTCAGTTTTCTAACACCAATGAAAGAGGTTCGTCTATCTCTATATAAATCAATTCATTTCTTAACGTCAACCGTCTTAAAGCAGCTAGAAAATCTCCACGTGAGTAACCCGGGACTAATTCCAAGTGAATATCTCTGGTAGTCAGGCAAATAAAAACCGCAATGTAAAATGTAATGTTCTGCCCACCACCACGAATATTATAGGGTCCTGCATAGTGCACACCGTATTTAAGGAAAATATTACATCGTGATAATACGTAATTAGTTTTTACAATGAAGTATCTCGTAAGATTTTTTTATTCTTCACCATTATATGGGGCTAACCATATATTTCTTGTATGGAATAGTTTCAATACGCGATTTTCTCTAACTTTGTTTCAAATCCGTTCTTCAGACCACATCTTGAAAAAAAGAACGTGCATCAAGAATATCTCAGTTTCGTACGGTTTTCGTTTTCATGATAATACATTCATTTACACGATGTTTGGTAATTCGACGTGATCTTTCAAAGAGGATGCACTAGACGTCTTTTACAGCAAATTACGTCGGGTTAAACTTTTTTGAAATTTTCTTCTTCAGTGGCCACTTCGTGGCTCGTTTTTGAATTTTAAACTCGTGGAAGACTATCAGTGCCTCACTGGTACTTGTACTATATATATATATATATATATATATATATATATATATATATATATATATATATAACCTTTCTCTTCAAATAAATGAGTAAAAAATATATCTGACTCCAGATTCTATATGGCGGATGCGCTGATCATTAACATGATTATTATTATGTGCATGACGTAAGCAAAAAGCACAATTGTGATGTCGCCTGTACTTAACTCCATGATAAGTGTGCAGACTGCAGACTCCCTCCGGAAATTTGAACCGAGTTAAATTCTCACCTGAATGTTCCATTACATACTTATTACTTTTTCATATTTGTAGTGTTGAAGTAAATGTTTTCATTAAATCAATGAAACATTTTAATAAGATGTTTGAATGGGAAAAACGAAAAATTGCACTCACTGTCTGATAATATCGGAATGAACAAAACAATTATGACGAATAATGTATATGTACCTACTCAAAAGATTTTTGGGGCCGATTAATTGAAATTTCAGGGATAATTTACTGAACGAGAAATTTTTCAATCTGCTTGAAAGGGAAATATGGGTTTGGACTTCTCTCACTTTTCTGCAAACTTTCACTGACGAAGGTAAAATGTTGTGAGTTGTTTCAGTTTCCCAGTTCATAGTGAGTATTTGTATGTCACTCAACCAGATTCTAAATCAAAAGGAACTCTAGGGGTTGTTTATTAAAAAATAACAGTTGTTCGATGGTTGTTGCTTGTTGCTATCGGTACTGTTTCAACTATCCAGCATTCTTCTATCAAGATGACTCAAATTAGTATCTGTATTTAGTTAGTTTTTGAATTCTAAATATATTAAAACCTGATATTAGTACCATAGACTCATCATAAAGGATGATTAGGGCTCGTATCATGAAGTTGAGGAACAGTTATTTATGCTAGGAGTGCTGAAGGCATTGATATTCTTCCACGAGTTCAAGTGGCGGGTTTCTGAATGAACGAGTGTTAGAATTAGCCTTGGGAAGTCGGTTCTGGATCCACATGAAGTAACCGCTAAGGCTCCTAAGGATGTCGTTGGATTCATCAATACCATTGATGGCCTCCTTGGGATTGAAATGAACGATTTGGGTAAAGAACAAAAGATCCTTGCGGTCGAAGTTCCCGGAAGGCTGAACGAAGCCACAACGATCCCTGTTTAGGATAATAATAATAATAGAATTAGCCTTCTGTATCAGTTTTTTTCATTATTTTTTCTAATTCACTCAAGTTGACAGAAAATAGATAATAATATACCTTATATGTTTATTCTTTCATTCATAAGGAACAGTTTTACAAAAAACTGAATATTCAAGAGGAGACCAACATAAAATCATTATTATTGAATATGACCATGAAAACTGTGCGAAACTGGGATATTTTGGCCCGATTTAGTTCTACAAGATGTAGCAAATGAACAGATTTGACATTATTAGGGAAAGGAGTATTCTAGAATCTAGACCTGGTGTTATGGAATAAATGGTGAAAGGCTGCTGCTCAAGCTATATCCCCTCCAATTTCACCGGGTCGATGTATACCTTTCACCAACTCTCAGATGTATGAAACTGGCAATGAACTGCGCAGTTCCTGTGTTCAGTATCCGCTTACGCTCGGCGTGGAACGTTGAACGGTCGTGGGTTTTCATTCAGTAACACATTAAAATCATTTATTTGGATTTGTATACGTTGTTTTTGATAATTAAACGTTTTTAACGGACTTTATACCATCCACGGGAAGGTATAGCGTAAATATAACCAAACGAATTGGCTGAAGGGCCTCCCGCCTTTTTATCAAACGTTGTGGACGGGAGTTTAGTCAGGACCGTATTCAGTTCGATTCAGCGGTGACTGCATTTAACTTCGACTTCACAAGAATGGTGAAGTGTTCACTCAAATTTTGTCCTAGAGATGCAAAGACGGACTTGGGGATCAGTTTTTTCCGATTTCCTGCTGAAACTACAAGGTAAGATTATCTTATTTTTCAATTATAACCAGATCTTAATCAAATCTTTTCTTCGAGGTCAGAAGTGATTTTAGTGTGTCACCAATTAGCGTCGATACGGCGGGGGGGAATGTGGTAATTACCACACTCCAGGAAAATAATCACTTTCGAAAAATTAAAAAATAAGCCAATCGTTACATAGGAACATATCATGACAATATACTATATCCAGAACATTTTTTAATGATATACAAAAATTTTACAAATGATCTTAATGAAATATACTTCTGGATATGACTATATTTTCATTCGAAATAATCGCATAAAAACAATACAATAATGACATTGAGTACGTTTCAAGAATTTCTTCATACATACCTATAAATATTGAAGAATGTTTGGAACTATGTACAGAGTGATTGGAGTATTTTTTGTGGGCATTCAGAATTCAGTATTAAAGAATTCATAAGGGCATTGTAAACCTAAAAAATTGTTGTGAACTATTGTTTTTTAAATGGTGCACCCTGTATTTTATTTTCCTAATCGGTAGAGCTCTCTCTTCTTAGTACTGAATTCTGAATCCCAAAAAAAATACTTTAAATTTGCCCATTTGAACGTTTTTGTACGACCAATATTAACTGAGACAGCTATTGAGTAAAATATAAACAATCACTCTGTACAATAAAAGAAAGAGGTGTACAAGAAGATCTGTATAATATGTCAGACCGAAATGAGTTCTTTATGTGTTACCATGTTTTTGTCTCAATTATGGATGTCAAAATTGAAAATATACCCTGATAGTCGTTGATAATGAAAAACATAATATGTTTTTCATTATCAATGCTTGTATGCTGAATAGTCGAATAGAAAAATATTTACCGGTGTGTACCTAGCAGACTATTTTCTGGCAGAACGTTTGTCGAATAAACCCAAACGCGGTCTCCGGTGTGAACCCAGCAGATGATTTCGTAACGACGGTTTGTCGAATAAATCGAAACGGAGGGCATGTAATACAGAATATGAGTGTCTGAGGGCCACATTATCAATGCTCAGTTAAATAGTTTAACTATTGGTTCCAGACCATTTTAGGTATAGAAAACCTGTTTTTGAAAGTTAGTGTTTGACTGAGCATCGATAATGCGGCCCTCAGTATTGATTGAATGAGAGTGAAACAAAGGAATGGAATACAAAACAATTAATCATCAAAATTATTTCGGAGAAGTGTTGAAGTTTTCATCCTCGGGATATTCGTATTTCATTATAACAAAAACTATTTGTCGGAGCCTAACCATATTTGGCATATTGAATTTTCATGGATGTGAATAAGTACACGAAAACTCATCGCTTTGCAAATTGGGACAGGGGTGATTATTCATCCCTCATATTTCAAAATTCGATAACACAAAAACCGACACAAATATTATCAGCCGGAGCATAACCATGTTTGGCATGTTGAATTGTAATATGGTTGTGATTAAGCACACGAAATCTAAACGACTCGCAAAGGGTGGCAGGGGGTGAATATTCAACCCTTATATTTCAAAATTCGATAAAACGGAAAGCGTGTGCTGGAAAAAACCATATTTGGAATGTTGAATTATTGTATGGATGTGATTAAGCACACAAGAAATCATCTACTCGCAAAGAGAGGTGGGGGGTGAATATTCATCCCTTATTCATTTTTCGCAGAATGTAAAGGAACAAAAATTTTCGGGTGATTTTCAAGAGGCTGTATTTCAGTGAAAAATGAAAAATAAATTCTTTTGAAGCTTGAAGACCCTAGGTTTTGACATTTTTGGTTAAAATTTTTGTCGGAATACCGGTAGCCATGCATTCCTAGGATAATTTATTCAGCTTCAATTTGCTTTTTACGGGATTCGAATACGACCATTTGTGAATAGTTTAAGGCTTTCACGACCGGATATACTGGTATGAAAAGAGTCTTCCGGGCTTATTGGCCGTGGTCTATTAGGAATAATTTCACCTAACGTTTCGCCTACAACTTCGGTAGGCATCTTCAGAGGATTCTCGGTCTAAGGTTGTACCTCGAACGCTGAATTTCTGACACTGGCGCGTTCGAACCGGAAACGTCATCTGCGCGCCGGTTTATGGCGGGAAAGGAGACCCCTTTCTTGCATAGCGCCTGGTTACCGACATTAGAAAAAACAAAGATCAAGCCGACACGAAGCGGGAGCGATGGGCCAATCAGCATCGCTCACGTAGACGCGCCACTTTTTCCCGCCATAAACCGGCGCGCAGATGACGTTTCCGGTTCGAACGCGCCAGTGTCAGAAATTCAGCGTTCGAGGTACAACCTTAGACCGAGAATCCTCTGAAGATGCCTACCGAAGTTGTAGGCGAAACGTTAGGTGAAATTATTCCTAATAGACCACGGCCAATAAGCCCGGAAGACTCTTTTCATACCACGACCATTTGTTTTCGAGACTTTTGTAGGAAATTTTCTGCAGAAAAAGAAACCGCGTGTCTGCTCGCAAGGCGATAAGGAAGTTACGGATATATAGGCAGTTGAATGAAAAAGGATCTTTTCCATTCAAATTCGATATCTAGAAGAAAAAGGGTCGTATCCGAGTTCTGTAAGAAGCAAATTAAAGCTGAATAAACAGGCTATGCGACTTTTGCATCGGTCTAGCTCGGACACATTTTTCTATGCGCTTAAAGTAAAAAAAAATTTGAAACACTTTTGAAAATTTTTTCTTTGTGCTTTATCCGAGGATTGCAGGGCTACCGGTACTCCGAAAAATTTTTAACCAATGAATTCAAAATGAAGAATCTCCAAGCTCCAAAAGTTGTTTTATTTTATTCCCTATACGACCATTTTTCACTGAAATACAGCCTGTTGAAAATCACGAAAATAACCAAATTTTTCTGTTCCTTCAATTTTTACGAGAAGTGTATTTCAAAATTCGATAAAACGGAAACCGTGAGCCGGAGCACGGAGCATGAACATATTTGCTAGTATTTGGCAACAAAAATTTTCGAAATTTTTTCGTGATTTTCATCCCATATTTGTCAAAATTCCATAACACAAAAACTATGAGCCGGAGCACTCGCCGGAGCATCACCATATTTGGCACGATGGATTATTACGATGTTATTGAGCTCACAAAAATTAATATCGACACGCAAAGGGAGGCAGAGGTGATTATTCATCCCTTATATTTCAAAATTCGATAAAACGGAAACCGTGAGCCAGAGGATAACCACATTTGACATGTTGAATTTTTATACGGATGTGATTGAGCATAAAAAAAACATCGAGTAATGAACACATCACGATACTGAAATAAAAATAACGTTTTATAGATGCGCTTTTTCTTCAGATGTAACGAGTGGATGAAAGCAGTAGGTCGTCCAGATCTGCAGGGAATCGACGCAGAAAAAATCCACCAATCCAAGTACAGGGTGTGCGGAGTCCATTTCCACAAGAGTAGCTTTTCGTCCATGCTGCTCAATCGGCTGAAGAAAGAGGCAATACCTGTTAAATTTCCTTTCGGTAAGTAAGAAGTTCAAAAGTAGAAAATCCCATTTTATACTAACAATGAGTAAACAATTTTTCACGAAAATAATTCTCACTTATATTAATGTATACAGGGTGTATCAGAATAATATCGAAAAAATACAAGGGATGATCCTTTGATGAAAATAGGGATGGTATTTGGTATGCAATTTCTCGATATCAATTGTATTCAATCATAATATATTCTTTCGATGAATAACGAAAGATAATTTATATAATTAAATACAATATCTAAATGAACAAACAATAAAATATGTGCATGATACAATATGCGATTTCAGATTAATGTAATAGAGTACCATAAAATTCGCATAGTCGTCGGATGCGACTGAGGGGGGGAAATGGGAACCCACTCCCATCGGAACCTTTCGAAGAAAATTACCTCTACAAATGAAACTCCTCTCAGAAATCGTTTATTGTGTAATTAAATTTCATCGCCTTGAAATGTATTTGTGAGGTACAGGGCTGGTAATGGAATCAGATTGGTTGCTCCAAATTTTGAGAAACAAGTTTAAGGAAAGAAGTTCTAGCACAAAAATTTCCCTAGTTCGATTAGCGATTGCTGTTTTCTCGTTCATGAAAAATTTTGTCGGATATTACCAGTTTTCTAAAACTGGAGTCCCCAAAGGAGAATCATTTCTTGATCGATTTATTTCTTCTTGTACACTTTTTCTATTCCTGTCCTAGAAGTATAAAAACTTTCTCATAAAAAAGAAAGAACCAGTATTTACACAAATTCTGGGATTTCCCAAACAAACCCTGTCCGAATCCCGAGCTTCCGACAAAGGTTCAATTTGTTGTGAATTGTCTCACCGTTCATAAACTCATCTCGAGAGTACCTCGTTCAACAAATAACTACATACAACAACAAATTTCGAAAAGAAATACATTGGAGTGCATTTTGGATATTGCAAGTTCGTGATCTTTACAAAGCTTTATAGCTTATATATATATATATATATATATATATATATATATATAGTTTCTTTATTCAATCTTCATATCACTATGAACAACACCTTTTCTCTTATGTAGGACGAAACTATATCTTTACTATTACTATACATTATTACTCATAAAGTAGGTACCTACTTCAGATAACACCTCCTCCCCTGGGATGCATAGGTATTCGCTTAACCAGTCGTTGTCAGAAATTCTTAAGAATCTGTGGTGTATGTTTATAAGTAACTTAAAGTATCCAATATACAGGGTGTACCAAGTTCGACGGCCTATTAGGCGTTTCTGGAGAACTGGGCCTATTTGAAATCTGAAAATTGGAAGAATGTTGTTGTTTGACATTATCTACCGATCTAGAATATTCTTGGAGCCTGAACACTTTCAGTTATACAGGGAGTGAAACAAAAATTTTCAAAAATTTTATTTTCTGTCTTTTTGTGTCCGAATTTGATAGAGTATGAAATTCTGGAAACATTCGTACTCAAATCGTTGCATTCGTCAAAATATGGAGAAAAAACTGAAGAAAAAAGGGAGATAAGAGTATTTGGTAATATGTTTGTTATTCCTAACCTAGATATAATAAGCACAAACCGATTTCACATTTTTTAAGGCGAAGACTGTGGAAATATTGTACATTTTCAGAATTTTGAATAACCCGTCACAGGTGTGTGTTGGCTCATAACTTTCGTTTTTCAAATTAGAACCCTATTTTTTTAAGATTGCGTTGTATTCTGCAAAGAATAATGATGATAATGTTCTAACATGTTGATGCTCCTGAACTTAATAATTCTTGAGTTATTTAGGATTTTCTGATTTTATGTCGTACGTAGCGTCAAATTCATTAAATCTGTTCCATATCAACAATGATAAATGAATTCAGAAAAGAGGTTGTCACTAATGATTATTTGATTAATTTATCTTCTAGTAATAGTAATAGTAGTTTATTAGCCTCAACAATCATACATCACAAAGAAACAGAAAGTGAGAACATGTCAATTAAAAAATAATAAATAACTTATAGTAATATATTCAATGCTTTTTACAAAATTCCAAGAACTCCTCAATAGTATAAGGTTCACATGTTATGAGAAATCTGCCAATACTTTTCTTGAATAGTTGAAAACTATCTATTTGTTGTAAATCTCTAGGGAGTGCATTGAAAAATCGTATCGCAGCATAAAGAACACTCTTTTCCCTGGCTGTTGACTTGTGATTAGGATAAATGTAGGGAGGAACCCTTCTTGTGTTGTTAGTATTTCTAAAAGTCGAAAAATAGTGACTTCTCTTATGCATAAACATCAGTATCCTGTATATATATATATAAACTGTAAATTGTCATGATATTATGCTGTTTAAATAATCCACGACAACTTTTCCTAAAAGGTAATCTAAAAATTACTCGTAAAGCCCATTTCTGGGCCACAAAGATATCACGAATCTGAGATGAACTTCCCCAAACTATAATACCATACGATAATATTGACTGGAAATTGGCAAAATAAAGTGTTTTTAGTACATCAACATCTAGCTGATCTCTCAGAATCATGAATGTGTAGATCACTGAATGGAGCTTTTTTCGAATATAAACAATATGAGAATGCCATTTTAGATGTTGGTCTACAATAACACCCAAAAATTTTACTGGTTCGGTACATTGGATATCCACGTCATTATAGTTAATACTTGATGGATAAACTTTCCTTGAACGGTCAAATTCGAATGTCAAGCAACTAGTTTTTTTCATATTAACCCTTAGTTTATGAACTCCACACCACTCCATGACCTCATCTAACACATAGGTCAAGACAGAAATTGCCGCTTGAAAATTGTGTGAAATGCACAAAAAGCTGGTATCATCAGCATACTTGAATTGCTTACATGTGCCCACTGGACGTCCAATCAAACTTTGTGAAACCATAGAATGTGGCTGTTCATCAGATGAATACTGCAACTTCAAAGTATTTATATAAATCAGGAACAACAATGGGCCGAGTATGCTTCCTTGCGGCACACCGATGAGAAGATCTAACTCATCAGATGAGAAGTTGTTACCATCAAATACAAC
The DNA here is from genome assembly GCA_038502775.1 of Hippodamia convergens. Lineage (NCBI taxonomy): Eukaryota > Metazoa > Arthropoda > Insecta > Coleoptera > Coccinellidae > Hippodamia > Hippodamia convergens. Next base: position 46,617,994 of record CM076614.1, read on the forward strand.
ATCAACCCTTTGTCTACGGTTAGTCAAGTAACTTCCAATCAGTTCAAGTTGATTTCCCCGTACTCCGTAATTTTCCAATGCAATAAGGAGTATTCCGTGATCAACACTGTCGAAGGCTTTTGACAGGTCTACAAAAAGACCCACTGGTACCTCTCCTTTATCGAGAGCTAGAGATATGGACTCTGTGAGTTCAAAAATAGCAGATTCTGTGTTTTTTCCTCGAACAAAACCGTGCTGATCACTACTGATGACATTGAACTTGAAAAAAAAATTTGTCAGTCTATTTGTGAGTATTTTCTCGAAAATTTTCGAAAAAGAGCTAAGAAGACTGATGGGTCTGTAGTTCGATAGCTCCTCGACATCACCTCTTTTATAAAGAGGACGAACGATGGCTAATTTAAGGCCATTTGGGAAGATACCCTCAATAAAGCATCTATTGATCATGAAACAAAGTGGCTTCACAATCAAATGAATACATTTCCTGACAACCATCATTGAAACTTCATCATGACCGTGAGAGGAAGTATTCTTTAGATTCATCGTAACCCGAACAACCTCACTCTCCGTGACAGGGAACATGTAGAAGGATTTCTCCAACCGTAGTAATCCCAATGTATCAGCAAGCGGATGGTTGGTCGATGTATTGACATTATCTCCAGACATATTAACGAAAAAGTTATTAAATTCATTGACCAATAATGATGGATCTTTGTTTACGATCGGTAAAGCCGACTTAGACTTCTTGCCGTTTAATGTGTTGACTATACCCCAAACAGCTTTATTCTTATTCTGTGATCTATTGATGGTATTATTGATATGCACTTTTTTATTACTTACTATTTCAGAATCATATTTTTTTTTGATAATTTTATATTGTTGTTTAAATTCAGGACAAACAGTAGAAAGTACAAAAAGATTATCTAAAACCTTCTTGAGCTGTAGAGCCTTATCTGACATATGGAAGTTTTTCAGAAAATTTTTAATCGGGTACTTTACAAGAGGAAAGCTCTCTCTGTAATAATTATTAAAACGATCAGAGAAAGAATTCCACAATTGATCGATATCCTCTGCTTCTGTAAAGATATCATCCCAATTATCACTTTCCAATTTCAATTGAAAAACACTCATATAACTATCACTCATAACTCGTTTTGTTACATAATCTGGTTTATTCGAAGCAGAAAACATATCACTTTGAAATATTATTGCAGAGTGATCAGAGATGTGATAATTTAATACTGAACCCTTACCAACCATGTTAGTGAGTACATTATCCAAGCACGTGCCTGATTCAAGTCTAGTAGGCTCTTTTATTATTAAGTCAATATTAAATATTTCCAAAAGGGACAAAAAACTACTTTTTTCATTACTATTAGTGAGCACATCGATATTGAAGTCACCAGTCTATGACCAAGGACATTGTTGATTTGAAACAGATTTAATGAATTTAACGGTACGTACGACATGAAATCAGGAAATCCTGAATAAGTCAAGAATTATTAAATTTAGGAGCATTAACATGGTGGAACATTATCATCATTTTTCTTCGCACAATCCTAAAAAGTAGGGTTCTTATTTGAAAAACGAAAGTTATGGGCCAATCTTGATACCAATTTTTGAACCAACATTTGGAACACCCTGTGACGGGTTTTTCAACCTTTGCCTTCAAAAATGTGAAAACGGTTCGTGCTTACGATATCTAGGTTAGGAATAACAAACATAATACCGAATACTCTTTTCTCCCTTTTTTCTTCAGTTTTTTCTCGATATTTTGGAAAGTATTTTGACAAATCCAACGATCTGAGCACGAATGTATTCAGAATTGCATACTCTATCAAATTCGAAAACAAAAAACAGAAAAAAAATGTTGAAATTTGTTTTTCCACTCCCTGTATAACTGAGAGTGGTCAGGCTCCAAGAATATTTAGATCGGTAGATAATGTCAAGCAATAACATAATAACAATTTTCAGATTTCAATTAGGTCCAGTTCTCCAGAAACGCCTAATAGGCTCGAACTTGATACACCCTGTATATGTTGTGAAAAAAAATAGTTAAGCGTTTTTACAAGTGCTTTATTATATTTTTGAAACATAGAAGAATTCAAATTGGTAATCATAGAAATGAATGCCAATTTGAATTCTTCTATGTTTCAAAAATGTTCCCGGTGTGGCCTCCGTAACGGTAAAGAATTTTTCTTTTTCTTGCTTTATTATAATTAACAATACCAAATTACTATTTTGCTATGCCCGGAGTTCGAGTGCTTTGGTGTATCTGTGCACAAGATATACACTGCGCAAAAAAATTGACGCACATTCTGAAAATCTCAATTTTAATGAAAGTTAACTCTACATTGACTTTATAACTTATTTTTTATGTTCTCTCGGGAAGGTTTTGAACGAAACAAGACACATTAAATGGAAGAAAAATTCAGGATGTCACCGAATCTTATGTGAAAGAAGAGAAATGAACAATTTTCAAAATACTGAAATGCTGATAAGTGATTTAGTACTTGGTATTTCCACCCCTTGCGTTAATTACAGCTCGGCAACGACGGTTCATACTCAAAATGAGTGATCTTAAAATGTTCTGATCTAATCCTACCCAGATTTCTCCGAGTTGGATTCCTAGGTCATTAAGAGTAGCTGGATGATTTTCTGAACTTCTCAGCCTTCTATTGAGGTGGTCCCAAATCTGCTCAATCGGATTGAGATCTGGACATCTTGCTGGCCATTCCATTCGAGAGACTTCAACCTCTCCAAGGTACTCCTGAACGATGCGCGTACGATGGGGTCTGGCATTATCGACCATAAAAATGAAATTTTCACCAATGTATGGAGCAAATGGCACTATTGCTCTTCAAGAATGTTCCTTATATACTTATCAGCATTCATAGCTCCATTATCGACGACGACTAGGTCTGTGCGAGCAGTCAAAGATATTCCACCCCATACCATAATCGATCCTCCCCGAAACCAGTAGTATTCAGGAAATCGCACTGAGCATATCTTTCACGTGGGCGTCTGTATATAAAGGGACGTCGATCACAATGGTAGAGGCAGAATCTAGACTTATCTGTGAAGAGAACTCTTTCCCAATGGGCCTCTTCCCAATGGATATGCTCTCTCGCAAAATCCAAACGCGCCCTTCGATGGGCTGGGGTAAGAGCTGGGCCTCTTGCCGCGACACGACGCCTTAAATCATATTCTCTGAGGCGATTTCTTATTGTCTGAGTGCTAATTTGCACACCATGAGTTTGCTCAAGCTGATTTTGAAGGAAGCGAGCGGTTGCAAACCGTTGTCTCAACGAAGAAACTCTCAAGTAAGGTTCTTGAATGGCAGTTGTTACCCGTGGTCTACCCTGTCCTGGTCTTCGGACATTCATACCTGTCACCCTGAATCGCTGCTACATTCTGGACACACTTGTATGGGAAACTCCAAACCTTTCTGCAATTCTTGTGTATGTCCACCCTTCTTCTCGCAAAACTACCGCTTGGGCACATTCCTCTTGGGTCAAAATGCGTGTTTCGCGTTGCACAGTGATCGAGTGTAGAAAATCAAACGAAAGAAAGACTACTGATCACTAGAATTGATCGAGAACAACTGATTTTAGAATGGAGCCAATACATTCAAAATCTGATAATATCATCTTTTTTTATTCCCGCTGGGAAAAAACATCTGTATTGAAGAAACACGTTGAAAGTAGATAACATATGCATGCATAATTCTGATAAAAATAATTATCATTGAGAACACCCTCAGTTGTAGAATAAATTTGAGATTTCCATAATGTGCGTTGCATCTTACAATTTAGTAGAGTTGACATATGACATTGACAGAGAATTTGACATATGGTTGAAATAAATATAGGCTTCATTATCGAAATCACAAAGCAAATATATTATTTGATATAATCAGAATTTCACGTTGGTTTCTTATTGTAAAAGTAAAAGATTGCTTAGTTATAAAAGAAGAATACAAATGATTTTCTGTTAAGAAGTCAGTTTAAGACAAGTTAGAACTGATAGCCACGTATGCAACGATCGCAAATTTGGATTATTGAGTCATGCGATCTAGATTATCTAGGTATGCATAATACAATCTAATACAATCTTGACGTCAAGATAAACAACATATAGACGCACCGGCGAACTGCAGTCCGAGACTGCAGAAACGTAGATCTACAGTTTTGTTATCACTACACAACACATGCACAGATAATCGATAAGTTCCGGCCGACAGTTTCGTCAAATCGTTTGAAAAACTACCGTGTGAAGAGCGATTCCTTCAGATGCCATCGACAGTTCAGAACTTCCAACATTTTCGATATTTTACAGCCAAAATGGGCGATCCAGCTCATGGGATCCATTTTATAAGTGAATTTATCGACCTGTATAGAAAAATGCCTTGCCTATGGCATGTGAAGAGCCTCAAAAATTCGAATAGGCGAACAGAGAATAGTGCCTATGAAAATACAACAGTAGACTCTTTTGCACTGATTCTCAGTTCTCTTAATAAATTCATATGCGATAGTTTATCACGTCTCAACAACCATTCTTCAGTCCATAATCTCTTTTTTCGATTTTTTATTTTCAATTAATAATACAATCATGGCAGCAGTCGATTTTCGTTTACGTTCACGAGACATTCTTAATAGTTCCTCACTTGGAAAACTGAGGATCTGAACTGAACGTGTAAAGTCAAATTTAGGATGGACTGCTACAGTTCAAATTTCAAGTCGACTGGCCCGGGACTGCAAGCTGACGGATCGTGTATGTGTATAGGTACCAATATCCGGATTATCGTTCTCCGGATTATCGAGTCTTTACTGTACTACATTTGGAACAAACTTCGGAAAATGCAATTACATTAAATTCAGAAATGTGTGTGTGTCAAAAAGAAAATAACAGTTCGGAAGGAAAGAAGATCCTTTTTTCTCGGTCTATAATACTATTCAATTTTTGTACATTACAACTTGATTCCCCCATGTTGAGAATTTCGATCATTCATTCTCATACTAGCAATAACAATGAACTATTTCTGTGAGTTTGATTTGTAGAGGTCGTTTTCTTCGATAGGTTTTGATGGAATATGTCCGTTCGAGGGTGGGCTTTCTTTTTCACCCCCTCAGCCTCATCCGAAGACCATAAAAATGAAAATAAACAAAACAAACGATTTCTGTGAGTTTCATCTGTAGGGATTTGTCTCTCTTTTATTTAGAATGATTTGTGAGGTATTAAGAACATCTTGCTGGCCATTCCATTCGAGAGACTTCAACCTCTCCAAGGTACTCCTGAACGATGCGCGTACGATGGGGTCTGGCATTATCGACCATAAAAATGAAATTTTCACCAATGTATGGAGCAAATGGCACTATTGCTCTTCAAGAATGTTCCTTATATACTTATCAGCATTCATAGCTCCATTATCGACGACGACTAGGTCTGTGCGAGCAGTCAAAGATATTCCACCCCATACCATAATCGATCCTCCCCGAAACCAGTAGTATTCAGGAAATCGCACTGAGCATATCTTTCACGTGGGCGTCTGTATATAAAGGGACGTCGATCACAATGGTAGAGGCAGAATCTAGACTTATCTGTGAAGAGAACTCTTTCCCAATGGGCCTCTTCCCAATGGATATGCTCTCTCGCAAAATCCAAACGCGCCCTTCGATGGGCTGGGGTAAGAGCTGGGCCTCTTGCCGCGACACGACGCCTTAAATCATATTCTCTGAGGCGATTTCTTATTGTCTGAGTGCTAATTTGCACACCATGAGTTTGCTCAAGCTGATTTTGAAGGAAGCGAGCGGTTGCAAACCGTTGTCTCAACGAAGAAACTCTCAAGTAAGGTTCTTGAATGGCAGTTGTTACCCGTGGTCTACCCTGTCCTGGTCTTCGGACATTCATACCTGTCACCCTGAATCGCTGCTACATTCTGGACACACTTGTATGGGAAACTCCAAACCTTTCTGCAATTCTTGTGTATGTCCACCCTTCTTCTCGCAAAACTACCGCTTGGGCACATTCCTCTTGGGTCAAAATGCGTGTTTCGCGTTGCACAGTGATCGAGTGTAGAAAATCAAACGAAAGAAAGACTACTGATCACTAGAATTGATCGAGAACAACTGATTTTAGAATGGAGCCAATACATTCAAAATCTGATAATATCATCTTTTTTTATTCCCGCTGGGAAAAAACATCTGTATTGAAGAAACACGTTGAAAGTAGATAACATATGCATGCATAATTCTGATAAAAATAATTATCATTGAGAACACCCTCAGTTGTAGAATAAATTTGAGATTTCCATAATGTGCGTTGCATCTTACAATTTAGTAGAGTTGACATATGACATTGACAGAGAATTTGACATATGGTTGAAATAAATATAGGCTTCATTATCGAAATCACAAAGCAAATATATTATTTGATATAATCAGAATTTCACGTTGGTTTCTTATTGTAAAAGTAAAAGATTGCTTAGTTATAAAAGAAGAATACAAATGATTTTCTGTTAAGAAGTCAGTTTAAGACAAGTTAGAACTGATAGCCACGTATGCAACGATCGCAAATTTGGATTATTGAGTCATGCGATCTAGATTATCTAGGTATGCATAATACAATCTAATACAATCTTGACGTCAAGATAAACAACATATAGACGCACCGGCGAACTGCAGTCCGAGACTGCAGAAACGTAGATCTACAGTTTTGTTATCACTACACAACACATGCACAGATAATCGATAAGTTCCGGCCGACAGTTTCGTCAAATCGTTTGAAAAACTACCGTGTGAAGAGCGATTCCTTCAGATGCCATCGACAGTTCAGAACTTCCAACATTTTCGATATTTTACAGCCAAAATGGGCGATCCAGCTCATGGGATCCATTTTATAAGTGAATTTATCGACCTGTATAGAAAAATGCCTTGCCTATGGCATGTGAAGAGCCTCAAAAATTCGAATAGGCGAACAGAGAATAGTGCCTATGAAAATACAACAGTAGACTCTTTTGCACTGATTCTCAGTTCTCTTAATAAATTCATATGCGATAGTTTATCACGTCTCAACAACCATTCTTCAGTCCATAATCTCTTTTTTCGATTTTTTATTTTCAATTAATAATACAATCATGGCAGCAGTCGATTTTCGTTTACGTTCACGAGACATTCTTAATAGTTCCTCACTTGGAAAACTGAGGATCTGAACTGAACGTGTAAAGTCAAATTTAGGATGGACTGCTACAGTTCAAATTTCAAGTCGACTGGCCCGGGACTGCAAGCTGACGGATCGTGTATGTGTATAGGTACCAATATCCGGATTATCGTTCTCCGGATTATCGAGTCTTTACTGTACTACATTTGGAACAAACTTCGGAAAATGCAATTACATTAAATTCAGAAATGTGTGTGTGTCAAAAAGAAAATAACAGTTCGGAAGGAAAGAAGATCCTTTTTTCTCGGTCTATAATACTATTCAATTTTTGTACATTACAACTTGATTCCCCCATGTTGAGAATTTCGATCATTCATTCTCATACTAGCAATAACAATGAACTATTTCTGTGAGTTTGATTTGTAGAGGTCGTTTTCTTCGATAGGTTTTGATGGAATATGTCCGTTCGAGGGTGGGCTTTCTTTTTCACCCCCTCAGCCTCATCCGAAGACCATAAAAATGAAAATAAACAAAACAAACGATTTCTGTGAGTTTCATCTGTAGGGATTTGTCTCTCTTTTATTTAGAATGATTTGTGAGGTATTAAGAACATCTTGCTGGCCATTCCATTCGAGAGACTTCAACCTCTCCAAGGTACTCCTGAACGATGCGCGTACGATGGGGTCTGGCATTATCGACCATAAAAATGAAATTTTCACCAATGTATGGAGCAAATGGCACTATTGCTCTTCAAGAATGTTCCTTATATACTTATCAGCATTCATAGCTCCATTATCGACGACGACTAGGTCTGTGCGAGCAGTCAAAGATATTCCACCCCATACCATAATCGATCCTCCCCGAAACCAGTAGTATTCAGGAAATCGCACTGAGCATATCTTTCACGTGGGCGTCTGTATATAAAGGGACGTCGATCACAATGGTAGAGGCAGAATCTAGACTTATCTGTGAAGAGAACTCTTTCCCAATGGGCCTCTTCCCAATGGATATGCTCTCTCGCAAAATCCAAACGCGCCCTTCGATGGGCTGGGGTAAGAGCTGGGCCTCTTGCCGCGACACGACGCCTTAAATCATATTCTCTGAGGCGATTTCTTATTGTCTGAGTGCTAATTTGCACACCATGAGTTTGCTCAAGCTGATTTTGAAGGAAGCGAGCGGTTGCAAACCGTTGTCTCAACGAAGAAACTCTCAAGTAAGGTTCTTGAATGGCAGTTGTTACCCGTGGTCTACCCTGTCCTGGTCTTCGGACATTCATACCTGTCACCCTGAATCGCTGCTACATTCTGGACACACTTGTATGGGAAACTCCAAACCTTTCTGCAATTCTTGTGTATGTCCACCCTTCTTCTCGCAAAACTACCGCTTGGGCACATTCCTCTTGGGTCAAAATGCGTGTTTCGCGTTGCACAGTGATCGAGTGTAGAAAATCAAACGAAAGAAAGACTACTGATCACTAGAATTGATCGAGAACAACTGATTTTAGAATGGAGCCAATACATTCAAAATCTGATAATATCATCTTTTTTTATTCCCGCTGGGAAAAAACATCTGTATTGAAGAAACACGTTGAAAGTAGATAACATATGCATGCATAATTCTGATAAAAATAATTATCATTGAGAACACCCTCAGTTGTAGAATAAATTTGAGATTTCCATAATGTGCGTTGCATCTTACAATTTAGTAGAGTTGACATATGACATTGACAGAGAATTTGACATATGGTTGAAATAAATATAGGCTTCATTATCGAAATCACAAAGCAAATATATTATTTGATATAATCAGAATTTCACGTTGGTTTCTTATTGTAAAAGTAAAAGATTGCTTAGTTATAAAAGAAGAATACAAATGATTTTCTGTTAAGAAGTCAGTTTAAGACAAGTTAGAACTGATAGCCACGTATGCAACGATCGCAAATTTGGATTATTGAGTCATGCGATCTAGATTATCTAGGTATGCATAATACAATCTAATACAATCTTGACGTCAAGATAAACAACATATAGACGCACCGGCGAACTGCAGTCCGAGACTGCAGAAACGTAGATCTACAGTTTTGTTATCACTACACAACACATGCACAGATAATCGATAAGTTCCGGCCGACAGTTTCGTCAAATCGTTTGAAAAACTACCGTGTGAAGAGCGATTCCTTCAGATGCCATCGACAGTTCAGAACTTCCAACATTTTCGATATTTTACAGCCAAAATGGGCGATCCAGCTCATGGGATCCATTTTATAAGTGAATTTATCGACCTGTATAGAAAAATGCCTTGCCTATGGCATGTGAAGAGCCTCAAAAATTCGAATAGGCGAACAGAGAATAGTGCCTATGAAAATACAACAGTAGACTCTTTTGCACTGATTCTCAGTTCTCTTAATAAATTCATATGCGATAGTTTATCACGTCTCAACAACCATTCTTCAGTCCATAATCTCTTTTTTCGATTTTTTATTTTCAATTAATAATACAATCATGGCAGCAGTCGATTTTCGTTTACGTTCACGAGACATTCTTAATAGTTCCTCACTTGGAAAACTGAGGATCTGAACTGAACGTGTAAAGTCAAATTTAGGATGGACTGCTACAGTTCAAATTTCAAGTCGACTGGCCCGGGACTGCAAGCTGACGGATCGTGTATGTGTATAGGTACCAATATCCGGATTATCGTTCTCCGGATTATCGAGTCTTTACTGTACTACATTTGGAACAAACTTCGGAAAATGCAATTACATTAAATTCAGAAATGTGTGTGTGTCAAAAAGAAAATAACAGTTCGGAAGGAAAGAAGATCCTTTTTTCTCGGTCTATAATACTATTCAATTTTTGTACATTACAACTTGATTCCCCCATGTTGAGAATTTCGATCATTCATTCTCATACTAGCAATAACAATGAACTATTTCTGTGAGTTTGATTTGTAGAGGTCGTTTTCTTCGATAGGTTTTGATGGAATATGTCCGTTCGAGGGTGGGCTTTCTTTTTCACCCCCTCAGCCTCATCCGAAGACCATAAAAATGAAAATAAACAAAACAAACGATTTCTGTGAGTTTCATCTGTAGGGATTTGTCTCTCTTTTATTTAGAATGATTTGTGAGGTATTAAGAAGATCAATTGTTTTCTCTGGTTTAATTGCATGCGCAATGTTAATTGTAAAATACCGGACATGTGATTATGTGATTGAAGTTCAGTTGGACTGTAGACGGAGAGTTGTCGAGTAACATAAGAAATAAAGAGTTACCTCATCACAAAGTGTTTCAATCAGTTGATAATGTAAAATTATATAAAACTGTTCAAACACGTTACAGATTTACTTGTGCATTCGATTAGGTATTTATTGTTGCTCATTCTGGATAAATTTAGCACAATTGAGATAAGTGATTTGTAAGAATTAAAAAAAAACGAATTTCCATTCAATGGAATCTTCAAATTACGATTATTGAAAAGTTTGTAGAATTTCCCTATACAATTGAATCTTTGCTCATTACACATGTGCGTTCGGGAAAATTCACTCTGTTGAAAATTTCATTCTCTAGGTATATTCCACTATATAGGGTGATTCACGAAGACCCCTCGATAAAATATTTCAAAGAAAGACTCGAGATAAACATTTGAATTTTTATACCTAGTTGAGTTTCGTTACGAGAGATTATTCCTACGAAAAAATTTCAGATTCGTTGTACTTTCACTTTCACCGAAAATGATACCAACTTTAATTTTTGAAAAGTAATACCCAGTTTTTTAATTTATAATCAGATTTTCCATTGAATTCTACATTGTTTTCTTGTAATTCTTACATATTATTCTCAGAAAGTTGGTATGAAATCTGAAAAACCCCTTGAAATTTCTCAAATAGAGCTTCATTTCATGTTAATAAATGGTAGATTTTTGCATGAAAACTCTCAATTTTGTAGTTTATATCAGAAGACATACAAATAGTTCTTCTTTCTTCATTAAAAGTTCAATTGAATATACAGGGTGTTCCTGTTTCAGTTCACCTGAAATCTATGTTGAAAAATGGGGTATAAATGTAAATGCATATTTTCGAAGATATAGGGTAAAGTCCATTTTTCTTTCCTCGAAGAGTGGAGGCGAAAAGAAATAATTGTAAGTTTTTAATCACAAATATTCGATATGTTCATGGTTTCATCGGAGCATGTCAAAAGACGTTCTCTAATGAATCTGAATTTTTTTTCAAGAATTTACCTCTAATAAGAAAGCATAAAATTTGTGTATTTCTCGAAACATTCTTTGGAATATTCTAAAGAAATTTCTCCGTGAATATAGGGTTTAATCCCTGATTGTGAAAAGGTCTATCTTTTTCTAATTCGGACCTGAATTAGTTGATCTGTTGGAATCTGAAAATATTGAACTAATTGAGTGTGTCAAACATTCAATCGACTGAATTGGGTATTTCAAAAGTTATAAAAATCAAAAAATATTGTTGGAATACATAAACCGAGACCAAGACCGAGACATAAACTAACCTGTACCTCGGCTGTGAAGTTGATAACACCTCTATCTCGGAATATCGTATGTATCTACATTTACCAATGAAATATCATACTATAAAACAATTGAAATTCTTATTATTTATGATAAACTCGATGATAATTGAGTAAATTTAATCGCGAGAGTATGTTTATAACATACATTCATTGTGATTAAATATAAAAGAAGAATACAAAAAAACCAAAATGTCTGTGAAAGCGATTCTCACGACTATAGAAAAACTGCACTTTGCATATCTGTTGTTCATTTGACGTACAAATATGTATAGGTGTAAATGTTTAATATAAAAAAAGGTCAACTACAGAACATTTCGAAATCACAGAAAAATGCAATATAAAAAATACAATAATAAGCGTGTTTGCTGTCCTGAATATCAAATAAGGGCTCTCAAAGAAAATTCCATCTGAAAGCAGTTTATCACAATATGATTATTAGAAGTGAATGAAAGTTTACTTCCAAAAAGCTGGAATTTACGAGAAATTGAAGGAAATTCGAAGCCTAGAACTTACTGTTACAAATTTTTTTCCGAAAAACTACCTATCATATCTGGCCCTTCAAGCCACATTTTAAAAGAAGGGAAGTGAAGTGAAAATAAAGTTTTTCAAAAACTATCGGTTTTCAATAGCATATTTCGAAAAAACATCAGGGTTAGATAAATGCGTGTGCCTATAACAACGGTTTCATAAATGAAAATCAGTTTTTCAAAAATTATCTATTCTGACAAATACGTGTACCTATAGCAACAATTTTATAGGACTATATATTATACTAGTAACAAAGTCTCCAATTCAACAATTTTTGCATATTCAATGCACTCTACTATGCCCAACCACTTCCAGAAATAATATTGTAAATTCGAATTTTTTTTCAGAAGCAATGCCTGGTCCATTTTTCGAAGGCGATGCCGACGAGTTAGAAAAAATGATGATCTCTTCATCAGGTGAGTCAGAGCATAAATACTTAAATCCTTAGAAACAATTATTTTTTCCAAACGAAGTTCAAGAAAACTTTCATGATTCCACTAGGAAAAAAATCTCGTATAGAGATAAGTCAATGAAGAATAACTATCTCTGGTAGTGCAAGATAATAAAGTGGGTCTCTGTTTTGAGGTTTGAAAAGGAACTCAATTTTTCAATGAGATTTCTCACACCCCTCTAGTCACACTATTTTTTGAATTTTTTTTAAAATAAGTTCGCCGGATTCCGACAATGCATTGCGCATTGCGCGATAATTTCTTGAGTTGGAACAAACCTATTACTTCATCAGAAAGTACAACCAAATCATCCAAAACAAACAACGAGAAAGCACAAAAATAGTAATTTCCATGCTTATGAGAGAGATAGTTATATCACAGAGGCTTATGAGGTGAAAAAAAAAGAAAGAGGAAAGGTTATATCAGCGTCTGTAAACGTTTCCGGTTCTTTTATAAAATGGTCTTATAAAAGTGATTTAAGAGTTTCTGAAACACCTGTCGATTTTCTCATAGTTCTATAAGAAGCGTCCGCAATACTGAATTGCGAGTTTTATAAGGGGTGTATAGTGTCTTACACCAACACCATAATAGGACCTTGGGTTGCAAAACGTTACCAGAATCAATGCCTGCATTCACCGAACGAAGAATGTTGCCACCGCTCCGCTACCGCTACCTAGCATAAACAGAAAGCGCTCCCAAAATGCCCGCTTCTCCGGAACGTGTTGAGTTTGTAGCGTATGTGCCACCGGACGATTCCCCAACAGTTCCACAACTGTTACGTTCGGTGAATGCAAGCAATGTGTTGGTAACTCTTATAGTACTCTCCTTTTAATTTCTTTAACGGTTATATAATTGGTTTATTAATGTTACTAGCACCATAAATGAAGCTTTGAGTGTTATTATTTCGTTCTTTATACCATTATATAACTTCAATGAAACGAAGAAGTTCATTGGTATTACTAAGCTTTGAATGAAATAATATTATTTTTGTTCAAACACTACACTAAATTCGGACCTAAATTGAGTACTGGGTCAAAAATCAGATGCGTACGCATAATAATAAGTTCTTGCAGTAATTATACGTGCGCATCTGATTTGTTTGTGACTAAGAACTCAATTTAGTTCCGAATTTAGTATAGTAGCAAGCGGATTGACCGTAATTCTTTTCTTTCATTTTTGTTATATTCTCTTCTTTTGACAATGCATTTCATCCCAGTATAACTTTTTTTCAAAACTTATAGACCATGTTCTATGAACAAGCAGCTCCTCTATGAAAATACATAATAAAATAAGTTAAAATACATCAAAACCTGAAACTTGGATCACAATCAATTTGTATATGAATATCTTCCTCTTCCAATACTGTGCTTGCACATCCATTTCAGATGCATTTGTAATCAATTCGCATGCCGAAGAGCACTTCGGCACGAAATTTGGCACGTAATTTACCATTTTTACCTTCGGACTTAAATTGAAAGCATGCATTAAGAAGTTTGTAGCAAATCTGTTTTATAAGATAAGATAACATTACTTTAAATGAAACTGAAAACAAAAAATACTTGGGGATTATTTATCTATAATTGGTTCTATTATCTCCAATAGATAACCATTATAACGAAAGTTAAAACTCTAATGACGGTTAAACATGTGTTTGAAAGCACTACGCCTGAACTACAGCCAGCACGAATTTCGTGCTGAAGTGCAAGCTTGCAAGAAATTTTGCCGACGTCGAATTCCGTGCTAGACATAAATGTCATTATAAATGGTAACAGAGAACGCCATCTGCTCAGTCCCGTGCAGAACTGCACTTCGGCTCGCGAATTGATTACGAATGCAGCTTCAAGGCACATCTCAGCAAAGTCCGTCTGAAGCATAAAACTGTGAAAGTGGACCAAAAAAAATTGAGCTTTACCAATAAAGTTCTGTTCTCCTAGAGAGCTGCTGTAAGGCTGCAATATTGGGTAGAGTGGCAAGAAAGGGGATAGACCGTGACGGTGAATTCGAAGTCGGTTGAAAAGGTTATGTTTTACATATTTTTATTGAGAGTATTAGGCCGATGGCTCCCAAAGATTGAATTGAACAGAGCTGAGACTAATTCCAAAACCGAATCAAAGGCTTTTAATGAAAGACGAACAACTGATCAGGATTGGAGTTTTGTAGCTCAACTGAGCTCTTCCCACCACACCACACCATATTTTTTTTCACACTGCCATGGGACTAGTGCTACCACATGCTCTGGGTCAGTTATTTTTCTTGTATCATAGGTCAGAATTTTATCAGATGCTTTGGTCATTCGCGAATCCTACTACCGTTGGGGGGGGTCTCTACGGACTATCAACATATTCTCTGCTTATTTGGCTAATTCGCCTACAGGGGATGTTTGAATTTTTTCGAGTTAATCCAATATTTTTATGAATGAATTTGCCCATAAGCGTACGAAAGCATTTTGCTAAAAGTGAACGCAAAATGAAAAGTTATAAATTCGAAATTGTAATTCAAAAGTAATGGTGTGATTGCTTCATTATCCAACGGGAAAATCACAACCAGCTATTGTCGTGAGCTCAAACGACTCGATGTAAATACAGTTTTTGTTTATCGCATCATAACTCGTTGTAATGATACTGGTAGCATCACAAAACGCTATGGAGGGAGGTGGTCATAAAAAAACTGCAACATAACCTGAGTAGAAAGTGCAGAAATGATTTGAGCGAAATCCACCGCGAAGTGTCAATCAAATGGCTGAAGATTTGAACATATCCGTTCGCAGTATCCGACGCATATTGAAACATGAGCTCACGATCAAGCCATACAAGTAAGACTTGAGAATGCGAAAGAGTTGCTCCGTTTGGCCGAGGGCGGTAAATTTTCGAGCATTATTTTTTTTACGGGAAAGTTTTCCCAATTGAGAAATTTGTAAGCTCCCAAAAATATAGAGTTTCCTTGAAGAACCGTCCATACGAGAATTTGAGTAATCGGTTGACCACCAAGAATCAGCACCCGCCGCCACAAATATTGATTTGGGCCTCTGTAACCACGGATGGACGCTCGTCAACCGTTTCCATTGCCGTCAAAGTAAATGCGACATATATGAGCGCACATAAGCCGATGAACTCTCGAGGAGAGCATCAAGGCTGATGTCTGATGGACCCACAGAATATACCCCCTTTGGTATGTTTCATGGATGGATCTGAACCCTTCTGGGAGCTAGGAAAGTATCAATATAAGAAAGGATTCCAACAACGGGAAGCAAAAAAGAGAACAACGCTTTGGGGTACTCCTAGACTTTTTCAACCAAAGAAATTTTTGATATTCTCGCCTACCTACACCAGAAAGCTCATAAAGCTGCCATGAGGTGATCTTCGGGTAATACATCTTTTGTGGGGAAAGTCAACAGATGAAATTTGGATCAGAAAAAGAAACGGCTGATCACATGGTATGCAAGTGAACAGAGCTGGCGGAATTAAGAACCATTCACATGTTCAGAATATTAATAATGATAAAATATGCGGCATATCATCGGGAAAGTATTCTTGAGGCTGCTTAGAAGCCGTGGACAGATGAACATTTCGGTCGCACTCCATAGACGTTTCAAGAACACTCTGGTGCCGGCTCACCATGCACAAGTGAACCAAGAATGGTTGAAATACAACGTTCCGAAAGCAAAATCCGAACTAGAAAACACAGCAGCCTCGAGACGATTAAGAAAGCCATTGTCCGTAAAAGAGTAAAAGGGCTAAAAAACTGAAAAGTTACGCTCCTCCAGCTTGCGATTTGTTTTTTGACCGCCTCATCAAGGCAATAGTCAAAGTGACAGGTGGTCATATGGAACCAAAGTGAATTGATTCAGAATTTTGGATCTTTTTCACATACTCCGTACATTGAATAAATGAAAATCCTAAATTCCTTACCGAATGTATGTCCTTTTGAATAGGTTACACTTCACTTACAAATCAATCCAGCCCGCCGTTTTTTGTTTCACTCGATCGAGTTTTTAAATAATTAAAGAATCACGTTTGTTGCTCTGAAAAGCTCATTACGTTTCAAACATGAGAAAGAAAGTTTTTCCAAGCTTTTCCACAATTTTATGGTATATGTTGCTCAAATATTAAAAAAAAAATATTTGAAAAAAAATTCAAAAAGTTTCTGTCACTTTTTATTTTTTTTTTTGGAAAAACTTAAGAAAATTTGAAAAACCACCGCCCAATCATTTTCAATGCATTAATTTTTCAGACTGATCCTTTGTCAATTAAAATTTGAAGAAAAGTTAATACCCCTGAATTTCGTCCTTTTTCACTCGCTGTTCGGAGATTGCTTTTGTCTACTTTTCGTGAATACATAGGACCTCGCATTATTAAATAGATTTTTTTCAAAATCTTCATGCTTTCAACAAAAACACACACACAAACAATGAACCGAAAATCCGACCTCCTAACCACGTGGTACGCTTTGGATAACGCTAATGCCGGCGGTTATTATTATCTTTAACTTTTAAAAATTTTTACTTTCTTGAAAATGAAAGCAATATCAATTTTGTAGTTGCACCAACAATAAATTTTGAAACTGATTACAAGTTCACACGGATAACCAGAAACACATACACAGAGTTATCGTAATTCGAATGAAACCGCAATTATTGCCAACGCCCTTAGATCCAGATGTGATTAGGAAGAGTCGGTAATTCCCCAGGCAATGAAATTACTGGGTCTATGCTTCTGTTGCATGGGTACCCGCAGAATGAATTTCTTCTCAGTGGAACAAAACCAAAATTTGCGAAAAACGACATTAGTTTTTCCTTTCCTTCTATTTCTTTTTTTATATTTATGCGTGGGTGCCTGCAGACTTTGTTCTCAGGTGGGAGAGGGCAAAGTCAAAATGATAAAGTTTTCCACGGCAACTATCTTCGAAGCAAACCACATTCCAAGAAACAATATCAACAGAAAAATAAAATATAAATATTATGAAGAAAGGAGTGAAATAAATATAATAATTGCTAATAAATGAAGACGAATCAACGAGTAATAACGAAATAAAAACGAATATACATCTTGTAACGATTGAAGAGAATGCCGGCACGCATGGGGTATTTTATGAATTTACGGCTTCTTTGAGGAGCGTTGAGTACTTTTGGGGTAAACAAAATTCATGGAATTCTTCGTCACCGAAAGCATTCCATGATTTTTGTTCAACCAGAAAGTGCTCAACGTGCCACAGGAAGTTATCAATTCATAAAAAACCACTGCCGATTACATAACAGCTAAGTCGATTGGAAACCGGAAAATTTATGCGAATTCAACTCTCCACCCTTTTTCCTTGCCTTCTGAATTACAAAAGTTTCATTGAGGGTGTTATGCTGAAAAACGATAGCAGAACTGAAATATCAGGGGGGCATTAATTAATATAGAAGATTTTTGGTAAAGTGGTGGTTTATCATGTTTCTATTCTAATTTTGCGATTTTGGTACTATGGAATTATTTTCTTTCGAGAAAATCAAAAATTAAAGAATTTAAGCACTGGTTGATTTTGGCGCCCACTTAACCGCCCCGTATGCCCCCCTAGATCTGGGCCTGGTCCCAAAGACAGAATATTATCGTTTAGTTGCTGCAGGGTTCTGGTTTATTAACTTACACGTATCTACTCAGATATCCCGTGTCACTAAACTTCAGATCATCGATTCAGAGGGCGAATTCCGCAAAATGAAATAACGACGATATGCTCGTTGAGTTTGAATTTTTGAATGATGATGATGTTCAAAATAAAATTCTATGAGTTCGGTACGTTGGTTAAGACTGTAACGCCCAATCATTAAACTCCCTGATTTATTTTTCATAATCCTGAAAAAAGAGAAAACAATATAAAAAAAAATATAAATTTTTCAAAACTTTCCTCGACTTTTGCCCACCTGTATTTCATCAAACAGCGGCCGGGTCCAGTAAATCGAGCCGGACCGTTGTGGTATGACGGCACACAACGGTTAGCTCCGAAGAATTATATATTCACAGGGTTGTAAAATCCCTACTTGGTATTTTCGACTGAAACAAAAACTAGTGATTTCATATACATACAGGTAAACTGTGACAGAGATTTTGCATACCTGTGAACATTCCTTATTGTCTACAGCGCGAAGACACTCTGCCTTTTCTGAATACGTAAGACCTGCATTATGCATCTTTCAAAAGATTCATTCTATTTAGGAAAAGCCTGTTTGGACTATGAAACAAAACAATAACAGTTAAGACAATTCGAGAAAGGGACATTTTTCATATAGAAATTTTCGTTTATTTTTTGCTATATCCAGCAAACGTTATGCTTTCCATTCGGAGTCGTTAAGGTCAAAAGGAATTTATACAGCAATTCATAGCTTTTGTCATATAAATTTACTGAGTATGATGAGTAGTACCTACTGCTGGGGCTATATTTTAGCAGGTTTCACGACTTTACATATTGTCAAAGCGGCTTGAAAGATTGACAACTCAGACGAGTGGGAAAATGTTATAAACAATTCGCTTGATTGAAAATCACTTCGAATGTTGTATGTTTGAGAATATTAATTTTCATTTGGAACAAACTATAACAATGATCCTTTTCCGACGGGGTAGGTATGTGAGAGTTATGACCGACAATCTTCTTAATCAGTTCCTTCATTATTCATCTACATATATCCTACTAATCCTACTAATCCTACTTCCTACTAATATTATAAATGCGAAAGTTTGTGAGGATGTGAAGATGTTTGTTACTCTTTCACATGAGAATTACCGAACGGATTCAGATGAAGCTTCACATCAATATAATTTATCTATCCCAATAACATAATTTATGAAAATTTTGTGGAATTTCAGCATAAAACAATAAGAAAATATCAAGCGAGTCGAGAAAATGCCTGCTTCTCAGAGTTATAAGGGCCATTCGTCAAAATACATACGTCGCGTAGTCGCGAATCATCCATGTTATTCTTACGGTGATATGCAAAAATGACCCTTAGTCTCGATCGATTCTAGGCAACTAGGTGAAACTGTACGTCAACCAAGCAATACTATTATCAGCTGTTGTAGAACTGATGTGTACGAATAATATATTGCGTAACGTACCCCCGAAGAAACCGCTTCACGGGAGGGCCCATACGTTGAGAGATTATTTGATTATAGGATTGTAGTTTCAGTTATTTTGGTATGGGTTAGACGTAAACGAAAGTTACTGAAAAACAATCGGATCTGGTAAGCGGTGTGGCAATTAGGATCTAGGCTTCTTCAAGATTTTTCGTGTTTGAGGATGATATTGGAATAATAATAAAAAATGATAACAATAATTTGAATAGCTAATTTGGGCAGATGAAGTTGCGCGGGCCAGCTGGTCATATCATATTTAAGGGTTTAAGTTTAAGGTATGCGCAGACAGACGCGGAACAGCGGAAGCGGGTACGCGAGCGATGTGTTACATGCGACAGCGCACAGATTGCATAAAACACGATTTTTAGTAGGAGGACAGATTTTCGGAAGAAGGTCCACTGCTTTGGAGGCTTGATTTCCATCCCACAAAAGTTTCTTACTCGCTCCCGCAGTCCCGCGTCGGTCTGCGCATACCTTTATCGGGAATTTCTTCGAAACCTCTGTAATATTCCACACCAATTCATGAGAAATATGATCAGAACTAAATTAAAATTGTTTTTTTTTTGCCATTTGGATATTAATTCTGAAACAGATTCTCAAACGAATTGTAGATGACAGCTTATATTTTGCTAGAGATCGATTTTTTTGTCGACTATCCGTTTGCAAGTAGGTATGGGTTTGACATATTGGAAATGTCAAGTGCGGATGAGTCATTCTGGCTAACATCCAGGTAACGACTGCAATTACTGTCTGCGCATGTGCTATTGTTGCGGTTAGGAAACATCTTGTTCTCGTCAACAGCAAGTTGCTATCGCAGAATATATATACACGAACTAACGAGTTGTGACCTTGAAAACACAAATGCGTCGGTCCTGACTCCTGAGAGAAAGAGAGAGAGAGAGAGCCGAACATTTATCGCAACCAACTACGCCGAGCCGGTCTCCAACTGAGGGAAGGATCGAATCCAAACTTATTTCCATCACTTGGCAACAGACCAAGCAGAGTTTACTCAACGTATGTCGGAGTACCATTCGGAATTATTTCCAGGTATCCACAGATTCACTACTTCTGGAAATTTAAAAAAAAAATGTGCTGCATATTCGAAATTCGATTAAATCCGATTTCAATGTGTTTCATATCTGGGTAATACCCATAAGAAAAACTATAACAATTATGTATTTTTATTTCATATCTACGGAAAGCAGCAACGTTTCGTGTTATTTCATCGCCATCTTCAGGTACATAACCTTTGACCGGAGCTTTGATGGAGTGTTTTCCTCTCGAGTGGAATTCTCGGCGTAGCTTCACTCGATGTTGCCTATTCAATTAAAATTTCAAATACATCTTGATATATCAGTATTCATCTAGCTCTAGCTAGATGATCTAGTTGACCTATCAACACTCAAAGATGGATTTGAGAGTTGGGGTGTTTTTGCAGTTCTGCATTAATCTTTTACTACTCATTTAGATTAATTCATTCCAACCAGAGAGATATGTACCCACATAGATCTAGATCTATAGGCCGAATAACTTTTTGTGTTCATTTCTCTATAATTTTCATAATTTAAAAAAAGAATATAATTGCATGGCGCAGTTTCTCAATTTCAGAAGAAGATTCAAAATTCACACGTGCATGGAAAATGTATCGAAGTTTCTTCTTATTTCCTCGCAACGATATTGTTGCGGTAGTTTCATCGACTCGACACATCAGCAAAACTACTCGTTGTATTGAATGATTTGGCCTTTCCTAACAGATCACAACGTTGTTGAGTTATTGGCAATCATCAGGATTTCCTTTTTCTTTTAATGTGATTGGAGAATGAATGCTGACGTATAGATAGAAAGAGATAGAACGAGAGTGCGATTATGTACAATCCACGACCTACGTCCTGTATTTCTCGTTGTACTAAACTTATTTCTATTCTAGAATACCCTCTTACATCTGTGCTGTGTTTTAGTGCTGCTGTATATCTTTTCCGGAAGAATAAATTTCATCTATTGTACATATAAGTAAAATATCTTCATAAAGGAGTATCATTCACAGAGGATAGGACACGTCTATATTCGATTAACCTTAATTTTTCGTTCATAAAATTCAAAATACAAGTCGCCCATGATTTCCAATCTGTCATTTGAAGTTCAACTGTAACCACGTTCAGAACAGACGTAAATCTAAAATATACTATTCTAATTTTCTCTTATTTGCGCCTGTGTGTAATTTTGAAAGGAATAATCGGTGTTAAAGTTTTGGCGCTTCTCAATAACTGAAAGGAATTTTATGGAACCAACAGAGTTCATAGTGATTTTTGCGGTTAACTTTCTGATGTAGGTGTTAAGAAAACAACAATGTATTAATTCAATTCAAGAATTAATTCCTTGATAATCTGAACATTCATTTTGAAAATATGGAATCAGAAACTCTCATAAAAGGTACAATGTTTATTTTTCGACATTTATGTTATTATGTTATATCTCAAAATATCACAATTATATTATATTTCAGAAAAAAACCCTGATATGGAGAGTAAAGACATTGAAAATAAGGACAAATGTGGCAATGAAAATGGTGAGAATTATTTCACATTTTCGATTATTTCTAGAAATGGGTTTACCAAGAAATGTAATTGTATCAGGTTATACCTATGCTATAATATAGTCTCGTGCTGCAGTTATGGGAATATGTGTCTATATTATAATATGTCTTTATTATTCAGCAGTTCCTGATGATGAAAATCATCCACAATCTGAAATTGAGGAAAACGGAAATACTATTGAACAATCCAAATTGGAAACGGATAAAAAGGTGGAATCAGAGGAACAGGTAGATGATATTGAAAATTCAATAAGAAATTCTGAAGTGGAAGACTTGAAAGTGAATGATATTGAGAATTCCGAAACTAAAGAAATAGAAAATAGCAAATCAGAAAGTTTCCAAAGTGAAGAACATGAAACAGTCGAAAATGGCTTTTCTAATGCAGACACAAAGGATACTGATAAAAAAATGGACACAGGTAAATAGTAGGGAAATTAGTTTTCTAAATGTGTATTACTGTTCATTTCCAGATGAAAATGATGATGATGATGATGACTTTAATCCTCTTTTACTCTGTCCTGATATTTCAATGGATGTAGAAGAATCTCCTGTATTAACTGGAGCAGCAGGTATTTTGTTGCTATCTATATTTTTCAAAGATTTTCTTAAGTCTTCTTTTAGATTCCTCTCAAATGACAGATACTGTGGATTCTAATTCTCTATTTGAACCTTTGTTCTCAACCTTTGTGGATGAAATGACTGGAGCAGAAAGTAAGGAGTCAAAACTCTCCAGGATATTTGTTGATGAACCTTTTTTTTTTTCAGTTTCTTTCAACTTGACGGCAGAAGAGCAACAACTAAGAGAAAAACTATATGGACCTAGTGAGTAATTTTTTGTGATGAAAAATTAACCGACCAGTAATGGATAACAACTCAATTTATTATCGTTTACAGATAATCCTATTCAGTTCACTAAAGTTCATTGCACTGCATGTAACGTCCATTTGGGTAGTGCCTTAGCTGGGCAGACTAATCGTTTTGTTCATCCTCTTCTTAAAGTATTGATATGTAAAGAATGCTATCATTTCTATACTAGTGGCGAGTTTGAGAAAGATGAGGATGGAAGTGAACTATATTGTAGATGGTGTGGCCAGGGAGGACAGGTCCTGTGCTGTACAATGTGTGAATTTGTCTTCTGCAAGGTAGGTTAACTACCAAATCACTTAGTTTAGTTATTAATTATTTGTTGTTGTCATTCTAAAAGGTGTTGACTATATAAGGCGAATTCTGGCCCTGTAACCATAGCTTACCACGTAACTGTAGTTACATGTAGTGACTGGGTTAACACAGTTTTGTGCAGCTAACTATGTAACTAATGATGTCACGCTTACAATACTTCGTAACCTTCCTCTGGAGCAGGGTAACTTGTGTATTATGTATTCCTATCTCCTTCTAATGAGTGAAATTGAAAATGTATTGATTTGTAACCATAGATTTGAGAATAACTTATTGGGGGATTGCCTTAATAGAACTTTCTTCTTCAATTGTTAGATATTTTTAATGTAAAATCTAAAATTAATACAATTTCAGTTTCCAAGAAAAAGTTCCCTACCAACAGAAAACAGCCATTTTAACTTTTTTCGACATTGGTGGATCCATCTCTAAATAGATACTAATCGAATAAAAGAGATATTAAGAAAAGATAGGTGAAAAATATGATTGAAGTAAGAAGCAACCGATAACATAAATAAAAAACAAAAAAGATTTTCAATTGACACATCCCAACAAATTGATTAACTTTAGTTGATTTTTTTATTATTATATTAAAGGAAAAATGATTTATTGTGTAGGCAGCACTTATTGCCTCAAAAATGATAGTAAAACCTAAATTGTGCCTGATGGCCTAATTAAGCATTTATTTATTTACTTCCAGAAATGTATCAGAATAAATTTTGGACGCAAAAAGTTAACGCAAGTTAGAGACAGCGATGATTGGAAATGTTTTAGATGCGATATGTCACAACTAAAGGCTCTGCGAGCTATGTGCGTGGAGTTCTTTGAGTATGTGCGCAGAGAAACAGCGTGAGTTGCATTTCAGTCACTCCTTTTCGTTGATAGTTACACAATTTTGAATAAGAAAATTTTTCAGTCGAGCTGCCAGTTATACTGACCCAGACATAGTGAACAAGGATCTTACAAACTGTTGTCAGAACCAAAACAGGAAACGACAAAATGAAGCTGATAAGGAAGGCGAAAAAGAAGTTGTCAGAAGACCTAAAAGGAGAAAAAATGAGGATGAAGATCCAGACTATAATCCATATGCACAAGAAACTGAAGAAGGTCCTTCTTCTCCAGTTCCTAGCACCTCTGGTGTAAAGGTTAGTGCAATTGCCTCGAAGCCTATAACAGTGAATCATCCTAAAACATCAGCGGTACCTCGCAGTGAAGTAAGTTAAGAAATGATACACAAAATGAACCCGATTATAAATACATGGTTTTATTTTTAGGTGAGTTTTCCTGGTCAAAGTCCTTCATCTACAGTGCGAATTGGAAATACTGTTATAAATGTTAAAAGTTTGGGCACAGTCCCACAGGCCAATATTTCTCCTTCTGTTGTTAGGAATACAGCAGTTCGAGCTCCGGTGCATACCAACGCAAGACCCAAACCAACATTTACACCTAGAACTCCATTACAAAGTAAGTACTTCAAGTATAATCATAAACATTTTTTTCGTAACACTTCAATATTACTTATGAAAAGTAAGATTTTCCAAAAGCCTAATTAGCATTTTCACAATGAATTTAATCAAATCGTATTCTATTTCTAAGATGACTAAATAAATGGAATAAAATTAGACCAATATTTGAAATGTTTCGTTGACATTTAGATCTATCATCCGTTGATAAATTTGGTTGTTTGACCAGATAAACTGAGCAAGAGCAGTTATCTTTTTTTGGATGTCAAAAAACAGGAGCAGTTCCTTTGATATTTTCGACTGAGGAATAAATAGGTGTAGTATTCTAGATTATAATGATATTTCTATGAAATGAGTTTCGATATAAAGCGTATAAATGCAAAATCAGACATTTGTATGAAATGTCTGGTTTTGCATTATCGAAAGTCATTTCATAGAAATATAATATTATAATGTAGAATACTAAATCTATTCATTCCTCTGGTATTAGATAAATATATATATTTTCGTCTGTTTTCCTGGACTGTATGGTATTCTGTCAAAATGCATTTGTGATGCTTTTCAACCAAACTCATGAGAATGAAAATGTCAAGAACACCATTAATTCTTGTTTGAAGAGAAGATATATATTTGAATAAATAAAAAAAATTGTTAAAATAGTCACCTACAGTTGATTCATAGAAACATTCCTCATATTCTCAACTTGGCGAAACAAAATCTAAGCAGTGCAGACACCATTTATTTAGATATGTTAGCTATTTCTAACCCCTTCCATGGTCTTAATCTATTTGATGGTTCCTGATCAAAAGTCAAAGTTTTGTGCATTTGTCTTGAAATATTCCACTTTTAATTTGTGGATAACTTTTCAGCAACGAATGCAAGGCCTCCAGTAACGGTGCCAGCTGTTGGGTCTTTGGCTCACATCAGGTCGACTTCTAATAAACCTCCAAATATGCCAGTTATGAAACATGAGTGGTTCGAGAAGACTGTGCGCGCAGCAGCACGTGTCAACTCCAATTTATCCTATACATTAACGCAGTTGAACAAGGCACAATCAAGTGCTAGTAGTGTCGAGCAACTTGCAGTTGTCCACAACAAGCTTCAAGAAATTTTGAGTAGTTCCATAAATTCTCTGATTCAGATTAGAAAAAATTTGAGGACTGAATTCATTGCTGGTATCAAAACAATTAGATTTCCACCAAAGCCTGTCCTGGATCCTAATGATGATGATGTGATTATTGTAAATACAGAATCATCAACTCTGAATGCCACCCCAAGCAATAAAGGAGTTATGCCATCGTCTATCTCAAATTCAACAAAGAGGATGATGAAGCAAATACCATCCATCCCAAACAGAGTTAATAGCAATAGTTCTCCAAATGCTTCTAACAATGCATCAACTAAAGGTTATTTAAAAGTAAGAAGTTTTTCACAGCTTCAAACTGTTTCTTCAGAATGCATTACGATACCAGATGATGATCCTCCTCCTCCAATGACCACAGAACCTATTGTCGTGGAAGTTAATGAAGAAGTGACAGATGATTGTCCCCTTGAAGCAGAGTCAAAGAAGAAAAATGAAAATAAGACTACTAATTCAGTGGATGGGGACCATTCATATAGTGAAAGTAAAGTTGAGGATAAAGTTGATACTGAAGAAAGACAAAGAGTTGACAGTGACAAGATTACTGATAGAGAAGAAAATATTATTGAAAAAGAAAGTGCAATAAAAAATTCACAAAATGAAAAGGAGAAAAGTGAAAAAAATGAAAAACAGAAAAAAAAAGATGAAACCAATGACAAAGGGAAAAAAGAGAAAGAAAAAAACCAAAAGACTAATGATAATGATAAAAATATTGTTAGTAAAAGTAAGAGCAATGGAAACGATCCTAATGATTCTAAAAAATGTAACGGAAATCTTACAGATGAAGTGAAAGTGAAAACAGAACCTGAAGAACATTCATATAATGTGAGAGACCAACCTACTCCAAAGATAAGGAGAATGCTTTCTGTGAAAGTGAATCTCAAAAAAACACCAGTTGTTGAAAATATGGTTAAACAAGAGCCCGTAGAAAACGGTGATAACTGAAGGATGAAAGAAAATTCGTATTTTCCCTGGCTGGTGAATTATGTTTTGATTTGGAAATCCAAATTGTGAAATAAAAAATCACATTCCTCTGTGAAATGTACATAGTTAATATTTGAATGCTGTATGAATATTGCTTTTATAATAGGTTCATATGATTTCATATTTTAGTTGATGTGTAACAGATGCTAATAAATTTTGTTTAATGTTTCCAAATATTATTCTTATATTTTCATCGTTTACAACTGGAAAATAGTCCACAATGTTTAGGCAGCTGTACAATTGCCAGGGAATCAAAACGTGAACGCCAACTGTAAAAATTTTTGCCTTTTTCTGGGGATATTTTGAACCTGTCAGCTTTGTGAGGTTCTTTAAGATACCAAAATATTTAGACATCTTAGTTTGACTTCAACTTGACCATACTTTTTTAGAAACTTCGCAATTTCTACAAGGTGTGCTATTAATCCTCAATATCTACTTTAATGATTATATTTGGACCAACAATTAAACTTACAAATTAAAAAACAACATGTGAAACATAACAAATTATCAAAGATGCCACTCTCCTTTTGCTTCAGCCATAACCATTAAATATCTTTGCCTCGATTTGCTCCGGGAACGAGAAAGTTTTTTATAACTTGGCGGTTTTTTCGTTCCCAGTAAGTTTTTCTGGATTTGGTTACCGGTAATTTGTTGTGCATTGAAATATGTGTATTTAACTTTTTTCTTGTTCCCATTCCTGGGCAATTGTGCAGCTGCCTTTAAAAATTAGTTTTTTTCATAGACTGCTGGGTTTTTCTACGAGGGATGTTCCTTTAACTTGATAATTATTGTTACTCATTTGTTTCATTGCATGTTATGCAATACGGATGATTGGCATTGAAATGCAAATGAAGAATACTGAAGACAAATTGGAAAATGGTGGAATCAAAATTTTTATCAGGTAAATTAATAATTGAACAAGTCACCTACGGTATAAAAAATTAATATCATGAATAGATTATTTCTGTGATAGATGAAGAATAAAACTACTATTATTATAATTTTATTTATAAATACATCAAATATATAAAACGATAAAAATAATTCTCAAAAAATAAAGACAACAAAATATCGGATATATACAAATTTTTATATGCAAGAAGCAATTAATCCGATTAGAGCTCATCATTCATTAATGCAAAATATAATTTTCACAAAAAAAGTACCTCCTAAATACGTTGAACAATGTAGTGTAAAAAGTTATCTGTTTGGTATATACAGTGTAGAGAACACATAGGTTGGACAGATTTGTATCCTTAGTATCGAAAATGTCCTTTTTTGGAGCTGCTATTGTGATAAACTCTTAAAGGAGTATAGTTTCCGTTTCCATTCATATCTGAAAAAATAAATCACTGCCACATTGTAAAAATGCTTTTTTTGTATGGTACTCACGTTGGACAGTAGATGGCGCTGGATCCGGAGGCAGTTGTGTTGGTGGAATACAGTAAAATTTCAGGTAAAAATGATATGCTATGAAATAAATAATAGCCACAGTTGCTGCAGAAATTGCAAACCATTTATGTACTCTCTTGAAACTATCTGGATATTCTGAATACGCTAGACCCCCAAGGAGAGAACCTACAAATCTCCCTGAAAAAAAATTTCATGAGCTGAAAGTAGGAATTAAAGAGAACATTGCTTAGGGCCGATTTATTCACCTTCCCTGTAAACTATGCGTTAACTATTTGCTCGTCTAATTTACAGATAACCAGGAAGAGATTTTGGGTATATTTATGCTTCGATCTACTAGGAGGTGAATATACGCTTAACAAGGACTTTCTTTCCGGTAACACTACCAGACAGTTTAACGGTAGGTGAATAAATCAGGCCTTAGTTCTAATTTAATAATTCTGCATTGAACTCTCCAAGAAAATAAGTGATGTGGATTGAAACTTGTTGCTTATTTTATTTTTGAGTTTACTGTGATGAAGTCACAGTTCAAATATTTCCTGTAAGAAATTTTATATTTAAGTGATGAGAGTAGATATTATAGAACTTACCAAGACAGAAATGAGCGATAACAGGCAGTGCTTGACCACATGTAGTAAGTTTTCTAGGGACAAGATGTCTTAGGTACAGGACGGCAGTTACCCACATGAAATGGAGAGATATTATTTCAAGAATTTCACAAACCAATATGATGGCCGCATCTTGGATTAAAACTAGAGCTGAAAAATATCACATCCTTGATAATACAGGTATTTTAACAAATGAATGTTCAAATTGAAAAAATAATTTAGAAAATCTGAAATATCTGTTTGCTAGAATTAAATAATTTTACAAAGATGAAAACCTGCAGAAATAGGGAAGAGTTACAAACCTAAGTGATGTACAATGTAGTTGACAAAGCAGAGTAATAAAATATTGGAGTGTCCACAGTAATCTACAATTTTCTCTGCAAAAGTTAGATAAGCAACTGCTGGAATGGCTCCAATAGCATATGTCAGTCCAATAATGGCAGCTGAAGGATTATTCAATTTTACAATATGCCTGAAAGTACAACAGGAATCAATTTTTGATGAATATGCAAGGTGTCCCATTAGGAACTTTACATACTCCTACCATTGACAATAATTCATCGTATGTTGTTGATTCTTAATTAATTCAAGAAAACTCAGTTGAAAAAAATTTAATAGACAAAATCAATATTCAAATCCTAAAAAAACTCATAAATCAATAATTTTTTGAGAAAAGGTTGTTAAGTTTAATATCAGCTCACAATATACTTTTTACTCACAGAAGATGCTCGAAATGGAAACTACCAGGTAGTTTCCAAACATTTATCTCCGAATTTCATCAACTGGCCAATTGCTTTTCTTATGATCACAACATCATTGCAGATAACATATTTGTGAAATGTATAATCCTATCTTTTAATTGCTGTCTTGATTTGATATTTACTGAATGAACTATTTGTTTCAAATGTTCCCCAAATGGAATAATCTATGGTGTTTAGGTCTGGAGATCGTGGGGGCCATTCAATATCACCACCACATCCTATTCACCGTTTCCCGTACATGATATTATATTATGATTTTCAATAAATGCCCTACATTTTTAAATTTGTCAGATCATTATGAAACTTTCAGGGGTACGACAAATATTTCAATGATTGAATTCTATTTATGTGTTTATGCATTTCGAATTAATGTAAAAAAAATTAGAGAGTGGTCTATAGGGTAGTCATTTCCACATCACAAGTAAAAATTGATTTTTCTGAGTACAGCACTGGAAATATGATGTTCAGGATACATAATCAAACAGATGCTAAAAATATTCTGAAAAAATCATTCACTTCTGATATACAGTACCGGATATATAGTCGAAACAAATTTCAGTCAGAATGAATAAATCATTGGAGATAGGACAACATTTCTAAGTGGCAATTTCGTGATGCTGATGGTAGACCCAATATATGGTAAGAGCGTAAAGTTCCTCGTGGGACACCCTGTATAATAGGTTTAATATTCAGTATAAGAAAATTCAAGAAAAATAAATACATTTCTTAAGAAAAGATAAAAAAACAACTACAGCATTGGAAATTGATCTGAATTGAAAAATATAGGATTCTTACCATGGTAAGAAAGCATCAATTGCATTCCAGAATATTCCCAAACAGAAGAAAACTATTCCTAATGCTACAACTTCGAACCCATATTTCCTCACGGATGACATGGGTAGAGCGAGCATTCCACATCTTGTATGCCACCACCATTCTGGTGGACTCAATGGCATTGTTCTGAAAATCAGTTATTATTAACAAGTTACGAATAACAGGCATATCCAAAATTGTTACATTTTTGAATTATCCTCTATTTACTTACGTGTCAAAGATGAGTATCAAAGTGGCTATCAACATCAAAATTGTGAAAGTGATTATTGATATCAAGAAGCTGCCATTACCCAACCACCCAACCATAGGAGGGAAAATAGCCAATCCAAGAGCTCCTACAGCAAATTGTTTTCCGATATCTCCCCTACCAGTAGATGTTTCTCTTGTCGCAATAACGATAGCAGCGTCTATCAAAACTAAAGCAGCAGCGGGGAAAATATCACCAAGAGATCTTACGAGGATATAGAGGTAATAGCTGATGTTGTCATATCCGCACTGGGATCTCCTGAGTAAGCTGTCTGAATTATTGTATGGCGAATGGATTTCACAGCCAATAACTGGTGTGCAGTCTTCGTTTTCTGACTTCAGTTTCTCTATTATTTCAGCGGGCATTCTGCAACTCAGTTCAGTGGCTGAAAACATTCTAATTTAGATTCAACATACGAAAAAACCAATTTTCATGACAGACCTATGGGATATCTGCAGAAATTGTCTGTCTCATTATATTTTGTGGTATTTTCGTTAGGTCTTAAGCTGATTTCGAAAGGAATAGGATCTGAATACGGGGTGTAAACATCGCAAATGTGAGTTTTGTTGTCTGTAGGTCCAGTTTTGTGACACATATGTGGAATTGGTTCGAGCCCTAAGTATATTACTCTAGGGGTTGTTGCTGCTGCTTCAGGCTGGAAGGAGAAAGATATGTGGACAGTCCAGATGGAAACTATATTTTCCTAAGAATTTCTCACCACAATTTCTGATTCGATGGGCGGAGACCAATCTTCAGAATTTTCCTCATAAACAGCTTCATTGTATACATCTTGTCCACTCCTCCCGCTGCTGGTGTTTTCAATAACTGGGGCTTCTGTACTTACTTCGTTTGTCCAAGAGGGAGTTACATCACAGGTGAAATCGCAATTTTTTACCAGTACAGTACCTGTCTGAAAAAATTTAACATTTGAAAATTGAGTTCCCTGGTAGATTTCAGATCTTAATACTTACAATATCACTGTCCCAGTTGTAGCAAGTTTCTTCATTATCACAACGATCTTGGAATATATACCCACCTTGCTCATTACACATGAAACTTACTTTTAGGGGCCCTCTTTTCTGAAATTATTGAGAATGTAATTATACTAAAATGGCATATACTATTTGAATTTATAGCTTGAGAAAAAATATTGTGATGAACTTATTCAAGTAGCATTGGAAGAGCCTTTGCGATGAGTCATGCAATAATAACGATGGAAAAAAAGATTGGAAACATTATTGCAGTCAAAAGATCGAGATTAACAAACATATCATTTTTGAAGATTTATACAGGGCATTTCATTGGCAAACGGAAAGATTTGCAAAGACGAAGAGGGCAAAGGGAACCATGTAGTACGAGAAATATAGGTACCACATTAATTATGGGTTCTATTCTGACTTTCTTTCTTACCAAGATACTGATGGTTTTATGAATGTTACGCATTTCTTCGTGGGGTCATCACAAGCGAATCATCCTATATATTTTGTTGATCTTTGGGGCACATGTTGCTCATTAAAAGTTCTAATTTATCACTTAACGACCACTATGAAGAACTGAGACACAAAAATTGAACTGAAACGCGTACTTTACATTTTTGTCAAGATAGTTTTACTGCACAAATTTGCAATTTAATAGTAGAGTGTTGAGAATTTGGATACTAAGAATGTGGGAATAAGTTACTTTTCATAACGAATTTTTGAAATTTTCATTATTTTTCGAACTTTTTTAAAATCATTTTTCCAGGTTGTCACTTGTAATTTAAAGTAAAAGAATATCGTCATGCTTCAATAATAATGATTATTGCTTAAACGAAATAAATGAAGAGAATCAGGTCGATTATTTCTACTTTAAACGATTATGTAGGTTAAAAATAATTTAATTCTTTCACGACTATAAGGACATTGAGAGTCTTCCGGTCTTTTAGGAATTATTTTCACATAACGTTTCGCCTACATTTGCGGTAGACATCTTCAGATGAACAAAAAGAAAACACTTTGAACTCTTAAGCGTAACGTTTCGGAGTCTAAATCAGACTCCTTCGTCAGACAATTAATTACTAGTTTTCATTCAACTTCGTAGAATCGTGACAATATTTTAATTTTTTTTATTGTCACGATTCTACGAAGTTGAAAACTAGCAATTGTCTGACAAAGGAGTCTGATTTAGACTCCGAAACGTTACGCTTAAGAGTTCAAAGTGTTTTCTTTTTGTTCACTGTTAGGCAACAATTTCTTCTCGTAAAGTTTTGGCCCCTGATAAATGAGTGCTCAAATTTTTACGCAGGGGCCTTTCTTATATTATAAAATTTTTTTCTGATTGTTTCTTGTTTCAGAGACTGGGAAAGAAAACCCAAATAAAGTGTAGATAAAAATGCCTTATTTTGGTGACACTAATTCATTTTGTACGACTGCAAATGCACGTCCGCTCAACTAGTTTCGGTGAAATATCACCATCCTCAGGAGCTGAGTAACAGGACGAGATGCAGCAGCCCTGTTATGGCCCTTTCAACTGAGCAGAAAAATCGCAGTCGTACAAAATAAATTAGTGTCACCAAAATAAGGCATTTTTATCTACCCTTAACTATCAATAATGGTGGACGCGAAAGGATTTAGAGAAGTCATCAACCCAAATTAAGTTTTCAGGGAAAAGTGATAACCTAGTTTCGTGGAAACCAAGTAGAATACTATGGTTATTGATGAAGCCAATGACAATGTTTCGAGAGATAGCACACTTTTGTTGTAATATTCTGATGTGTCTGCTAGCTGCTAGCACCGTATTTAGTCATATCATTCCTAGCTTTTGTCGTCGAATCAAAACTTTAGAGGTGGTGCTGATGAGATCCGATAAGAATGAAACCAGTCTTGTCGCTGCTTTGCTCCGATGACGGAATTTACTCGATTTGGTTGAATATACAACTGTTCCATAACTAATTCATTTTCATCATAATACATCAATGTGGTATTAATTCATTTCTCGCATTAAAATTATATTTCACTCGATTTCATCACAATCAAAAAGCGGTTCCTTTTTAGTATCCAAGTTTGTGAAAACTTCACTCGAGTGCGAAATGATATGAAGTTCACGTTGTGCTCTTTTCAAATATCCAAATGGATATTCAAAATTCTGACATACAGGATGTTATTTCAAGGATACAGTCGAAGTAAATATACAGGATGGTTCGCTTGTAATGTCACAAGGAAGAAAGCTCTTTTCGTCTTTCGAGTACGGTATTTTCGTTCCCTAATGAAACACTGTATTAAATAATAATATGTTATTGGTGGTTGAGAACAGCTTTTTGAAAAGTTTCATTCTGTGGACTTTTCGATCGTTTCAACAAGAATTATAATTATTAAGAGGTGCATAAAGTACGCAAGTGTAGGTTAGCTTCTTAACTATTATATTATTATTTGCAAAAATTGGTATATAACATTCGGAAAGAAAGGCTAAGGCAATTATCCAAACAACTTACATTCGATAATGAAGGCTGCGAAGTAACAAGAAAAATTGTAGATTAATATACCACTTAATATATAGGTATACATTATGAAAAAAATATAATATACCTAATAATAAAAATGAGTGGGTATGCACTTTCCATAAAAGTTAAATTTTGAAACGAAAAAATTTGACTAAAGCCCAAATATGAAAGTTTCTAAGCCAATTATGATAATCTGTACAAACAGTGGTGTATAACGTACACCCCCCCAGCCACCCCGTTGGGAGGGGGCCCGGTTGTTGAACCTTTTATTTAATTTTTTCTTTATCTTTTTAAGACATTAAAAACTTATTTTCTGCTAATGTTATTTATTTTTATATAGATTTGAAATTATTTGTGAAATTGTTGAGGTATTAGGCTTAAAAGACAGCAAAAAATTATAAATGTTTGATATGATTGCTCATTTTGAGTCTAGTTGAGCTTAAAAATTAAATTCAAATAACAGTAAAAACTTATTTTCTGCTAATGTTATTTATTTTCATATAGATTTGAAATTATTTGTAAAATTGTTGAGGTATTAGGCTTATAAGACAGCAAAAAATTATAACTGTTTGATATGATTGCTCATATTGAGTTCAGTTGAGTCTAAAAATTAAATTCAAATAACAGTTAAAATGATAAAATAGATGATCTTATAAATGTGTTTCATAACTAGATCTTTGAAGTATATATCGGTTCAAATTAATGCAATTCGTTTGTTGGATATAATAATGCACTACGGGACTGAAGGATTAAAGGATCAAAATGAAATCTAAATTTTTTTGTAGCGTCAGTAGTTTTTGAAAGAAATTAGAAAAACCAACAACAACAAATTTTTTTTGGCTGACCGCTATAATAGACTTTCAGCTTTAATTTCCATTTTTCAGATCTTCATACGTCCTTTTGTTTTTGATTATCGACGTCGCAGCAACCATCAATGATCACACAGAAAGTTGTCGGTTGGTTTCGAGAACCAAGATGAATTCCCTTCATCGTCTTTTTATTGCATTAGCATTAGCTTTATACAAAGCGTACCGACCAATGAAAAGTATAGAAAAACAATAGACGAAAAGCGTGTGAAATGGGACGTATTAACTGTTCAAAAATCAATTATAATATAATAATGGTTCTTCAACTTTGCTAAAGTTCTTCCGAAAAACAAAGAAAAAATAAAAAAAATTTTTTTTTAAGGGATGGGGCCCGGAAATAATCATGGGGGGGCCTGGCTGAGAAACGTTACGCCACTGTATACAAATTATCACTCAAATCCATGCTGAATCCCTGCAAATTATAAGTTCTTATTGTTAGTCCCGGAAGTTGAAATAAAGGTACGTTTTTTAGTTCCCTTTTTGAAGCCGAATTGACTAAAGTTCTAAATTTATTGATACTTGACATATTTCTGTGATTATACAGTGTATGAGAGAAGCCCAAAATCTTCTCCTTGTAAAATAAAAGATTACTTTCAAATCCTTAATTCATTTTCATTCCTTATATTAACGGGAATACTTTTAAATATTCGAATAAAGTACTTTACTTTCTACTTACAATTCTTGGTATTGTAGTCAACAACCAGTAGAATATCACGGACAGAATCAGACAGACTGCAATCATCAACTTCAAATATTTTCCCGATTTACTTCTTGTCCCTCCTGAGGACGTTCCAGCTAATCTATCGGACAACGGGGCAGCAATGAGAGGCCCTACAGTAGCAATTAGTGCTGCTACTGCTGTTATGGTTATTGCTTCATCTTTTGATAACCCTATGTCATTCATATGCAGTGGAAGAAATGGAAAAAGACTTCCTAGAGCTGTAAAAAAGTTTGTTGAATATATTCAAGATTTTTTGGTAATCCATTAATATTGATGATGTTCGAAAATATCACATTTTTGTGAAAAAGAAATAATGAGTTTATTCTTTCTGAAGGAGCCAACGAACGTATATACTTTTTGAGGAATTTCCTCAAAATTCCAAAGGTGCCAGTCATATTTTTTTGGTTTGTTCAATCAATAGGAGATTCCTGAGGTCAAAAAGAACACTTTTTGTCATTGCCTTTTTCAGATTTGGCTCGGTTGAAAAGAAACAAGCTGTTGAAAATCCATAAAAAAAGTTATTTTTGAATATATCTCGTAAATGGTTTTATCGAATAAAATGATTTTCGGAATACAGGTTTTCATTGATGCGTGGTGAATCTTCTACAAACACACAATTTAATTTTTTCATTATGGCCATTACATACTATTATATTCCACAATTATACTAGAAGTTCCAGGGACCCAACGATTGAAAGTAAGTTCAATGCTATTTAATGACTATTTGTCCATTTTGAATAATAACAGGATTCTTCGTCAAATGCGCATTTTTCGAGTGATGAACTAATTGAAAAAAATCTAAATCAGCAAAATTTAAAAAATTGGCTACTTTGACTGAATGCAACTCTGTTCAAAGGATTCACAGAAATGAATTTCATCTACATCTAAAGATCAGAAAGATTTTATTTTGTCCTCAAGAATCTATAGCTCAAATATATAAAGTTACAAGTCGAAGACTCACCCTGTGTAATTGGGGCTACAATTATTGAACTCACCTCCAAAAAATAGAAAGATAACACATTTCAGTGAAATCAAATTTGGATTAAACTTTGGTTTCTTCATACTTGTAGTTGATTTTATTTTGGTGGTCGGTTTACTCTTTCTGGGGTAATTTTAGTTACCATCTTTGTCATCTCATACTTGTAATCATAGCAACCTGAAAACAAAAAAATTATCAGTAAACTATTTCATTTCACCCAATACAACTTTATGATCTGAACTTTTGCTGGTAAAGATTGAAGAAAAATTAATTATCATCATCAACCGGAAAAATGTCGAAAGAAACGCTCGTTGAGTTTTGTTTTATTGCTTCATTCTTATTAATATTGAAGATCAATCGAGATCCTTGAACATTAAGCAGATTTGTTGGTATATGCAAGTTTTTTCTTGGAACTTAATATTGATAAAATGGGAGATTTTGTAGTCCACTATGTGCGTTCATTTAGGTGAAAAAAATATGATTGCAAATTTATTACAAATTACCTACTTCAGAAATAAAAGTTCTCTGAATGATTGACTCGCTTTCAAATAGAAGACAGTTATGAGTAGGTGAGCATAGGTTTCTTCTTAATCAATATTGTTCTTAAAATAACCTATAATATGCATGAAATAGTCCAGTCGTTCAGTTGGACAAGGTAGGAAAGTACAGCAATTAGAATTTCAAATTAGTGACGTAATTTATCAGAACTGTCCTTGATTTTTACAAACTCTTGCTTCTGAAGCGTTGTTCCATTCATTGCATACTTATTTTAGAGGTAGGGGGCCACGTTAGATCATCGTTGTTTTCAAAGTATGACCGCTGTATAGGTTATCGCCCGCGGTTTATATACTGAAATAAGTATTACTTTCATGCAATTAATATTCACTGATGTAGAGCCAGTTTTTGAGAACTTTGTCGGTCTTCCATGTTCGTTTAGAGCAGAATAATAAGCACTGATGATTAGTAGTGGAGAAAGAATCGAATTGAATATTCCTTTATTCCTTATTTTATGTTGAATATTGTTTGATGTATGTTGAATTTTCCAAGCAAAACGCTTAGAGAGCTCAATTCTAGTTTTTATTGCCACCTTTTATTGCTTACCTTACTCATGACGTCATTCATTTTAAATAGTGATGTCCTAATTTTATTTTCAAATGACCTACATGATGTGAAATTGAGACCGTAGATAAGAATATTTTCCAGAATACCTATAACACATTTCGTGCAATGGGTATATAAAAATGATATTCTTATGAAGGAATATTTCAATGCAGTTAATAAACCGAAACCCCTTAGATTTCTTGTGGTGTTAGGTGTTACATAAATCCTTGATCGAAGTGTACAAAGTGTTTGGATACACTCGTATCGGTAGCTCTAATTTCTGTTTTTTTGTGTTGAATAAAAATTTCTTTCCATGGGAATTTCATTTTTTGCACTGAATGTATTATTTTCAAACAAAAATCTAGATCATTCGGGTATCTGCAGGTAAGTCTCGTGAAGTAACAAACAAATTCGGGGTAGCCATTTGAAAACAAAAATATGACGTCACTCTGTAAACATTAATTAGGTATAGAGTCCGTTTCAGAATTATTAGCATCTCGGGCGACTGTGGAAGCTCGAAATCATATTGGTAATATGTTATCAGTACCTAACTTTCGAAGTGTAGCTTTTTGGTGGGGGTTGATGAAAATCATTGACTTATGACTTTTAAAGTTTGAGTTTACCTACTGCATATAACTACCTAACTAGCAAAGATATTTTATAATTCCTTAGTGTTGGTGCTACTTTATTTTATAATTGCTTTATTACTGCTCGTAGAACACAATTTTGTTTTATTAAAGTTGCCAGTGACACTTTGAGCTTTCAAGAAGTATTTAGCTTTATAAAGGAGTTGTTAAAACGTTCTTAGTGCAAAAATACAAAACAGTTTCACGACAAATTAGAAAATTGTTGTGTAAACGTTTATAAAACAACAGCTTACCGAATAAATTTGTTTCATAATAGACTTATACTGGTGTTATCCGATACTACCTAGTTTGTTCCTTTGCGAACATCTATAAAACTGTTTCAATAGCGCTCTGCGAAACATTTACAAAATTAATTTATCAATGTTTTCTTTCTGATATTAATGCTGTCCAAAGCATATGGCACTCGGACGAAACCTTAAAAAACTATTATATAATTATCATGAACACGGTTATAATAAAAACTATAAATAATAATTATAAAACAATAATGTTCATAAGGATAAAAAAGCTTTTGTCACTACATTTATAAAACAGATATGTAGTCATTTTACAACCATTTTTTGATCTTATCAGTGTCGCGTGACCATATTAATATGAATTCGCAAGGTAGATGGAAGAGAGTAAAAAAAAGTGGAGCATTTCACAGAAAAGTTAAGAAGTGCTACCAAAACATCTTGCTAAGAAACGGCAATCTGCCATTACGCCAAATTGCAAAAAGAAAGAGCGAATAATAATAAAAAGTGAAATAAGTTTATTGAACAAAAATTCTATTTGTTTCCGTTCTTACTTATCTCCTATTGTGAAAAATAAAAAGTTTGACGTTTTTTTCTATAGAATTGAATTTGAGACTTTTGCTCTGACCCATGATAACTGTAATAAATGATTTCATACCAAAGAGAATCAGGTTATTGCTATGAAATATGTAAAATTACAAAACGAAACAACGCCTTACATGTTTAGCAGTGAAATAATAAATTTCAATAATGTTTTTGAGACGCCCATGAAATCCCCCTTCCTCAACTATATTGAAAATCCTCCTATCATATTATATTAAATACTGTCATATTTTTATTTATCTTGAAAAACGAATGTTTAACTTAGTCCAAAACAAAGAGACAAGACAGCTACCAATAAAATTTTACTTTTCAAACAGAAGGACAACATTAACAATGAAACCTGAACTGAAAATGAGGTTAGCTTTTAAAACATGAATGGAGATGTTGCGTCAGACACAAATCAATTCTGCTGTTGCTGCATGTGTGACATATTTGAGAGCAAATTATTTTATAACTGATCCACCCGAAGCATTTAAACAACGCTGATGCGACCCGTTTTGTTAATGTTCTATAAATGTACTATTAGGAATAAATCTTCATCACATGAACATAATGCACAAGAATACAAATATTAATAATCCTATGCAAGTATAAATGTTTTTTTTACACCAACCCTTTTTTCCTGAAGTACGAATAACAGGAGGATACATGCAAGTTAAAACATTTTATAAGAATTTCTCTTGAATCAAAAATATTTTATAAGAACTTTCAAAGGGTTTAAAGTATTTTATACCATGGAAGCCATATTTTGTGTTGCTCTAACTTCACTTTACGGCAGCCATTTTTGAGTGTATTACATAAAATAATTTTTTTGATGATAAAATTTCCCAACTAACTACTTTAGTATTTAAATTATGGTAAAAGATGCACCTTTTGAAATGTTTTTTGACAATATAAGCCAAAATGAGGGAAAAACACACAATTAAATTTTTTGCCATTCCTCCTACAACCCAAAAATAACTAGTATATTTGAGGCGCTTGAAATTTTTTTTTATACATATCTCATATATTATGCAGAAAATTTTCTTTCGCAGTAAAATCAACCATCAGATGGCAAATCAAATTTCTGTCTGTCTGGTATTGGATATGTACGTATCAGAACTAAATGGAATATGGCTGACATAGTGACTGGAACAAATATTTCATTTGTTAGAATATTTGCAATGCTTGCTTTCTTATTAAAAAATAAATTATTCTCAGCGTGTATACTTTAACAACAAAATGCTTGTACTTTAAGTGTTAGTCAGAACAAAAAAGCTACATCTGATATGATAAAACAACTTTTTTAAAACTGTTTTATTCTAGCTCGATATATGTTATATAATTGTCATGATAATTAAAAAAATATGTCGCCTTATAACGGTTCTCAATAAAACTGTTTCATAATTGTTGCAAACTATGTTTTACAATTATTTTATAAATGTTTAGACAATTACCCGGTAATAGCTCTAGAAGCCATAATAAAACAAATTAAAGGACAAAATTGCTGCACAAGAGTGCTCCCTTTTTTGGGTTTATAGGCGTTGTATAAACGTTGTAAGAACGTTTATATCGATATTCATATTTTATAAAAATAATTCTGTAAACGTTTTCAGGCCATTTATAAAACATAAATTGTTAGTTGGGATATGTATATCGAATTCATTTCTGTATGTGTATGTTCTTGATTCAATCGACAAATTAGTTTTGGATTAGAGCTGGAATTCATCAAAATACCTCTCGTCCAACTACAAGAGAACGTAAGGCATTGAATGGGTGTTGCGTGTTTTTGAGAGATCCAGCAGATATTTCTGATAGTATTAATCGGGCTTCGCTAGTTTTGAACAATGATTTACATATTCTAGGTGATTTCTAATCGATAAAGGTGTCTAAAAGGCAAGACAGTACAGCCAGGACTTAGCAGTGGAGGTAAAACTATTTCACATGATTACATCTTCCAAGAGACGTTAAACGACTTTTTTTTTCAAAATCAAATACAATGATTATATTAGTTTGGATATCATTTTGAACTACCCGAGATCTAACTGAATTTCAATCAAAATCAACATTCGATATATTATTTAATGAGTTAGGAAATAATCAATCGAATAATCAACAAATATTTCAACAACTTAGCTACGAAAGAGTTGGGTGATTTCAGCTCTTTTCCTGTCTAGATACTGAGGAAAAATAGCACAGGGATAGAACTTGGCTGAATTTTCAATAGTCATCAAGAATGCAGTCTTCATTATTTAATGAATGATATCTCTACATTAGATTTCCTAGAAGGCCTGGTTAATTTTATATTGAAGCATTCTACGCTATTTTCATTATAAATCCTGAATTTCCATGCTTGATCTGCAGTGGAATAATGCGGCTGTGTTTTTAGTCGTCATCTTAGTTATATGCCTTTTTGCAATTGCAGCTTAGTTCAGAAATTCGTCAATACCTACAACAATTAAATGATGAAAATTAAATCATTGCATGAAGAACTCTTTAGCAATTATAATATACAAGTGTGATTACGTCTCCAAATTAGCTGATGAACATGGTATCGAAGTGATTCTTCTGCAAGAAACCCACACGGCAACAGAAAAAAATCCTCGTGAAAGAGGACAGTTAAAAGTTATGTATTAATTGATTTTTTATAAGTTATATTGTTATGTTAAAAAATTATCAGTTTCGTGAATTTCAAAACTTTCGGAAAGGGGTCATAAATATTTATAAACCTCCCAACATTATTTGGCCAAGAAATCTGAATGTTGATATTTTTTAAAGTACCAAAAGCATTTCTAAAATGCATTTGATTTATTCTGAATAATCGGTTTCTTTTCTGCTTTTGTCTTTTTTCATTTCAGATTAAGAATTGCGAGTCGTTTTGGGAAGAATCTGTCTATCCGAGCCCATCGACGAATAACATGAAGATGATCACACTGATGTCTTTCAAGATTTTCCTGATATTTAATATTTTATGTTATTTTTTTACGGGGAGACAGGTTTTTTCGGCTGAGGTTCTTTTCCCCTGGCTGTATAGTATCGTATGATACTAGTGATGATAGTATCGTATGACTCTATAGTATCATACGAAGAATGTTATGATACCCCGTTCTTTTTTTTACCTCAGCTAAGGTACTTTTTGTTTCAACATTTATTGTATTATTTTAGCTCTCTTTTTCATATATATATATATTTATATATATATATATATATATATATATATATATATATACAATCGGGATCAAAACGTCGTTCGACGTTGTCCGATGCCGTTTCGCCACCCCGTTCTGTCATTCCAGCTCTCTTTTTCATAAGAAATATATATATATATATATATATATATATATATATATATATATATATACTGCTGCTGTACAAGTTATGGGAATTATAAATATTCTCAACAATTTCAAATTGAAAATTATATATTCAATAATTTTACTGTTTATATTTATTTATTTAAATATATGATGAAAACGCAAAAATTTTTGTTTACCTAATTAAAGCCGCGAATGGATTTTATGGCTTTCTCTGATGACAATAATCTTGAAACGGTGTATACATCATAAATAAAATTTTCATGCAATGAGGTGGTAAATTAAAAACAACAATTGACCTGTCCGATCGTTTTGTTCGAAAATCTTATGACGCAGTTAATTACATTTATTTCTTACTTTATCTACACACTGTGGGGATAACGGGTAGGAATGTAGAAGCATTTTCTTCGGATGTTAATTATGAGAAGAAATAATGGAATAAATCATTTCTGATGAGGGATATGAAGAAACAACATAATCATAGGTCATTGAAAAAGAAATGAATATTTAAAATGATCTCGTCATAAGAGTTCCCAATTTCCAACGATGAACTAAAAAAAAGTTTTAGACTTTCTTCATTTTCACTCGCTCGAGAATATAGTCTAGGTTTTATTATACCCAGGATCCAGTCATTGACATATTGAATATCTCATAATAGTGAATAATTGGGGTTATCATTAGTTCAAGCTTCGAGATATCTTGAATGTACAGGATCTTTTTTCTTATTCTGCGGACGTTTCAAAGAAAATAAATGTTATATTTCATGAAGAAAACAGACGAAGACAACATGTTGGAAGTCCTCCAAGTTATTTCAGATCGGATAAATCATCATCCAGTAAAGTTTCCGGGCGTTAGAAAAAAAGTGGGTCATGCATGTGGGCAACGGTTCTTAGCTAATAATAGCAATTATAACATTAATTCGGCGATGTTGTCACCGGCAAGGAAGAGGAATTTAGACAGTTGATTTCAGGACCTAGAATTGCAATTAATCTCATTCCCTTTCTTGACTTTAAAAATGCAAAATTTTGGATGGATCCTAACAACTCAATCACACCAGAACGCATCAGAATGAAATATGGTACATAAGAAGATTATTAGGTATATTATGTAGAGGGAAAACACATAACCTCTACGAACCGACATGATTTTTTGTAATTAACGTCTCTCCACGGTAGGTTCAAGTTTTGAGAACCGTTACAACTAAATTATTTGTTGTCAAAATAGATATGGAAATATATAACCTCAATAAATAACAACGAACCTGGTTTTGTGTGATTTGTTATTATTTCATAGTTTCTCGAATTACCCGGAAAACGCAAATATATTTTTTATAAGAGAAATGAGATGATCTGAGATCTATGCTTGAATCTGCAGGAAACGATAATGGCCAGAGGATATGGAATTGGAATGTTCAGAAATGGAACGACATCTTTCAAGAACGATCATAGGATTGACATCACTCTTAGCATAGATAAGGACTTTCATTATTAATTGTAAAAGTGTCGAAGTCAAGGGCGGTCCTAAGGGGGGGGGGGGTAGAGGGGGTTATTACCCCCCCCCCCAGAACACCTCAACCATTTCAAATTTTTTGATCCTTTAATGAAATAAAACTTACACATATATAATACTCATTATGATTAACAAAGAATTCAATAACAAGAAATAAATTAAGCATTTTCGACAAGTGACTTTTTGTCACATATCTCCAAAATGTTGAAAATTTACACATTGCCTAATATCACGAATACTGACCGAATGGTTTGAGTGCATTTTTTCAAACATAAGCATTTCATTTTGGAGGGGCGAAGGATATTTTTAGTGTCCCACTGGGAGTGTCTATTAGAAGTTTATGGAGAAAAATAATATTTCGATCACTTCCAAATTTTGTGTGAAGATATAAGCAAAGTTGACATTCATTAATGAATATTTTTGAATATCAAAGACTTTCTGCCTTCACTGGAAATGTTATCAACTTTCTTATTTCTAATGAAA
Organism: Hippodamia convergens; assembly: GCA_038502775.1. Taxonomy (NCBI): domain Eukaryota; kingdom Metazoa; phylum Arthropoda; class Insecta; order Coleoptera; family Coccinellidae; genus Hippodamia; species Hippodamia convergens. The sequence goes on from CM076614.1 coordinate 46,662,893, forward strand.
CATCCTGTGTATTATGTGGAGTTTTTCAAGAGTTCCCTATATCCCTATAAATTTTTTTGAAAAAAGGCAAAGAGATTCTTATGAAAAGGTGAACATTGATTATATTTAATACTTCACATACAATATAATGCTCTTAGCTAACAGTTATTACTGAATATCTCGAAAATGGTACATTTCAGATAAAGGAAACCCTTAAACCACTTCACTTACGGTAACCCATTTCAAAAACAGATCTGAGAAAATGCGTTGCGCCTTCGTTGAATCCTCAGTCTTCTACAAGCCTCAACAGGGCCGCCGCCAGGACCGGCAAACCGGGCAGTCTGCCGGGGCGGCAAATTCTAGGGGCGGCAAAATCAGTTTCGTCATACTAGATTTTTTTTCATTTGAAATCGAAAACCCGCCTGTTATTGAAAGAGAAAAGCACGACCAGACTCAGGGGCGGCTTTTTGAGCCTGGCCAACCAAATATATCACACTTGTACACAAATAACCAGATAAAAATGCAATTAAACCAATACAAGAGTAATACGATCGAAGATGCAGCATTCTACTCATAAATAGATATCCCTGTCAGGTTGTAAATTTCGCCAATGCCTCTACTCAGCGGCCTCTTTTCCTAGTTACACTCCCTTGTTTATGAGTTTATTACCAAGACGGTCGGTCCCTTTGATGAACATCTGGGACTAAAGTTTTTGGAAGGGTTTCTGGGATAATTCAGCAATGATTTTTATTTTCAGTTTGCCAATCGGAATTCTAAATTTTAATATTCAGGAGGGGTTTATAATACTCGAGAAATAACGGTATCAACTCGTTAGTCCTCAGTGTCCTCACAATATTCAATATTTTTGCAACACTATATAGTGTTACATAATAGAAATCTTTCATCTTCGGAGTTGATTTTCGAACTGAATTACCCTACAAAATTGAAGGTGAGTTCTATAATTCCGTATTTTTTACCGTCGGATATCTCATTTAAACGATAATAAGTATAAGGCGCTCTCTGCTTATTAACAGTGATGTGGGTGATTTTTTTAGTCTTTCAAGGATCGCCTCAGATACGCATATTAATCATAAAGCGTCGTTCCAATAATTCGAAAAGGCGCCTTTGAATGAGTTGAAAATATGCCTTCCTGAAATTTGAAGCAGATTAGTGTTCTCGATTTATTGGATAATGGTCATAGTAGAAAAATATACCAATATTATTATAATAATCATTATAAGATACAGGTGAATACCTAATCTTTATATTGACCTCTTTTCATTTCCTTAATCAGATGTCAGAGTTTAAGAACTTCGCAACAGGTAATGAATGAAATAGGGTCATGTAGGTACCTTATTCTGATCCGAATATCATTGTCTAGAATTTTTCTTACATACGAGAGCTGTGCTGCCTTGGAATAAAGAATAATCAGAAACCAAAACCTGTAATTTTTTTCCTTTAACATGAGATCATTTAGCTTCGTACACTCAAAGCAGAGAGCGTTTTCATTGTTTCGATATTTTGTATGTGAATGCATTTTAAAATTCTGAATTTTTATTTGACATTTACAAATGCATTCGTACTTGAATCGATTGATTTATTTTATTTTTATTATGATACCTTACCGCCTGATTGAGAATTTTTACATACGCATTTATATTTATCGGTATCGTGTATCGTAGAAACTGTCGTATAATGATTTTATTAAATATGGAAAATACTTTTGGGATACTTTTGGCGAAAGAAGCTTTTCAGAGTTGAAACGAATAAAAAATTTTCTACGATCAACAATGGCCCAAGATAGATTATCTGATCTAGCCATTATACCCATTGAATATGAGAGAGTCAATAATCTCGATAGATTTCAATCAATTCATGACTTTGCGAGATGAAGGTGAGAAGGAACAAATTTATTTGAGTTCGAATATTTTGGTGTGATGGTTCTAGTTCACTTATATACATACGATAGCCGGTATATATGTTTTTCTTGTTATTTTTTATTTAATATATTCTTTGTATGATACATATTTATAGTTATATTTTCTATTTACACTTTCCAGTTCCTGAAATGATATGTTGAGTTTTATTTATGTTTTAGCAAGTTGATGTGATTATACAAGAGAAGTCATCTCCAATAAAAATTATTTACAATTTGATTAAGTTGAAAAAAATTCAGAAACGAACGAAATATATATATCCTTCGTTTCTGAATTTTTTTCCCTTTGATCAAATGGTAAAAAGAGTTTGTTATGAATCCCAAACTCAATATATCACAGCAAGGTGGCAAAATATAATTTTCACGGGGCGGCGAAATTTTATTTTGCCGGGGCGGCAAAATGTCTGGCGGCGGCCCTGAGCCTCAATACTAATATGTTCTGTGGTTGAATTACTAAACAGTAATTTTGTGCTTCATACTCCAAAAATAGGCAAAACTTCGTCATGTCAGTTGACTTCAATGGTCACTTAAATAATTGTTATCACTTAAAAAACTATTATGATAATGAAATTTTTATTTTTAAATATGAATTTTTCAATTTGAGGAAGGAATCTTTCAGTTAGGTAGAGTCGCTACTCATTCAGAAAAGTGGATGAGATAAAAGTGAGCAGTCGCTTTCTCTTCTTTGGTAATACTTCCACTTATAGGAACAAGCAATATAGGAGTAATATACAGGTAATCCACGGTCGATGGTACGTTAGACGTTTACGCAGAACGAAAAGCAAGAATTCATTGAAAATTTGGTTTCTTGGACAAGACCAGGTGCTCTATCGATCTAACATATTTTCAGTGCTGCGGTGTTGCCGCTCATGTTAAAAAGTAGTAACTACTTTGTCTTTGAAACATAGATGAATTCAAAATAGTAATCATCGAAATGAATACCATTTTCAATTTCCAGGCTCAGAGATCTTTTATCATGAGGTTGGAGAAATGATATTAGATTTTGTCACTGAGATGAGAGATATACCGGTTTCGGCCTTGTTGGGCCTCATCAGTATCCCGCACATCTCAGGACAAAATCTACATAAAAAACTTCAGAATTTATAGCAATTGGTTGTGAAGTAATGAGTAAAATATTACAAAGTACTAAGGTGGTGACATCCAATTGCGTCAAAATGAAGTTTCATATCTCCAATCTAATGCAAAAAAAGAAATCTGTACTTCCTCTTTCACTGAATGAGATTTAAGCAGTGGCTCTATTCAGGGCCCGCTTGCTAGTTTTTCAAAGTGATGGAAACGCCCAATTCTTTTTGTGACTGTGAAGCCTGATGTTTTTAAGAAAAAGAAAATTCTTTGCCTTTACGAATTCATCTATGTTTCAAAAATGTTCTCGATGTGCCTTCGTAAAGGCAAAGAATTTTCTTTTTCTTAGTAACTACTTTGTCATTTCAAATGGCACATATTATTGCTTTTTTCTATTAATCGTAGTAACACGATTATTTTGGTATCACTTTCTCATGCTTACCTTCAGCGGTTTCTGAGTAATTAAATGATATCCTCTTTTTTATGCAAAACGTAGCTGCAGTTTCGTATGCAGAATGCTAAGATTCTATGCATCATGCTGGTGTTACAAAATACGCTCCTTTTCATACATGGTCATTCTAAATTGGATGGTTCATCGAGACATACAAAAATGGTTGAAAGTTCATTTTTTCAGATGTGATGCCCTGTATATTTTGAGAATTACTGAGAGAAAATTCAATTTCTTTTTAACTGATATATCACATTCCTATCCCTAGATTTCGAGATTCTGCGTTAAACTGAAGTTTTATAGTTGCGAACCTCCTGAAACTGCTAACCAAAACAAGCTTAAAATGAGCGGTTCATACATACTAACCTCAGTGGATTGCTATGATTTGCTGACGCTGATTATGAGCTAAAAGCTACCTACCAAATAATAAAAGAATTCTAATTCTAAAAATTATTAGGATCATGAAATCCATGGGTTTGGCTCCTGATCTACCTGAAGATCTGTACTATTTGATCAAAAAGGCTGTTGCTATCCGTAAACATTTGGAAAGGAACAGGAAGTACAAAGATAGCAAGTTCAGACTGATTTGAGTAGAATCTAGATTCCACCGTTTGGCGAGATACTACAAAAGCAAGAGCATACTTGGACCCAATTGGAAATACGAATCACAAACTGCTTCAGCTTTGGTGTCATAATTTGTATGTGTTGAATAAATGAGATAAGTTCTATTCTTCAAACGATTCGGCGGTTGTAGCCATCTCAAAACGTCTCAACAGGTATTCATCGTAGATAGCAATGAAATACCTTAACACTATGAAAATTGAACCTGTATGAAAAGAAGCGTATTCTGTATGATGCATAAGATCATAGCATACTGCATACGAAATTTCAGCTCCCTAAGATTAAGAGTATGAAAGTTATGGATGTTTAACCAAAGCTATATTTTGCACAAAAAAGAGGAAATCATTTAATTACCCAGAAACCGCTGCAGGTAAGTATGAGAAAGTGATACCAAAATAATCGTGTTACTACGATGAATATAAAAGTGCAATAATATACAAGATGTACCATTTGAAATAACATAGCAGTTACTACTTTTCGACATAAACGATAACACCAAAGCACTGAAAATATTTTCGATTGATAGGGCAGCTGTTCTTTTCTAAAAAACCAAATTTTCAACGAATTCCTGCTTTTCGTTTTCCGCAAACGTCTATCTAACGTATCGACCGTGGATCACCCTCGTGGATGGCCCGGAAAAAGTAAATCTAATCTTTCTCAGAGCAGTTAAAAAGCTTTAGCTGTCCGATCTAGCTATGAAAGTAGGTAATCAACAAGAGCAGATGAGCATATCCAAGAAAGGTTTGTACAAACCCCGCTGATGTCAGAGAAGAAATATATTTGGGAATATCGTTTGAAATTCTAGTACGATAACCCCAATCGGACACCAATCTGTTCTTGGTTCTATTTTAATCTAGGTTGCACTTAAAGTTTACTACTATAAATCTTTTCTTCTCTTCCGGGAGAAAGTATCCATACTAGTCCATACTAATATTATCCATATCCATACTAATATTATAAATGTGAATGTCCGTGTGTTTGTTTGTGTGTTTGTCCTCTATGGACTCAGGAACCAGATGACCGATTTTGATGAAACTTTCACTATATTGTAGAGAATTTTTTTGGGAGGTTTTCATGTAGGGCCTATCCCTATATAACGAAGAAATAAGAAAAAATATCGATTTGTCATGAAAAAACCTGGTACTTTCCGGCTTTTACGGGCGACGCTGCGTAAACTATAAGAGATAGAGAAACATGAACAAGGACAATTTTATAGTGCTCGAAAAGTTCTATAAAAAAGTCCGCGACAGCATATGTCTAACTGCCGAAGACAACCCACGATAGCCATTTTTATCATTTTCAATTCAATCCAAAATAATGGTCAATTTGAAGAGGTCTTTTGACTGGCATGGAATGAATCAATATAAAAATGAATGTGACTGTTATCTGCGGCATTTATTCCTGATGAAAAATGCTTCTTACAGTATAGTTTTCTAATGGATACTTTGAAAGTTACAGTAGGTTGAACGAGTGTGAATTTGAGCAATAAGTTATTGAATCTATACGCGACATCGTTTTGTCATGCTGTCTCTCCTTCGATACGAGGTTATGAATGTGGGGTTGTGGACCTATCAGAACCGTTTTAAATTGAAATATAATGCGAGCGGAGCCGCGGGTATGAGCTTGTAAATATATGAATCATAAAATTGGGAAAAAATGTAAAGTTAGAAGAAACCCGTATCAGTCGTTTTGGAGTAACGGAATAATTTGCAAGCTAAGTACAATTCATTCAAAGACCTCACAATATCGAAAAGCAATGAAGCTTGTGAACTTTTTCGGTTCAAGTCATAGATGTTTTCTCGGACGATTTTCACAAAGTAAAAAAAATCATTGAAGACTTTTTCATTTCTTTATATTGTGTAGTAAACCAATGATAATATTTCTGAAGTGAACTCGACTTATTGTTAGTTAATTTGTAATGTGTGGTTGCCTCTTGGTACATTGTACTGTTTGTAACCTAAATGTTCAATAAATAAAACTAGATAAATCTAGTTTTAATGCTGTTCTACCTGAGGCTTTCCTGAACATATTTTTCTGAAAAAAATAATATACATATGTATATCAAAAAATCAGAGGACGTTGATTCAGAATCTTGTGAGAAATTTTCTGTTTGTTAGTGCGCCTGTGTGCAATACTTTTTTGTGAACACGATAACACCCGTAATTTTGAAATAATCGAACTTCTTTGTTGTCTTGAATCGGATTGTTTACTTCAACTGGCTCTGTCGTTTTTCTTTCACTTTCAGAGAGACTCGAGAGAAACCCAAACTTCAGCCGTTTATCTTTTCTTATCAGTTTTTTATTAATGAAAAATTAATTTCGATATATTTCGCACAGGAAATCTAGAAATAACAACATCTTGGTTATAAGTTGCTGAGTTTGTTATTTACCGAGAGATATGAATTCCCGTTCGTGTTCATGGTTGAGAACAGTCTCCATAACGCATTCACATCTTTCCCCCTCAATAATTCGATTGTTTTGGGGTTTGGATTCTTGAACTCCACATAAGAATCATTCAAGTCCACCTTCGAGAAATTCAGAAATCCTTGACTTCTAGATGAACGATGGAGAGTTTCAGTAATTGCGAAAGAGTTGAAGTAATAGTCTATTCTTGTCCATGCTGTTTTATTTATTTCGCGGTGACATCACTTCGATGTGTTTTCGTTTTCTTTGTAGTTTTGGCATTTGATTATGCTGTTCGTCGTTCTAAAATTGAACGCGAATAATAATTGTGGTTGTTAAATATTTAAAATCTCACACAACCAGAGAAAAGTTACGGTGATTTTAACTCGAAAGTATTTGATATTTTCGATTCCTATGTCTTACGTCCTGTTTTTGTACTGTTTCAGTTAAATATGTGTAGGTATTGGTGGGTAGCTGATAGCTATCATGTTTTAAGTGAGAAAGTTTTCTTTTATGTTGCTCAAATAATTCCGTATTTGTCATTTGCGATATTCAAACACAATGAAAGAATGCTCTATGGGTTTCACAAAATATTGTTAAATAAAAAAAAAACTTTAATTCAAACCAATTGAAACATATGATTTGAATTTTAAACGAACCTCGCTGGCTCCAAGCACATTGTTATTATGTGTGTTGGTCCATCACTTTTGAATTTTCGAGAAACTTTTTGTTGAACTGAATTGTGCTATGTTTGTGGCGTTGAAATTTTTATTCTGGTCCATTCTCAAGATATTGCACAAAATGTGTTATACGAAGAATGACCTCGTTGGTTCGTTCAACACATTTTGTGATATATCTTGAGAACAATATGGATTGAAAGAACAATTTCAATAGCACATAGCAGCACAAACCTAGTACAATTCAGCACAACTAACTTTTCGAAAATCCAGAAGTGAGGGGCCAACATCACACAGTGTTAACAGGTATGAAGACTGCAAGTTACTAATTTTTCGTATTTTATAGTTATGAACGAAAACCTTTTTATTTTTTATGAAAATATGCACAACTTGGCATAATTGCGACACAATAATATGAAACAATTTTAATCGAAAAAAGAAGAAGGTGCTGGATTAACTTTTTTCCGATTTCTTTATCTATACCTATACTTCGTCTACGAGTAGCACAATTTTTTTAATATATATTCTTTCGAAAAAAAAAAGTATTGTGTTGACTTTTCTTTCATTTTCGTAATTTGCTGGAAAATCTGCATAACACAGCACAAATAAAACACAAATTTTTTCTTTCATTCACACAAACCTAGCACAACAATAGTATATTCTAAAACAAGTTGCAGAATGAGCTCCTATTCCAACACGAAAACTCGCTCATTCGTCGCTCGAGTTTCATTACAACACTACTTTAAGTTCTGTAATGCACTCATTACGATACTGAAATAGAGAAAAATTTATTCGAAATAAAAAAACTGGACTAACTGCACAAACATCTCTGACAAGGTTTGAACGGGCAATCAAAGTTTTATAAAACCCACCCAGAGTAAAACTAAAACACTTTGACCCACCTTTACAGACATAATCCTTATGTGGAAACGTCCCAGAGACAATTATTTGAATTGTTGTCTTTAATTTACCTTTCTCATTCCTACAAACTCAAAAATAGTTTTCCAGCAATTATTCTATACCTAGTTTCACTACACATACTCGAAAATAGCTAATAACCGATGCGTTTTTACCGTTGATTAAATAATTATGCAAGCCTTTCCACATTATACATGGTTTCCATTTGAATGATGAGAGGTGAAATGTATTTATCAAGATAGATTAACATCAACTACTACGTAAGAACGGTGCCATTCAGAACACAGGTAAATCATTATGTTCAACTGCAGGCACAAGTACAAACTATCAATATATGTATTCGAATGAAAAACGGAATAATTAATTGAAAGCAGTTCATTCATTTCAACAAACATTGCAAATATTATAGAAAAACGAACAATTAGTACATTGAAAAACAGATGGTCCAAATTGAACATTTACCTTGAGAAATAGAATTGGGCTCGAAATTTTTATAACAGTAGGTGTGTCCATAATTTAGCACAATCCAATATGAAAATGGTCTGACTGGCATATATTGAAAGTTATTATGAGGGCTCTGAATTTCAATGAGTAAAGATGAGATCATCACCGGTTTCGAAACGCTACTAAAGGCAAATAAGGAATTCTCGAGATACACTCATACGGGTTCCGAGAATTGGTTGTACCCTCACATGCTATGAAGAAATGATACAAATTATACATTTACAGAGTGACCCGAATTATATACACGGGGTTTCTGAAATATGAAATTTGACAGTGTTACCTTTTCTGGCAATTTTCCTTGGGCCCACTTGTCTTTGGAACTCGAAAATTCTGTTAGCTTATTTTTATTTATCCAAATTTATTATTTCATAAGAAAGCCCGCGTAGTTGCTGATTTTTTTGTCTCCTGAGTAGTTTTCGAGTAAAATGGTATCATACAATTCGGGATTTGTAGTCAATCGTAGGAGCCGAATATCCGACCGTGTGATATTATGTCCTGATGTTGCATGAATATTATGTTTGTTTAGAATCCTCAGAAGGGAGAATATCTAGACTTCCTATCTTCCTGACGTGGTGTTCTTGATATTAGGGAAACGCATAATTGACAACGAACATATTCAATCAATTGCAAAATGTTTTTGTAGGTAAAGCTTTATTAGATATCGTCTCACTCGTGAATGATTAATTTTACGAAATGATGAATTTTGAGAAATACAAATACGTTAACGAAATTTTCAGACTCCAAAGACAAGGGGGCCTGCGAAAAGGATATTTATCATATTTCAGAGCTCCCGTGTATAAAATTTTGTATTTAATATGCAATAATGTTCTGAGATATTGACATAAAACAATTCTGGGGGGCTAAATTCAGAGGTCTGTAACTGCAAAATTGGGATCCATTTCACAAAAATAAAAAGAGGGGACCCCTAAATTTTCTTCAAGAGTATCATATTCAATTCTTTTGCATATATTCCGGGACTCCTGTAGAGAAAGATTGGACGTAGAAAGGAACACTATTCTGTTCTATTCATTATGGAAATTCTGAAGGAAACCCCAACTTCGATAATCAGACATCCAATTCGAAGCCTTTCTTATTTTTTCCAATGTCGGCGAGATTTCTTCTGCCTCGTGATGACGCTAATCAATTGCGAGTGATATTAAAGCTTAGGAAAAAGTCTCGGTAGGAAAAAATATCTGATTGTAAAGAGTCGTGAGTTGAGTAAAGCAAATAAGCTGAGAAAGAAGTTTCATTTTTTGAGCCGAGAAGAAAATGTTCAGAATTAAACGAAACAAGTTTTTTCGAACGAAACATCTTTTTCTGGTTTTTCCAGTACTCCCACTCAGGGGCGGCCTTACATATTGCGAGGCCCTGGGCGGGGGGTTTCCGCGAGGCCCTTTTTCCTTCGCGAATCTAGTTTCACAAAGCGGTGTTAGTGATAAGGCTTTCACATGACACTTTAAAATCACCCACCTCTGAGTTGAGTCGGAAAACAGAGTATACAACCTTTGTAGCAAACCAAAAAAAGATTTTGCATGGACACAAACGGTGCTGCATCTTCTAGGATAAGATTCCAGCTATGACTCTCACAAGGTAGAAAGTAAGCAAGTGGATTCATTTCAAGAATAACGGTTTCGAACACCACTTTTTTCACCACGCATATTGGCTCCGTTATCATATCCTCGACCTCTGCATTTTTGCAATAATATAACCAACAGCTCTAATTCTTTTATTATGTAATCAGTCAAACACTCAGTTGTGGTTTTTTTCGACGGCTTAAAGAAAATGAAATGTTCTTCAATCCCAGCTGTATTAAATTTTCTCTTTCGAAGAGAAGATCATAAGTACTAAACTATTTATTTTTATCATCCAGATGAACAGAAAAGTAAAAGTGAAGTTCCATGATAAATGTCACCATCTTGTGAACATATTTCTATTGAAAATAGTGGTTTCTTATAATATTTGTATCGAAAATTTCTCTGCAAAATCCATCATATATGACTTTTTCTGGGATTGCCCGAGCGATAGAGGAGCCACTAATGGTCAGTTTGATTGAGGGCGTCAAGTCCTAGTTATATCAAGCCCTGAAGCTCGAAACAGTTTGGATTAGTGTTGTGCCACTGGAATATTATGTATTGGATAAATTCATTGGATTGTTGGTATCCAAATTCAAACTTACAAAAGCCACACAATTAATTTCTTAATTCAATAACAAGAAAAAACATGAATTTATTCGAAAAAACGTTAAAACAACCTCTAAATGTGAACGAAGAACCCAAAACAATGGAAGTTTTTCATCAGAAAAAATAGAATATAACAAAACCGAACCCAGTTTTCGCATACCTAATCACTATATTCGAAAAAAAAAACAGATTTTGCGCTCCTCCTTCCGTAATTCTCTACAATGAAATAAATTCGTGCATAAGACGATAATTGAACGAATATTTCAAAGGGACCGCCAAAGAACGGTCAACAGGGCTATGAATATTTTATGAGGTTTCAACATCTGGGATGAGTAAACATTGTACCTAAATACTTAGATAATTTTTACCCTAATTGTGTTGTGTGATTCTACATTCTATTCTTCCTACTGATCTGGTGGGTCAGACGTCTGGTGCCTCAATTACATATTTGGAAGTTCCGACAAGGCGCAATATTCAAAAACTACATCATGTTTTTTCAATTTTGTTTTGAATGAATGTATTCGTTAAGGAACTTTTTTGGAACTTACCCTTATGTTCAAACCTTTTTAAATAATTAGAGATCTAAATCGATATCAAAACTTGCTCGAGTCTTTGCGAGCGAGGCCCCACCAGGAGCGAGGCCCCGTGCGATTGCCCCGTTCGCCACCCCCTAAAGCCGCCACTGGTTCAACAATAATAACTCTTTTTTACTGGCTATCGACCGGAGTTATTTCATTTATTTTCCTAACAATCACAAATTACCATTTTTCAAAAGCTTTTCTGCGGGTTCACGTGTGAATTATGTCTATATTTGGAAAACAAAATTTGGGTAAGACTGGAGCAAAGCCGCTGAAAAATATTTTCCATTATCGTATGAAAAATGAGAAATATTTAAAATCAGTGGACATGTTTTAGCCTGTCAGTTATTGGTTGAAAAAATATACATTTCATTGCAAAGAGTTGTATTCATTAGGTATTATTATTTCTTACCTGCCATATTGTTTTTGTTGTTTATCAATATTATATTATATATAAATACATATCTGCGATAGATTCATTAAACCAATTTTACTGAGTCAGTGGCGTTCTACTAGGGTACCAAAAAGGTAGGTAGGTTTTGCTGCAGCAACTATTATATGTGGACCACGGTCTTGTGATGATGATTTTAACCGCTGAAGCATATCTAGGTAACCTCTATCATACATAAATATCTATGTGACCTCACCATAGGAAATCTTCATCATAAAACCGGAATTAGGCGTGGGAAATATTATAGAAGTAAAAAGACACATTACTATCATTTTATATTTTGAAACTAATAAATAACCTAGTACTCGATCCCAAATGTCGACCAGAATAAGAAATTCTCTTAATGAAAGCTTCTTATTATATCATGCCGAGTGATAATTAGTATCTGGTCATCATCCACTGAATACTAACAGATGAAAATAACATTTTCCTAAAAACTCAATTTGGGTTTTCTCTCCCAGTCTCTGAAACAAGAAACAATTAGAAAATTTTTTTGAATAATAGAGAGACTGGGAGAGAAAACCCAAATTGAGTTTTCAGGAATATGTAAAGACCCCCCAGACAATATTTCAATAGATACCTGAAAATAACATTGTTCAGTATAAAACAAAAAAATCTTCCGATCTAGATTTTGATGATGAAACTGGGTAGAAATTCTGCAAATTTAATGGCAAGAGAAAGTGTAAGTCTGTGTTCTTGCACACCTCTGGTTCTGTTAAAAAAATGGGAACTAAGGAAAACTTTTACAACCTTCCAATGCAGAACTAACGTTGCAACCCCGTTTTATCTTTCTGTGCAAATAAAAACATCATCATTTTCTAATGCTGCCCAAATTTACTGATGGTAAAATATTTGAACTCATCACGATGAGAATTTATACTCTATTCATACAGGGTGATTCAGAACAAATGAGAAAACTTGGGGTTCAGATTCAGCACACCATTTCAGATTCAAACAAAATTAGTTTTTGAAGATTGGTCCTCAAGTTTGTCGTTTCTGAGATAGGATGTTGAAATTCGAGAAAAAAATCAGTTTTTTCCTCAAGAATTTCTGGTTAAATGATGTAGGTATTGGTGTCCTTTTTTGATATTTTAGGTTTTGTGTGAAACTCCTTTAAATTATGCTGGTTTCAGTCAGCACTGAAAAGTTTTTTTGACAATTTTGACTGTGAGTGACATGGGAGACTGATGATGCCAAATAAGGCTGAAACCGGTATATGACTTCTCTCAATGACAAAATCTCATTTCACCAGCCTCATGATGAAGATCTGTGAGCCTATGAATTGAAGATGGTATTCATTTCGATGATAACTCTTCTGAATTTATATATGTTTTAAAAAATGTTTGAAGTCGACAATTCATATTTTATATACGTACAAAAATGCAGCTAATGCATTGAAGTGGATCGTGTATCAGTTGAGAAATCCAATGGAGAATTCATGTGAACAAAAAGGCAAGGCGGCAAAATACAAGATACCACAAAGAACATCACTACCCTCGTCACTACCAAAAAAGCCTCCTCAAGTTGAAGCGCTCATTTCATTTCACTTCGTCCAAGAGTCTAATATCTCTCCATCTCTTCTGTACACGACTGTACCTTTGTAGGAAATGGGGCGTGCAGCACTCTTCTGAAAGTCTTGTAGTAGATGATCACGAGAAAGACAAACAATTTTAAGTAAAATGAGAAGGCTTCTCCAAGCATGGGGTAAAACAAAGATATATGTGTAGTGGTAGGTATGCCTTGTACAAATACGGAAGCCAAAATCTAGGAAAAGTCAGAGAGGCCAGCAGTAATAGGGACTGATGCAGGTTTTGCTATTGTTTTGTGGACAGAAAAGCTTCTCCACCATGTACCGAGAAGGTCTGGTACATGGTGGAAGAATACCATGGTTTGGTAGAGCTTAGAGCAAAAACAAAAATCAGTTTCTGTCGTATCAGAATCGGCCATACTAGATATCGATGATACAATGTCCCGATTTCCACAAAACTACCAAAAAGTATCAAAGATGTCTCGGATCCAGAGTACTTTAAGATTGAGAATTTCTGAAATCTCTTTCATGAAATCCAGAAACTGTTGAAATGGGGAATATTGTATATTATACTATACCGCTGCTTAAAACCACCGTGGGTGATGCGGATTTTCGAAATTAAAAAATGTAGGGTAAGATAACAGGCGCCCTTCTAGATACGGATTTTTGTCTCCTTCGAGTAGAGAGTAACGTAACTTAAATAACCGCGCTTTCTTTGGTAAGACTCCAAGCCCAGATTGAAGTTGTGCGAATTCAGTACATGGATGGATCACCTCTCTGGTTATTGGTTATTGATTCGAACTGAGAGCAAAAGCTCCCAAATCTACATCAATCGATTTTTTATTGCCCGAAAAGGAATTTGAAATTTGTTTGGAGATCGCTATAAATATTTTCGAGGAAGATAAGTGTCAAAGGTACCAAGAGATTTACCTCAAAAGTAGGAAGTGAAATTTCATAGTAAGGAATTTCCAGAAATGGAACATTAAAGATTTTATTTCCCATAAAAATTTATTTCATTTGAAAATGGAAAGATACCGTTATAGCGAAAAACGATAGTGTGGTTTGACATAATTCTTTTTTGAAGTCGCGTTCGAAGCATTGTGGGAGTCCCGTAGTTAACATGCACTCTAGAGAACCCCTGACAAATACAAGTTTTTTCCAGAACGGTTACTTCTTGCTGGACTCTCCTTAAAGAATAATTCACTCTCAATGCCGTTTACCGCATTGAATGATGCTCATATTTTTATTCCATACATTGAAAACTGGTTTCAGTTCAGGTTAGTTGGTCTTGCTCAAGGAAAGTCTTTCTTTAAGTCTCTTTCATTGAATGTGGTTTTCTTGAAAACAATATTATATCCAACGATTAGTTCGAAGACGATAATGTGTTCAATTGAAGATTCGAACCAATTGAATCCCTTGATTTGATATTTCAAAAAATCTCGGTGGCTCTTTTCATCATGACAGTTCTTCATCAGGCAATCAAAGTTTCATAAAACCCACCCTTGTATCAGTATCATCAACTATTCTATGATTCAAATATAGTTTCAAAATATGTTTATTACAAGATGTAAGATGTTTAAATACTAATATGGTACATTCACTGATTACACATATTTTGTGTTGCCAATTTGAGTATATGATGAATATTTCGATTAATGAACTGTAGTTGACGATTTCAACAAACAAAGTTATTATTGTTCTTGACATTTTCATCTTCATGAGTTTGGTGCAAAGGTTTCACACATTCAATTCGCCAGCAGAGATACTGTACATTTTTTTTTTGTGTATATAGAAAAACAGACAGAAATATCCGTATTTATTTCATACTGAAGGTAAGTTAACGGTATTTTCGACCGAGTAATAAATGGATAGTATTATACACATATTGAAACTTAAACTATAATGATATTTCATTTTGAAATGATTTTCGATATAAAATGGACTGCCCCCTAGAAATATATTTTCTCTATTTCAATATCGTAATGAGTTCATTACAGTTCTAAAAGTAGTGCTGTAATGAAACTCATTACAGCATTGTTTTCAGTTATATTTTTCGTTTTATGGTTGTCAGTACTGACCTCCGATCCAATCAGTTTTCGAATCAAATCAATTCTAATTCCGAGATCTGTCAAATTTCGTAAGTCACACCAACTGCCAAGCTACAATACAAAAGTCACCAATCTGAATTCTCATTTGAATTTCGAGAGTATTTCACGAAACTCGACTGAAATAGAGAAAATATCGTCTAATACTCGTTGCAGAAGGCAATTCCAACACTCATGCTTTCGAAAACTCGCTCCTTCGTCGCTCGTTTTCGAATTTCGCATTCGTGTTGAAATAGGAGCTCATTCTGCAACTTGTTTTAGAATATACTATATTCTCGTATCTTATACTTTACTCGACATTAGTGGTGGGGCTCTAACTTTGATGAACTTTTTTCAAAAAACAATAAATCAATAAATTCAGAAAGGCTTTTTTGTCAACTGAAAAAAATATCAATAGGAAATAGATCTAAACGACAACTATGGTAATGCGGCGCAGCCTCATATAAACATATTGGTCTAATGTCGTTCCATTTGAAAAGTGATGAGAGCGAACACCATGTTAGGTATTCAGACAGATTTGTTTATTATAAATAATTCATTGCTTCTGTGTATGAAATGCAGATGATTATTCTTTATCCATGTCGCAAATTTAATGCTCTCCAACATTGCAAATTAACATTTTCGTCAAAAACAGCTTAGTTTAGAAGTTATGAGCAGAAAACCGAAAAAAACCCGAAAATGTCTAGGTTATTCAGCCCTCCTCAAGTTAACACACAATTAGAAAACTCACCGGGGTGATGTTAGCTCCCGGCCGGCCGGCCCATTCCACCACGGTCAATACCGAATTGACTATCTCTCGACAGAAATTGGTTCGTTTAAGTTAACTCAGCGAAGGATCACATGGAAGTGATTAATTAGAGGATAAATTCTATATGGGAAAAACGAATAAATAAATTCGAATATAATCAGATATTCTATTATGTCATTTCAACATGAATCAAACTCGGTCTATGCTCGGCATAATTCAATTACGTTTGGGATGTTCGCCCAAAAATTTTAAAGAATGCATTTGATAGAGTATATCATTTCATACTATCTAAAAAAATTTCAAGCAATTCTGTGAACCCTTGACCCCCAGCTCCAAGGATCGAACGGTGTGTTCTTCCGTCTCACTCTCGTCTCTTTCCCGCTTCAAATGTTTTTTTTTTTCGTGTTTCGGATGTCCACCCAAGAATTTTGAGTAGTGCATTTGATGGAGTATATCTTTTCATACTAAAAAAAAATTTCGACTAATTCTGTGAACCCTTGACCCCCAGCTGCAAGGATCAAACGCAGTGTTCTTTCATTTCACTCTCGACTCTATCCCGCATCAAATGATTTTTTTGTGTTTGGGATGTCCGGCCAAGAATTTTGAGTAATGCATTTGATAGAGTATACCTTTTCATACTACCGCAAGCAATTCTGTGAACCCTTGACCCCGAGCTCCAAGGATCAAACGCAGTGTTCTTCCGTTTCTTTCTCGACTCTATTCCGTATCAAATTTTTTTTTTGTTTTGTTTGGGATGTCCGCCCCAGTATTTTGAGTAATGCATTTGATATATAGGATAGAGTCGAGAGTGAAACGAAAGAACGCAGCGTTTGATCCTTGGAGCTGGGGTTCAAGGGTTCACAGAATTAGTCGAAATTTTTTTTTGAAGCATCAAAAGATATACTCTATCAAATGCATTACCCAAATTTCTTGGCCGGACATCCGTAACACGAAAAAAAAAAAAAACATTTGACGTGGGATAGAGACGAGAGTGAAACGGAAGAACACACCGTTCGATCCTTGGAGCTGGGGGCCAAGGGTTCACAGAATTGCAAGAAATTTTCTTAGATAGTATGGAAAGATATACTCTATCAAATGCATTACTCAAAATTCTTGGCCGGACATCTCAAACACAAAAAAAACATTTGGCGCGGGATAGAGTCGAGAAAGAACCGAAAGCACACTGCGTTCGATCTTTGGAGCTGGGTGTCAAGGGTTCACAGAATTATTATTATCATTATTATTAGAAATTGACAAGAGTAGAGGTAAACCTATAAACTCAAAAATGATAAAAAATTACAAAATGAAACTGAGAGAACATTCGAGAAGCTATACAAGAAAAGAAGAAAAAAGGAAATATTCATATCACCACACAGTCAAAATATCACACAACCGAAACTGATTCCCGTTGCTGGTCAGACCACCTATCTAGGGAGTTCTTGAATGTGTTGACTGTTCCTGAATTCACAACCTCACTGGGGAGTCGGTTCCACGTTTCGAACACTCTGTTAGGAAGAAAGTTGCTTCTTTGTGTTGATCTAAAATTCTCCTTGGCGAGCTTGAAGGAGTGTCCCCTCAGAAGTCGGCCCTGATTGAGAGGAAAGAGAAATGACATGTCCATACCAAAAAGAGAGTGAAGTGCTCTATATGTGACAATCAAGTCGCCTCTTGTTCTGCGGTCCAAAAACGAAGGCAAATTGAACATTTGCAATCTTGATTGATAGTTTGGACGAATTCTGCCAAATGGAATGCGGGTGTTCCATCTCTGAACGGATTCCAACAGTTCTTGATCTGCTCTTAGATTAGCCCACCAAACAGGGCCGGCATACTCCAAGATAGGACGCACGTAGGTGGTATAAAGGGTCCTGCCTGTAGCTATATCGCACCCCGAAAATGTTTTGGAAAGCCGGTAGGTCATCTGCTTGGCCTTGGACACCGCCACCGAAATATGAGAAGACCAACTAAAGTTGTCAGTGACGATAACACCCAGGTCGCAATGTTGGGAGACAAGCCTCTGCTGATCAATGAAGTAGGGAGTCCTGGGATTTCCTTTACCGATATGAAGCACACAACACTTCTCGACATTGAGGGGCAGCATCCACTCCCGACACCACACAGACAGACGAGTGAGATCTTCTTGGAGGTGACCTTTGTTGGATAGTGGACGGTTATATATTTTCGTGTCGTCTGCAAACATTGCACAGTTGGATTGGAAAAGGCAAGGAAGATAGAAGTATAAAGTACAAAAAGAACAGGACCAAGCACCGAACCCTGTGGAACTCCGCTTACGACCCTCTTGGTGGAAGAATTGGTTGAAATTTTTTCAAATAGTATGAAAAGATATACTCTATCAAATGCATTACTCAAAATTCTTGGCCGGACATCCCAAACACTCAAAAAGAAACTGTAAATGTGGGGTAGAGACGGGAGTGTATTGAGAGAACCCAGCAGTTCGATCCTTGGAGCTGGGGTCAAGGGTTCACAGAATTGGTTGAATTTTTTTAGATAGTATGAAATCATATACTCTATCAAATGCATTCATCAAAATTTTTGGCCGGACATCCCAAACGTAAGTGAATCATGCCGAGCATAGACCGAGTTTGATTCATATTGAAATGACTTGATAGAATATCTGATTATATTCGAATTGATTTATTCGTTTTTTCCCTATAGAATTTATCAATTCCATGTGATCCTTCGCTGTGTTTAACTCAAACGAACCAATTTCTGTCGAGAGATAGTCAATTCGGTATTGACCGTGGTGGAATGGGCCAGCCGCTTGGAGCAGGTCGGCCGGGAGCTAACATCACCCCGGTAGAAAACTCGACAGAATCTTGGATGCCACAAACCCCGAATGACCTGTAAAAGTTACAATAAGTTCGGAATTTATTCTAGATAAAATGTGAAGGGTGATAGTTTATGTTTCACTCAATAGCTCTCTCCGTTAATATTGGTCGTACAAAATTGTTTAAATGGGCAAATTGTTAGTAATGTTTATGGGCAATCAGAATTCAGTACTAGGAAATGCTTAGATTCTTTAGTCTAAGAGGAAATGCCTAAAAGCATTGAAAACCTAAAAATTTGATCTGAAGTATAATTTTTTAAATGGTACACCTGTATTGTACTTACCTAATCGGTAGACCTTTTTCTGCTGATTTCAAATATATATATATATATATATATATATATATATATATGGAAAAGATTTAACGGACATATATATATATATATATACAGGATGTCTACTTTTAAAACGGTAAAACTTCAAGGGGCGATCATTCAAGTGATTTGCCACAAAAAATGAAAAAATGTCATATATCATATGGTCGAAACCTTGACGGTTATTCTTCAATTTAACAGTAACAAGTTTTTCTGTAAAATCAATTATACTTCAGTTATCCTTGTAGCTTCAACAAATTCAATTACATATCTGGAATGGCATTGAATGTTCTACAAGATGAGTATTTCAGTGTGCCAAAATACTTCCTATAGCGGGCGTGGTGAGGAGATGAATATCACGATATTGAGCTGAACAAAATCGGTCATATTTTTCCAAAAATTTTATCTTTAAAAAATTATTAATTATGTTTTATTTTCAGCAAAAGTTACCTCATTCGATGTACCTTCGAATTACACTTCAACTTCTGTGATAACTGCTAGTCTTCGGACATAATAACATGGCTAACAAGATAAACACGAAAAAATCGAAAAATTCCAAACCTAAATTTGCTCCATTTTGAAACTGATTATGATTAAATATTAAAGTAATTTCATTTCAAAGTTGGAGGGGCACAGAATTTTTTAGACGTACAGAATCGATCAAATTATCGTGGATTTTGCTTTTGTTTTCTATTATTACTTTCGAAAATCTGATGGACAGGCATGGAAATAGTTGAAGATAATTCTCATGCTACCTAAAATGATATTTTCTATGGGCCCATATGATCCAACAAGAATAATCATTATCAATATTCTTGATAATTTGAGATGTATACGATAGTTTATTTTATTGCAACTAATGATAAGTGGGTGGAGTATGAATTAACGAATTGTCTTTCAAGGTCCACACCATTTTCTGCTTTCATACTTGATGTTTTTTTTGATTCATATTAAAGAGCTTCTGTAGATGAATATTGCAATATCGTAAGTATAAAGGTAACATTTTCTTTTGAATTTGTTTTGTTTTCACCACCTTCACGTAGGGAATAAAAAACTGAGTTCTTCCAATCCAGAGGAACAGTATATCAAACAATTTGTGAAACAAATTCTTAGAAATATTTCGATCTATACAAATTATAATTCCATTTGTGACTTTCATGACTGGCTACTACCTACTTTGCATGCAGGTATGCCATTGAAACTCAACGGAAATAAAATGCATTCATCGGTCCACTGCGTATGTATTCATTGCAAAACAAAAAAAGTTTCTCTAATCGACGTTTTATAACTATATTAACAATCACCCTGCAGTGAAATTCCAGCGGAGAAACGACTACCTACTACTACTTTGACAGAGTTACTTCCTCGAAAACGACCTGCAACTGGGTCATTACCGATCCAATACCGGCAAAAATCAATACCTACTTTTATTACTCTATTCGCTGATGTGATCGAAGAAACGTAACCATCGATACGCACAATGAAGCAATTATCATGTCCTTTTTCTAATGAGGTAATAATCCGAAGTACCTACATTTTCGTCCGAGAATTCGCAACAGAGAAAATCGTCCATATGACCTCGTTATAACTTAGAGCTGTTAAAATGAATGACTGGTAATTTAATGTGGCCGTTTGTTCGAGTTATGACCGTATATGGTGACACCATAACTTGATGGCCAGCAGAAAAATGGACGAAAATAAAGGTTTCAGGACCGAATATCGCGTCAGCTCCATTCATTGGGAGGGAAATAATATCTACCCTCGTACATTCCGAAGGAGTATGAAAAATCAACTAAATGAAGAACAATGTTACATTGTGAAAGATGGTATAATACAGTTCCAAATAATGAGGTTTTAAGATTCCCATCGGGTAAGTGACATCCAATGAATTGTTTGAGGCTTTCGCGGCCATCGTTCAATGGTTGCATTCACCGAACGTAACAGTGGCAAAATCTTCGTTCGGTGAATGCAACCAATGTAACCTGTTCTTTCGAGCATTTCGGCCGTCGTCGTGGATAAGTTCTCGACGTTTCGCCAGTTCGAGTGTCTGACTTCTTCAGGAGTTATATTTCAGGAGAATGAAATATAACTCCTGAAAAAGCAGGTTACATAAGTGACAACTATTTAGGTGAATTCACACCTCACACTGACGAGGATTGCCGACGACCTTTTTGGGTACTCTTTAATGAACTTGATGCTTCTCTTATTGGAATCAGAAATGTTCCTTTTTTAATGGATAATGATCTAAAATATATTTTCAAGATATAAAATACCTTTCTTTATTTTATGTGAAATATGCATTTTACAATTTGAAATCTGATACACTGTTTCTTGTTCTGTAAATGGTTGATTGGCTCCTATACGATATTTAATACCGTCATACATATTCCTTGAGAAACTATATCAAAATTGGACGTGTCTCAGGATATTTCATAAAAATTCACAGTAAAAAATATACCTAATGAATGAAATTCATTTGGCTTTCCACACTGTATAAATCGACGTCTCCGTGTTTTACCAAAAAATGTCAATTGACAAATCATTTCACGATTTTATATGATGGGAAGTCTGATCTAGACACCGTCTGAAGGTTATGCGTTTTAATAGTTCAAAATTTTATTGTTTGTTCATTGTCAGGCAACAATTTTTTTCAACTGATTGCTAGAATTCAACTATGAGCATTCCCATTCGTAACACTTTTTTTTTTAATTCATTTGGCAGTATAAAATATCACAAATATAGTTATTTGTTAACAATTGGTCGAGGTGAAAGCGAGGGTGAAAGATGAAGGAAATCAGTTCGAAAATTCTGCCGACGTTTCGATTATATTTCAATCTCCTTCGGGATATTACACAACAATACGGGATGACATTCTTGAAGTAAAAAAAAATAAGGGATCTTGAATCTGAACAATTACTGACTCTTAACAAATAAGAGGCTGGCCCAATATCAAAATCATAGAAATTATTATTGTGAATACATATTGGGAGAAATTTTATCACTCAAGATGGTCGATACGATTCTTCATGGAAATCGTTGAAATCTATGGAGCTGTGACCATGGGAGACATAAAGGTTTGGAAAGCACTAAATTTCCAACTAACTGATTTCCCTCATCCTTGCTCTCGACAAACTATCCACAAATAGATCATTTAAATAGGTCATTTAAGCTTAATATTGTGAATATGTATCTATCATTTTTGGTTAGAGATAATTCTGGAAATATAGAGGTTCTGGAAATATTGGAAGTACACATATGCATAATTTTCAAAAGTTTTCATCCATTCATTTGATTCTACACCACTCACAAAGTATTTCCTGTTGAACAACATCGACGAACCATCGACCTAATTATACTAAACTGCAACCGTTTAGGTATAATCCAGCGTCAATGGACCAGTACTGTCGAAAGTGTTTCATTTGATTTACATCATACAAATACAAATGATCCCCTGTTTCAAGTGTTATTGTACAACGGTATGTTGAGAACCAATTTGCGATCAGTAGGCGGACTATAAATTGAAGTGGGCGAGGCGAATATTAATTCTGCTTCTCCAATGAAAAATTGGTAAATCAGGTTTTAGGTTAGAGAAAACGTGTAAATTGGGTTTCTGTGCGGTTGCGGTTTTCTTTCACTAATGGGAGTCCTTACAAAAGGATATTGGGATGAACCTACAGAACTGTGTAAATCTGATTTCACGAATAAAAAGATGCGATTGGAGAGAATTTGATATGTAATTGGTGATGGTTTTTTTTCGCGGAATATAGTTTGAATTTTTACTCCTAACTGTAGCTTAATTTCATGTTTATACTCGTATTTACATATATGGAAGACTGGAGGTTTATAAACTGTTTTCAGGCATCATATTTGTGCATTGGAAGCAAAGATGTTGAAGATGCAACAAGCAACTCAATCCTTAGAATTATAATGAAGATTATTATTTTTCTTCGTAAAATTTCAAAGCTATGTACCAACATATGATAATCCTCATGGAAAGACTTACTTGTGCTCCCTCAGGTTTTTTCCACAGAAACTGTCTATAGGTTGTTTCGACATGCATAATTTATTCAAATTATTTCTCAACTTTCAAACTATTTTCTTTCAAAAATTAAAAGTTCTAAATTTGCCAGTATTTTCCAAATCTGGCTGATCAATACGGGATAGGAACAAAAGATGAACAAAGATGGCAAAGGAAAGACAACGACAATATGGTACTCCCAGTTGTTGAAATTTAGATAAGAAACGTTCCAATTCTTATGCATGAGATTTCTGGTATAAGTATTTGTTCTAATCAGAGGCTGGTTTTCATATTGATTTAATTTGCTCGTCTTCAAAATGTTTCTGTCGATTTCATATTTTTGTGAATTGGAAACATGTTTTGTGATACCCTTGAAGTGATACCCCATTTTGGTTCAGTTGTGCGTAGCAAAAACTAATTTCTTTCATATGAAGTATGTATAAATTTTAATAGTTCTTTTCGAAACATCAGGGTTATGTGAGGATAAGACTTGGAAAACGCGGTTTGAACCATAAAACAGCCAAAAAATTGAATGAGTTTTGTAGACTCAGAAAAACGAAAATAGCTCTATTATTAGAAAAAAAGAGCTGGATTAAATGCTATTTGCATGTCTCTAGTAAAACAACAGCGTTTTGATAGTCGCTCAAACCGGTTTCTGTGTGAATTAATATGTAAATAACAAACAAAGCATTTTCTTCATGAACATTGCATTTTATTTTTCATACTCTCGGAGTGAACTTAATTTCCTCTATTTCGTCACACTATAGCATTCTTCATTTTCTTCAACGACCGTTTCCCCATCTTCACAGTGCTCTGCAACCATTCCAACACCGGATAGATATCGACACCATAGTTTATCCAACGAGAAGCGATAGCGCCAGTAAACAACTAAATGTACGCCTACAGGGTTATGAATATGTTCATTGGTTCCGTTTAGTGCTTTATCCGTCTTCTCCAGATCTGTATTACGATAATCATCTGAAATTCTCAATTGCTTGCGTCGGCGTCGGTTGCGCGATCGGTACATATTAAATCCGGTCCTGATGAATTTGGCCACACCTTGTTTTGACGGGCTATCGTTTCTCGTTGGAAAGACTATAGTAATTTTTCAAACTCTCTGTTTTTCTTCTTCATTTTTTGACCCAAAACTAGCCCTGGTGAGTTAACTTTGTCGAATCTTACGCGTACATTTAAGCAGAATTGAATGGGATTTGAATGTTCAGGATTTTATAAAACGAATGTCCTTCAAATGAATAATGCAACGCCACTTTTGGCCGAAAAAGCGAAATTTTGGACTAACTGCGTTTTGCAAGTGTGCTCCTCATATTATATGATGATTCAAATCTAGTATTGCTACTTCAACGTTCACCACAGATTTGTAAGTCCATAGTCCATCAATCAAAAGTCACCGTATTATTAGCCTGGGGGCTTTGGACCGTTACTGCTAATCTCACTGGCCTTATTAAGGCTACAGGCAGGAGCCCAATTTAGCGAACATAAGCTGGGCTTATAATGAAAACCAAAATCGAAACTTGTTTGCTGGCAGTATTAGGTAATAGTGGCGTTTGCATTGCATTGACATTACGTTCACTTGAAACCCCTTAACCAGCAGGTCCGTCAGAACTTCGGAAAGCGCTTTGCCGTAAGTAGCAATGGCATCTTCTACCAATTTTTGCGATTTCACACATGACAAGTTCAGTGGCCGTAAGTTCTTTCTGATAGTTAATTAATATTTCAAATTAAAACCAAACCAATGTTGAAGTTATTTCAGTAATATATGAATTTGTAGATTTACGTCCAAAGACGTAGAAAATTTTCAACTCTACATGCCAACATTTTTTGGATAAAGACCTATTATTCTAGGAGATGCGGTATCATATGGATATTATTAAAACGACATTATTATCTCAATTCTGATGAATTATTTTTTTTAAGTGAAGTTTGAGTTTGACAATGTTTAATGTTTACACTCAGTATTTGTTCAGTTTGCAAGAGTTCAAAGGATAAATCCATATAAGGATCACGTAACGTAGACATTTGTTGATAATTGCGTCTCGTTTTCGAAGAACTTTATGAATTCCATACTCGTCCGCGATAATAGAGGATGTAAGTTTGCCAATGGGCAACACAGATGGCATTCATGACTCATCTTCAGTAAAACTATTTTCTGAGGAATTATTAATAGAAACATCACGCAACGAATTGAAAACTGTACATATAACGATCGTGACCTACACATATTTGGGTCACCAGCAGCCATATATCTATAAAAATTTCCCGAAATGAGTAATGAATGTCGAATTGTGTAGGTTGGACTCGGAGGTGCACCCTTATCTACACTTTCGCGCCCTCTTATTGAGTCCATTACATGATGAAAATTTCTCACAAGGCTTGCTCACCATTAATTCATTAGATGGCTTCACTCTTCAGCTAATTCAATTTCATCAAGATAAAAAAAGTTAACTTGACGGGGAAAATTTCCAACAGGTGCGATTTTATCGGAGGTACGTTAGGTATATTATGATATTCATTGTTTGTCAAACGTAAGACCGACATAAGTCCAAGTCCAATTTAGATTGAAAGTATGGTTTCGGACGTCGCTTTTTTTCCACCACAGATTGAGTGCTCGTTATGTTGTTTCCTCGGTTGTATATTTTAAGCCGCCAAGTATCAAGGCTTGAGGAAGACTTAAGCCTGTCTTGAACATTCAAAACCTCAAAATCGACATTCAGTTGCGACGTTTTGTTGCTGTTGTTTTAAGATCACCGTGTAATTTCTTAAGTTCAACATATATCAGAAAACTGAAAGCAACTTTGAATTTGTCATTAAAAGTGGCCCTTGGAGGACAGTGGAGTGCAGAGGAATGCACTTAACACATAGGTATATAATTTGCAATTTGAAATTTTGGTAAATATTGCTCAAGGTATACCTACTGTCAAAAAAGTAGCGAGAATTTGTTATCTAAAATGCCCGCGCTGAATGGATTTTGAAAATTGTTTCTTCCTAGTACGACTGTCTTTCATTATTATGCCGAGTTTGAGCGCGATACCTTGTTAGTGCGTGAGCGTGAATGAAGAGTTTTGTCTTAAATTTTGTGTTAAAAGTGAAATATTCGTGTGCTGGCGCGTTGAAAATCTTGCAAAAGGCTTAATAGTCTAAGATCCGAACCTACCTCGACCTTCACCGAGCTGATAATAGAATAGATCCTATTTCATAATAAACTTCAGATGTTAGATAATATATAAAAAATAGGTTGCCTAAAAAAATCCTGGACAGAGTATTTTTAATTATTTTTTCAAAAATGATTTTTCATGACATTTTGCAACATTATGATGATAAGAAAATTTCATACTGGACTTGTAGTATGGAACATGTAGAATCTGCAAACATAGGGTTGCCTGTAATTTACCTGGACGAACTACTGGTTGCCTGGTTTAGGGCCGGTTTTATAAAGGATAGTTGACTGCCGGTCGACTCAAACCGATAGTCAACTGCCAAATTCGGTATTATAAACGTCAAAGTAATGGTTCAACTCGGAGTCGACCGGAAGTTGACCCAACCGCTAGAAACAGGTATGTCGAAATGAGATAATTTCACCGGTGTGATAATAGAAAAAAAATTATATCAGCATAAGCGCTGATTTATTGTGAACACGTTGATATAGGGTTGCCTGCAAAGAAATTGGACCTAATAGGGGTTGCCGAGGTTTGAAGGTTGCATTGTTGACGCGCCAGGTAATAATAAATGACTGAACATCGCTGTCTTATTTGAATGTAAGACAGTGCGAATGCTCGGTACTTTTACTCAAAGAGTTGCCCCTACTACGTAGGTACCTTCCATAGGCTATATTGAGAACAATACGGCTATATTCTGGAGCAACTGACATTTGAATTTCAAACAAAATTGAATACATAACAGTCCAATGTATTCAATATCATAATATAATATTAACTTATGGGTATGATGTGGACTGCCGAAAATTCGGGTAATGCAATAACAAGAAAAATGTCAGAAGATCTTGTATTATATTAATAAATTTTATTACAGAACAGCAAAAGATCAAAAAATAATATCAATGAAATAAAACGATCAAGCCAGCAACTCAGGGAAGTAAGTATAGATTATTACCAGATATTTTTCTCTCTGATGGAAGTATATGAACCTGTACATATTTTAGAATGTTAGAAATTAGATTTGCAAAAAATTAAAAATATTTGTCCCTTTCACTCTCAAATTTATCGGTCTCATCGAGTTATTCCTCATTATTTTCCATTTTAATTATATCTCGTATTTTCAAAGGAGTTTGATCTCCTATAAAACCAGTTGGTTACAAATAACTATTCAAATACCAACCGTAATTTATAGGGTTTAACTCTGCACATACAGATTCTGTTGCATTAAGCCACATGGAATTTCCATATATTGTTCGTAAAACTTTTTGTTGTAGGAAAATCCACCATGGCGGTATAGAGTTGGAGTCAAAACTTTTAATTTTGTTTGAAAATTGTTCTCCGTCTTTTTTTGCGCCGTACTTTTTCATGAAAATACGAATTCTCGCATCGTTTACTGTCGACAGTGCTTTATGCCATACATTTATGCTATGAACTCTTCAACAGCATTCATTTTTTCATAGTTCAAAATATCATTTTCATCATTTAATGACGCAAGCAGGTAGACTTCTACATATTTTGGGTCCCAACTTTAAAGCTGAATCGATGCAATTAATGCAATCAAATTGGTTCGATTGCTTCTTAGTCGTTGACCGCACCGTGCAGTCATAGTTGGGAATGCGCGCGAGGAGCTTGGTATTCCAAATTTACCAATACCTTCGCACCCATCACATTTGAATTGCATAGAACATACATGTGATATGAGCCAAAGAAGATAAGATAATCATCCAACTACCTTAAATGATCTGAGAGAACTTCTGCCCCGTTTATGAAACCAAATTCCTCAAGAAATGTTCAACAACCTCGTGTGCAGTATGCAAAGAAGATGTCAAGCTGTTATTGATGCCCGTGGAGACCATACATTTTATTTATAGCCTTAAAATGTGAATTCTCTGGGAATATAATTTCGTTATTTTACTCGATTTTTCTTAACCACCCTGTATACGCTGCAGACCCACAGGCTAAAATTAAATTTAATTTCCAGCTTGAAATCATATAAATATGAATTTTCATCACAAAATCTCATTTAAAATATATTTTTTTGCAATTTGAGTCAATATCCCTTACTCATGTGGAGCAGTTCATACCATGTTGAGATCACTTTAATCATCTCTCAATAGCATTTTACAGTATCGGATAAGGAGAATACATAAAAAAAACGATAAATTTTTGGTAGATTTCATTCAAAATCCGGTAGACTTTTGGTAGATTTCGAATTGATCTTAGGTAAATTTCCCAAATGAAAGGTGGTAACATTGATATGGAGGATAGTAGGGATACCTCTTCTCTCTATAGTAGGAATACGTACCGAGCATTCGCACTGGTTTACATTTAGATACGACTGCGATGTTCGGTCCGTTATTATTATCTGGCGCGACAACAATCCAACCTTCAAACCTCGGCAACCCCTATTAGGTCCAATTTTTTTGCAGGCAACCCTATATCAACGTGTTCACAATAAAACAGCGCTTATGCTGATATAATTTTTTTTCTATTATCACACCGGTGAAATTATCTCATTTTGACATACCTGTTTAAACCAGGCAACCAGTAGTTCGATAGGTAAATAAGAGGCAACCTTATGTTTGCACATTCTACATGTTTCATACTACAAGTCCAGTATGAAATTTTCTTATTATCATGATGTTGCAAAATGTCATGAAGAATCATTTTTGAAAAAATAATTAAAAATACTCTGTCCAGGATTTTTTTAGGCAACCTATTTTTTATATATTATCTAACATCTGAAGTTTATTATGGAATAGGTTCTATTCTATTATCAGCTCGGTGAAGGTCGAGGTAGGTTCGGATCTTCTACTATAAAGTGATTCAGTTTTATCCAAAACCCGTGCATGTGTGTGGTACAAAGCGTAGAAAGAGATCCGTGAAATCGTCGAAGACATGCCTCTTTCTGGACCTCTCTATTATTATCGATGCAGCGAAAGAAATTGTGATCCCTCGAGGGTCTTTTAGTACCATTTTGATTGAGCATTAGGGCAAACAACTCGTGGATTTTCCACGACGATAAAGCGCCGACGCGCCGGACCACACTTGTAAACAAATACCTGGCGCTGGCAAAACACTCGATAAACACCATTGATCAACTACCGTTTTTGCTTTATTTAGTTCTGCGTGACTTTTTTCTATTCCCTAAAGTAAAATTGCCGCTCCGATCAGAGCGTTGATTGAAATACTTCAAACAACGTTTCGAGCCATCAACAGAATTCGGCGCGTGAGTTAAATGCCATCCCAGAGTGCTTAAAAAAGATATTTTGAAGAATGGGAAGAACTATGGCATATGTTAATAGCCTCCAATGGGAAATAATTCAAGGGCGACGATATAAATTTTGATGATTCAATAAAATGTGTGTTCTGTTCACCAATTCCCATGGTCGTCGAGAGGGAGGTAAAGGCGGTACAAATTTCCGGGATCCATTCATAATTTATAAACATAAAAAAGAGTTCGCGACTTCCACCAATATAACTGAACAACACTCTTTACAAGATTACAAGATTGCTTACCCACTACGTGATAGCAAAGGCAATCGTGAAAACTCGAATCAGTATAAAATAATAAATTAATAGATTGACGAATGTGGGTGATTCATCATGAAAGAGGAGAGAGAAAAAGAGGTCCTTTGGACCCACAATCCTTATTTTTTGTTAACTTATGGTTTTACAAAAATTATTTCTATATCTTAACATTAAAGTTTGTATCTTTAGAAGACTTGAAAATGAGACTAGTTCATAAAGTCTCAATACTAGTAGGCAAAAAATTAATATTTTGGGAAGGAATTTATCCTTAGTTTATTTTACTGTTACTTTGTATTGCTGTAAGTAGGTATCGAGTAGTTACTTTACACCAGTGTTTTTCAACCTGTGGGTCGCGACCTCCTGGGGTGTCGCGAAGCCCTTGTAAGGGGGTTGCGAGAAGTCGAGAGAACTATGTCCTACTTCATCAAAAAACATCAATATATTCCAAGAACAAAAGACTCATCCAGAAATAGTTACCAAAGGAATACTGGTAATGTTATTGATACAAATAAATTAATAAAACAAATTCTTCGATACTAGTTTACTTTAATGTGAAGGTTGCGCTTTTTTGTATTCACTGAGAAGTTATGAGGCAATTTATTCTTTCTTCACATTATCTGTATTTTTCATTTCAAGTATACCTGATGGTTAGAAAGTCTGGAAACGGTGATTTTATTCCATACACAGGTGGAAAATCGGAACTTTGTTACTCGGGTCTTTGGTAATTTTGCCCGAGGAATCGAATGGGTTCATCAGATTTTGAGCCCAAAAGGGCCTAAGGGTCGCTTGCCACTACACTTAATTCGGACCTAAATTGAGTACTTAGTCAAAACTGAGATTTCGCGCATAATAAGATCTTGCATCTGATTTGTGACTCAGGACTCAATTAACTTCCGAATTTAGTGTAGTGGCAAGCGGCCCTTATACGAGATATGAGGCACAATCTTGAAATTTCGAATGCAAACCCATCTTTTTTCTTGCAGATTCGGATAAATTTTTTATCCGAATTGGTTAAAACCAAAAAATTTGTCTATCATATTTGGGACCTATGCAGAGTTTTTTGTTCAAAAATCAAAGGTGGATCTCATATATCACATAGACTCCATCAGGCCCAAAATCAGTATGAGAATATGAATTTTCGCATCTTGGTCTGAATGAACGCAGCAGATTTTTAAACAAAATACACTGCAAGCGGCCGAAATAATTGGTTTTAACCAATTCGGATGGAATATTTTCTGCTAAATCGGAATCTCTAATAAAAAAGATGGGTTTGCATTTGAGATTTCAAAGTTCACCGCTCCCAGACATTTGAAACACCCGATATTTGAATTGATGTTATATCACTTCCCAATTCGTCAATGGAAGACGACGCCAAATTTCAATTAAATTTAGTTTGTCTTTTGCTATGGTGACATTTTCATTTCGTCCTTGAAGACGTTTATTCAAGTTATTTAAATGCTGAAATAAGTCAGAGAGTAAAAGGAATTCCAGGTTAAAAATGAATTCCAAGTTAACTGACTTGACTTGCTGTGTAAAAAAGTATTTTGTTTGTTTTTGTGTTTAAGATGAAAGTTCAGCGTGAAGTTCCATAACTCTGGTCAGTACTTTGCTATTGAAAACTACCTTACATCTGTATGCAAATTTCAATGGAGTAAACCCATAGGTACTTGTAACTTCATAAATGATTCGAAACAGTCGAGTGTGCAATGCTTTTTCTAATCTTATTTACAATATTTTACATTTCAATATTTTTAACATACATGGAAAATGCCAGAGTTGGGGGTGTCGCGATAGTTATTTTCCTATCAAGTTCAGAAAGTTTTACTTTCCCGTACGAGATTTCTGTTGCCCGAACGACGCGGAGCTGACTTCGGGCAAGCAATCGAGTACGGGAAAGATACTTTCTGCACAAGATAGGAACATTATTTTTTCTACGACCCCATATTGAAAATATATATTTTATTTCAACATACAGAACATGCCATGAAAATCCATAATACACATGAATTCTACATGTCGTTACAATGGAACTCTCATCGTTGACGTTCGATCCATAGGGACATATCATAATTCAGTTTACTCTTTAATGAAAGCGGAAAAACCCCTGCTGATCCTTTCCCGTACTAGTACGGGAAAGTGACACTTTCTAAATTAAAATTAGTACGGGGAAGTGGGTAAAAACGCATGGTCGTACAAAAACCGTATGATATTTTTTACTGAAATTTAGCCAATTCACCAGACAATTCGACCGATATTTTTTCCATATAAATCGTGTGGAGAAGTCACTTTTCTCACATACATAATATCAAATATTTCAAATGTTGTAAGAATATCTTGAATTTGTGTAACGATATTTTCGATGTTCCCGTTCACCAGACATCCAATAGAGTTGCTAGTACACTGCCAAACTCAATCGCGTAATAGACTCAGACTCAGCGTCTGGGAGATTTCACATCTGCCTTTCCCCAAGTGCCTAAAGTGTAGTTGGAAATGCTGTTAACTTCTACGTCCATCTTCATTCGATTTGGAAATTGGAAACGCCTTTATATTTACTTATTGGGATTATCCTTCGTGAAAGGAATATAAAAAATAGCTCAATATCATTTTCTCCCAATCTATAATTTCTCGAAAATCGGTACAGATTCTACGCAAAAATTATAACTTCTGGATATTTTGGTCTATACATATATTTCAGAATGACATCTTTGAACTCAGGTGTAAAACCAGCACAACGTTTCTATCTGGCAGACCGTCGGAATACCTGCATGTGATGTTCAGTGGAGTACAGAACCGCAAATTTATGCAGAAATAAGTGTGATGCCCTTAAATGATTGTCCCATTTGATGAACTGCCTATTGATCAATGGGATTTGAGATAGTTCTAATAATAGGAAGAATGTTCTCTTTCTAACACTTTTCAAAATTTCAATAAGTCCCTTTTACTTTAAAATGTAGTCGAGCGAGAAGTCAATGTAACGATAAAAAAAAGCATTTTATAACAGAAAAAAGACTTGACCTGTCTTCTGTTGAGTTTCGAAGTGAAAAGTTTTCTGTGTGTATATGAGAATATGTTTTAGGGACCGAAAGGTCGAGACAAGCTGCCCGCAGTTGCCAAAATTTCTCCTGACAATTTTCTTTATATTTGTGGACAATTCATGGTGAAATCACAAGACAGTGTTGAAAAGGCTACTTGCTATATTTTGATGTTATAGTTCAAGATAACGACAAGCAGTGGACTCCCTATTGTACACCGTGATCGCGGCGAGGTGCGATGCGCTGATGCACCCTCGTCCACACTTGGGTACGCGGGGTACGATGTTCGGAGCATGTTTGTACACACCTTTATAGACACCAAAAATGTCCTTCTGCCTTCTCTTCTTATCAAACTAGGGCTGATGAGAACTTTATGAAGGCTGAGAATAAAGATAGTGATGGATTCAAATATTTAAAACAAGTCTTCCCAAGTAGGTAACCCAAATTGAGTGATGCCATATTAAAGGAAGGCATTTTTATTGAGCAACAAATCAGAAAATTGCTGGCTGACGTTAAATATTACAGGGAAGCTTCCTAGGCAAGAATTCAGAGCATGGAAGTAATTTGTAAGTGTTGTAAGAGGTATTTTGGGCAAAAATATGGATGCAAACTACCAACAGTTGGTAAATGAACTTTACATGACTACAAATCGCTCCGTGCCAGAATGTCATTAAAACTACATTTCCTCCATTCACATGTCACTTTTTCCTGAAAATTTAGGACCTGTCTGTAACGAGCAGGATAAAAGAGTCCACGAGGATATCAGATCAATGAGAATTCGCTATCAAGGACAATGGGAACCAGCCATGATGAGTCACTGCTTTTTTTGAAGAGAGAAGATATGACCCCTGCTAAGAAGAAAAACTTGAATTTTATGAGTATTTCCAGGCAATATTTTTAATTTGTGTGTTTTTCCTATATGTGAAGTACGTTTGAAACCGAATAGTCGACATATATGAGATTTAAAATATCTTAACATTTTTTCCGGACACATCACATAATGTAACATCAAATATGGTTCTACGAATGTACCGAAAAACCTTAGGTGCTACAACTTATTTTTTCTCATATTTGTATTTGGATACGTCCATTCTACCATAATATGCTATTCAGCTTTATGTTGCTAAGTTTTTTCGACGAGTGTAATTGGTATTTAGCACTTGTTACTTGGATGTGATGATTAGTCACCTTGTTAGTCACTGAAAAATTCATCCATTGACTAGAGGATTAAGGGTTTTAAATTTCTCATCTCATTTTCAAAATTCTGTATTCCATTAACTACCTACTTCAATCGTCGCACAATCATATATGAATGTGAAACTGGCAACAGTTCTGCCAGCAACAGATTTAGCGTTCAACCGGTGCGCCGTAACTGGTGATCTCGCGGCACGGCCGACAGACGAGTTAGTTAGCGTCTTAAAAAACATTGAAACATAGTGGAATGGTATCATATTTTGAAATAAAATGTTGTTTATGTATTAACTAGGGATAATAGTAGACTATATCCATTTCCGTAAAAGGGTGGGCGGAGGAATAAAAAAGGACTTTGAAAATACATAATTCCGATTATTTTAAGTTCTATAAAAACCAAAAAAGACGTTGTCCCATATGTTGACTTGGTTTTTTGTGTTGATTTTGATATGAAAAATCATTACTAATCGATGAAAGTCATTGTCGGGCCGTAGGAGGAGTACAGGGGGAATCTGAAAAATACTGTACTCTTATTACTCAATGTTCTATGAAAACTTAAAAAAAAGTTGTCCCATATGTTGACTTGGTTTTTTGTGTTGGTTTTGATATGAACAATCATTCCTAATTGATGAAAGTGATTGTCGGGCCGTAGGAGGAGTACAGGGGAAATCTGAAAAATACAGTACTCTTATTACTCAATGTTCTATGAAAACTAAAAAAAAAGTTGTCCCATATGTTGACTTGGTTTTTTGTGTTGGTTTTGATATGAACAATCATTCCTAATCGATGAAAGTGATTGTCGGGCCGTAGGAGGAGTACAGGGGGAATCTGAAAAATACTGTACTTCCATTATTCAAAGTTCTATGAAAACCAAAAATGACGTTGTCCCATATGTTGACTTGGGTTTTAGTGTTGATTTTGATATGAACAACAATGTTTTTCATCGATAAGGAATTATTGCTCATATCAAAACCAACACAAAAAACCAAGTCAACATATGGGACAACTTTGTTTTTGGTTTTCATAGAACATTGAGTAATAAGAGTACAGTATTTTTCAGATTCCCCTTGTACTCCTCCTACGGCCCGACAATGAATTTCATCGATTAGTAATGATTTTTCATATCAAAATCAACACAAAAAACCAAGTCAACATATGGGACAACTTTTTTTTTTAGTTTTCATAGAACATTGAGTAATAAGAGTACAGTATTTTTCAGATTCCCCCTGTACTCCTCCTACGGCCCGACAATGACTTTCATCGATTAGTAATGATTTTTCATATCAAAATCAACACGAAAAACCAAGTCAACATATGGGACAACGTCTTTTTTGGTTTTTATAGAACTTAAAATAATCGGAATTATGTATTTTCAAAGTCTTTTTTATTCCTCCGCCCACCCTTGTACGGAAATGGATATAGTCTACTATTATCCCTAGTTAATACATAAACAACATTTCATTTCAAATTATGATACCATTCCGCTATGTTTCAATGTTTTTTAAGACGCTAACTAACTCGTCTGTCGGCCGTGCCGCGGGATCACCAGTTACGGCGCACCGGTTGAACGCTAAATCTGTTGCTGGCAGAACTGTTGCCAGTTTCACATTCATCAATCATATTCGGTATTTAGAAGTGTTATAGGCTCGGTTATAGGTATCCGAAGTTATATCGAAGTGATCAATGGGTGAAAATTTCACTTACAGACCTT
Organism: Hippodamia convergens; assembly: GCA_038502775.1. Lineage (NCBI taxonomy): Eukaryota > Metazoa > Arthropoda > Insecta > Coleoptera > Coccinellidae > Hippodamia > Hippodamia convergens. The sequence continues at coordinate 46,698,866 of CM076614.1, forward strand.
GTTATCCATTCAGAGGGTAAATTTCCACCTCCTAATTTCTAGAATTTCCAAATTTCAAGAACTCTGCATCGACGCATAATAAGTCTTGGTATCTAGAATTGCTACATCGATATTCTTTAATCTTTGAGTATTTATTTTTTGGAAATTGCGAAAATGTTGCTAATTTCTAGGAAAAAATTTTTGAATAATATAATATAATATAATTTCTAGGAGTGCTTGAAAAACTTTGGTTCCATCAGAAAATTTTTGAACTGTTTTCAAAGTATATAGTTTTCAAAGAGGATTTTCAACAAATGGTAAATTTTGAGAATACCTACAATCAGCTGATGTATGAATCAAACCCCCTCACGATTTTGAAACCCTATTGAAAATCTGATTTCGTCCAACGCAAGATACATGTGTGGAAATTTTTAACAACAAATACTATTAAAAATGCCAACTTCTTTCTGTCTTCTATTCGATGAGTAGGTCAAGGGATTATCCTCAATATAGGCCCACGTTGGAGAAATCAGAAATCGTACTACCTATTCAAATTTAGAAAATGGCATCTAAGTATTTCGCTCGGTATTTCGGTTGTTCAGAAGAATAATGTAAGTAAATTTTTCCATTCACTCAAAATGATTTTGGTTGAGTTGAGCAGCATATGCACGCGTGCATAACTGGACCCCGCCTTTTTTCACAATTGAGCTGAGGATAAACACTATAGGTACTCGGAATCCTAAAATCCTCAAACTAACTATACTTGTAATTCTACTCGTGGAAATAAAGTCATTTATTATTATTATTTTTATCTGTTAAGGCTCCAGGAATGTGTAAAAACTCAAAAAAGTTTCTTTTTTTAGCGTATTTCTTGTTGAAAAGATTCCACAATTCTGCTAAAGATACAACTGGGGCTTTGATATACCAACTATCCTTGCAAACGTGGTAAGGATTATTATCGAGTTCAAATAAGATTTGGAGTTTGGGTTTGAATGAATATTCCGATTGAAATTACCGAGGAAAGTTTACGAAAAAACGCATTGACTGATATTTCATATCCTATTTGAATTTAATGGGGTTGAATTTATTCCTGAACGCTGAAAGTTCATATTAAAATTCACCGATTTACATAAATATCACAATACTGTGTACAAGTGGGAAGTTGTTTTTAAATTATTCAAACTAATAAAAACCCTCTTAATCGTAAAAACTCTACACAGAAAGTAGGTATAAATGTAAAGTATCAGAAATTTTAATCGAAGTCAAGACTAATTTGGTACTAATTGTGCGAATTCCTTACTTTTCGAATAACGATTAATAAAATTTTCAGGTTCTAAACCTAGTTTGGCTCTCCATTTGCTTTGGCCTCAGTTTCTGCAAATCAAATACCCAACCAGAGATTTCTCGATTTAGTAAAATTATGATAGATATTTTGGTACCAACGAAAATGAATAATGCTTTTATCTGAATAATTTCAAATTTCTGAATCATCACGAATTCCTTGGTGATGAATTGATTGAAAATATTTACATTCTCGTGAAATCCCCATTACCTTTTCTGCTTTATGTTGTCGCACTAAATTTACAACGCGAATTGATCCCCCAAAGATATCAAAAGCCTGTCGAGACTTGTCAGGGTGTGAGACTTACGTTCGGGTATGTCTTTAGTTTCTTCAAAATGAGCTGATATCAATGAGAGGAGACTAAACCCAATTCTTTAACCGAATACTTGTCTGATTGAAGTCTTTATTTATTTTTCAAATTTCTGAATATCCAATTATTTTCGAGTCTTCATACTCATCGCTCGATTCATCGACACTATTGTTTCACTTTTCATTTGTGTTTGTTTATTTATTTTTGGGACTTATGAAGTCGTCAACTGAGAATAATGGAGATTTTTTTCTATAAATTGTCTTCACATCGACAAAACGGTAAAATACTCACAAGAAATTGAATTCCAATGGTCAATAATAATCCACAAGAAAAAAAAAGAAAGACGCACAAAAGTTCGCTGAAAATCCACACCAAAACACACTTTTCCGCAAAGGTCGCAACTCGTGTTCAGAATTATTTTCGTATAACTTTTCCCTCGGCAGTTGAGCTGGCAACTGGTGTCTGGTGTGGATTGCTGGATTCTCTAGCGACTACTCTCAGAAGCCGCGAATAGGAGAGATTCATTTGAACCATTAGAGCGATGATCGCTAATCTCACATATGAAACTAATCCATATGTTTTAGTTTACACTATTTCCTTTGAATTCATGAATGATGAGGCTTTCTAAAATATTAGGTATGTCAGTAAAAACTCTAATAATTCAATTTTTCTCATCAAAATCGATTTATGCGGATGAATGGGTTGATAGTTTTTCTATTCTCTTCAGATTTTCTTAGGAGGACTTCAGCCATTATTTCACAATTTACAGCCTTAAATTGATTGCAAATTAGTAGATACTCGTGAACAAAAGGAATATCTCAGAGATAAATTATTATTTTCATTGAGAATACTGAAGATTTGGAATTAATCTTTATATATATTCGTATATATTTACTCAAATGGTTACTGGTTGGTTCAAAAGTAGAAATTTATTCTGAAAAATTTTATCTCTGAGGGATGTCGGATACGGCCAAAAAAGATCGAAACCTGTATATTTCTTCTCTCAGTGACAAAATTTGATTTTATTTCTCCACCCTCATGATGGAAGATCTGTGAGCGTGAGCCTATGAATTGAAGATGTATTCATCTCGATCATTACTATTCTGAACTTAAGTATGCTTCAGAAATGTTCCTGCTATAGCCACTGTTGAGGCAAAGAATTTTTTCCATTTGTTCTTTTTTCTTTGGCAGTTGAAAAAAACGGTGACCATAACGTAAACATTTTTGAAGCGATGTTGCGAGTTAATCAGTAGAAATAGAATTATAAAATTCTGTTTACGTTTTCAGTTGGATAAATCATTTTACCTTGTGAGGCGAGTGACCGTGACATGCCGATTCTTTTTGAGGAAAAGGACTTTGGCTCAGTAGGGTCTCGAATAAATGTCTTTTATGTGAGGGTTGCTCGGAATATATAATAATAATAATAATAATAATAATCATTTATTGATCCCTTCGACATCACAAAACGAATGTATGGGATAGGTCAATTCAATATACAATAGTGAAATAGATTACTAGTAAAAGAGAATGAATGAAACTGAAAATGAATACAATAGAAAAATCAAAACATAGATTATGCAAAATCAACATCTGCTAAATATTCCCCTACACTATAATAAGCCCTCTCAACTAGTATACGTTTTATTATCTCTTTGAACTTGAACTCATTCAAAATCTTAATTGCATGAGGTAGGTTATTGAAAAGTTTAATGCCCTTATAAGAAGGAGAAAGTTCGAATTTTGTTGTTCTATGTTGAGGTAGACACAACGTTCTTTGATTTCTCGTAGAATAAGTGTGAAAGTTAGACAATCCAACCATGTTTCTTAGATTTCGCTTAATAAACATGAGACATCTGTATATGTAAATACAAGGAACCGTCATAATTCGATGCTCAATGAAGAGGGGTCTGCATGAGGAGAGTGGACTGATTTTGAATATCAAGCGCATTATTCTTTTTTGTGCTACAAATACCCTTTTAACGTCGATAGAGGCTCCCCACAGCAAGATGTTATATTGCAAATGACTGTAGACCAAACCGTAGTACACATCCAGAATTGACTGCAGTGGTAAGGTACCCTTTAATTTCTTTATTGCATAGTATGATTTATTGAGATTTTTACATAAGACATCAATGTGTTCACACCATCGCAAATTGCTGTCGAGGTGAACACCCAAAAATTTTACTTTTTCTGTGGAAACAATTTCCATATCTTCCAACCGAAGGGTCAATGGAACGGTATCTCGTATTCCAAAAGAGATGAGGTTTGTTTTCTCCACATTAACAATGAGTGCATTGGCTCTACACCAATCAATGAAGGCTTTTATGAGTCTGGTACACCAAGAAAGAAGTTCTTGGATATTTCCGGATGCTACTGCAATAGAGGTGTCATCCGCAAATAAAACCAATTTAATAAGTTCGTAGCCATTAAAATGTTCAGGCAGATCATTGACGAATAATATGAATAGAAGAGGTCCCAACACCGATCCTTGAGGAACACCATTGTCAACACGATATTTGCTCGAATATGAGTCGCCCACTTTGACAACCATAGATCTCCCCACCAGAAAGCTATGCAACCAGTCTGAGAAGATACCTCTGAATCCTAGACAATATAATTTATTAATAATGAACGGTATGGAAAGGCAATCGAATGCTCGCGATAGGTCGAAAAACAGACCAGCGACACATAGACCTTCATTCAACCATTTATAAGTACTCTCAATGAATGAAACAGCAGCTGTCTCAGTTGAGCAGCGAGACCTGAATCCGTGTTGACAGCTTGTGATAATACCAAATTTGTTGAGATAATCGATCATTCGCTTCAACACTATTTTTCAACTACTTTCGAAATAGAGCTGACGATTGAGATTGGCCTGTAGTTGACTATTTCATTAATATCATTACGTTTATGAACTGGAATGATAGTGCTCAACTTTAGTATAGATGGAAAGGTGGCATTTGATATAGACAGATTTAAAAGGTGAGCTACATGACCAGCAACGTAAACTGAAGAGACTTTCAATATTCTAGAAGAGATACAGTCAATACCAGCACTTTTTGTGTTCCTCAAAGAATTTATAGCACATATGACATCCGCCATAGTAACTGGGCGGAAGTAAAAGCTATGAGGTAACAACTTTGATGTTGTGCAGATGCGAGATATATCGTTTCCATAGCATTTATATATATGAAGAAAGTATTAATTTTTTGGGCAGATGTGAGAGACGGTTCAATCGAAAATGCTCACAGTTGTCCAATCAAGAATTTTCTGATAAGGTCTTAGAGAAGGGGAATTGGATATGTGTATCTTCAGTACAAGAAGAGGATGACGAGGATGGTACTTTGAAGCTGAGATCTGCAAAACAGCATAACAAGGAGCAGTCAGGTTTGAACTCAATTATGGTGATCCTGAGAAAAATGACCGCAAAGTTGAAAAAGTTTGATGATGAATCTCTATAGTGAGATACTCTCGGAGATGCAAAATACGATAAAGGGGATCAAAGTGAGAAGCTGAAAAGAGACAATTTGAATTTAAAAGCGACAATATCGGAACTGGAAAAGAAAATGAGTAGCATGAGAGGCAATTAAGATATTGGGGAATACCAGGAAAAAAGAAATTAGGTGATTGGTGGTCTAGAAAATAAGAACTTTGATGAATCTGTTGAGATCGTTGTTTAAATGTGAAACTCTTGAAGTAGAAATTCGAGAAGAAGAGATTGAATGTGAAATTTTATCTAACAGATATGGAAAGAAGCAGCACTGCTGGTTAAATTCAAGGAAGTGAAGACTAGAGATATACTGGGATCAGAAAATAAACAGGAGAAAACTAAGTTTGGAGGAGTGTAACAAAGGTGACAAAATGGGGGGCATATATATAAATGACGACAAATACACGAAGATTATAAGTACCTATCCAAAATCGAGAGAATAAAATGAAAATGGTTATAAATTTGTTTGGGGAAAGAATGGACATATTTTTGCGAGTCGAAGAACACTGATGCAAAAAAAAGTTTCTATAAAAGTTAGGTAGATCAGATGATAGAAGAACTAAAGAAATAATAATAATATTTATGGGTCTAATAGACATTACGAAGAATGTATAAGACAAGTCAAAAATATACAATAAATGTTTTTACATATAAGAATCAGATAAATTCCTTATCGACAAGGTACTCGTCAATACTATAGTAATTTTTATTCAAAAGGATAACATAGATTCTGTATGTTTTGTAATTAATCAGACTTTCGTTATGGATCAGTTTATCACAGGTTTTGAACACACGTCAATCCAGACAGAAGAACTGTCGAATATAGTGCAGCACGATGAAATTATTCAAAATATCTCATGTTTCAAGTTATATCACCACAATATTAGGAGCATTACTAAAAACTTTGATGCGTCGTAGTTATTGCTGCATAACATAAGCGAACCTTTTAATTGTGTAATATTAACAGATATGATATAAGATATAGATTTGCAAATGTGTCAAATTTGTTGTTCAATTTTGGAGAGGTGATCGAGTGTGATGGTATGTTAGAGAAAATTATAACATAAGTTAAAACATTGCGGCTTTTGATAGATGTAGAGTTGTTCTTTTCACGCCCTGGTTCAAGGTTCGACCATATTTTTGTCAAGGCTGGAAGTGATATTCTCGAGAACAGTGGTGGCTTTGTTTTGCTCACCCCTATTGCAGACCACAATGTGACTCACATTCCAAGATGTGACAATTGATAAATTGCACATAAAAATTGACCATGTTAATCTGAAGAGATGTCTAAACATTTGAGATTGGAGCACAGTTTACAACATCGACGATGATCAACAGGAAACATCTCATTTTCTAGAAAATTGAATTGTATCCTGTATCATGGTGAAACACTTCATATCTGCATAAAGCTCATTGATGAATTGAGTAATTAGGCCTGTTTCTCAGAGCTTGGTACTGCCACAGGCGACAGTATTTATGCCTATGTTATTTCGGAGAATACTCCTCTGATTGAATTTTATCCTGTATCATGGTGAAACACTTTATATTTGCATAAAGCTCATCAATGAATTGAGTAATTAGGCCTGTTTCTCAGAGCTTGGTACTGCCACAGGCGCCTATCAGAAGATGTAAACAATTCTTCTTATGACCCCTACCTTTACATTCCTGCTGGTTGTCAAAGCTTTTGTATTTGAAATATTTCAACTCACTTCGGATTTCCGCGACGATCTCAAGTAAACAAGGAAGGGTGTGGATTGTCGCCTGCTCTGAGAACCGGTCTCTATCAAGAGTTTTTTATCTAATTTTATCTAATTTCCCCTGATTTGGTAGGAAAAATTCAAGAAATATACATGCTTGGTACTGAACCCTAACGAGTGGAATAATGCCTTCAATATTCACGATCTGGCACTGCCTTAGTGAGTTAAACTGTTTTCTGTTACATGTAGAAGAAAAATATGTGAACGAACAACTTTTTGTGAAAAAAAATCAGATTGTAACTCGATTTGGTTTATAGAAAATAAACATTATCATTATTATTATTATAAGTTTTATCAAACTCTTCATAAGTCTTGTATATCTGCCAATAAATGAGTACTGAGTGCTGATTGAGTTGTCCAATTTTCATGCCACCTGAGAGGCCGTCCTAGATTCCCATTTTGCGATGCTGTCCAGAATCATTGGGCGCATTCATCGAACGTAACAGTTGTGCAACTGTTGCCGAATCGTCCGGTGGCACATACGCTACAAACTCAACACCTTCTGGAGCAGTGGGCTTTTTGGGAGCGCTTTCAATTTATGCTAGGTAGCGGTGGCGGAGCGGTAGCGAAATCTTCGTTCAGTGAATGCGTCCATTCTGACCGTCTCCGATGCCAATTCATCTTCATGGTTCTCTTAGATCACACTGATGTCTTTCAAGATTTTCCTGATATTTAATATTTTAAGTAATTTTTTTTCACGGGCGGGGTAAGGATTTTTTTTTTCAGCTGAGGTTTTTTCCCTTTCCTCATTTAATCATACTGCAGACCTGTATGGTTTTCCTGTGTAGCACCAACCTCAGCTAGGTACCTTTTTGTTTCAATATGTATTGTAGTGTTTTAGTTCTCTGAATCAAAAGAATATATATTCATCTTCATCGTTCAAGTTGAAATACTAGAAGTTAAAATAGCTACCAGACAAATTTTACAAGGAAACAAGCCGATATACAGGGTGTATACCACGAATTTGACTGGTTAAAATATCTTTAAGAAAGGTTCGTGATTGCGAATAAAATTTCATATATAAGTTCTTATTCCATGAGATTCCTTTCTGTGTTTTTTTCCACGTTCGTTACACCAAAAATCATTAACAAAACATAAAACATACAACACATTATTCGGATATTACTCCATATCGAAATTTCGCATGATAGGTATTTATGTTCAGATCAATTAAATTCGAATGAACAATTTTCGACGTTTTCGGAAACTTTTGACAGTGACGGCCTTAGGGGGTGGCGAACGAGGCAATCGACCAGGGCCTCACTCTTGCAGAGGCCTCGCGCAACAACCAAAGCAAATTTTAAAATTGATTTTGATTTATTATTCTTTACGGTTATTGATTGATGCTTCTGGGCAATCACACCTTCCCGGCTAGAAGCCCCTCTACATCGGGATGACGGTAATCTGGACTCAGCACAATGCGGCTTTGTACCCAATCTCAGTTATAATCTTTGTCGATAGTTTTTGAGATCCCGGTGCAGACGACTTGGAAACGCAATCAACAAAAACTGTTTCTAAGTAAACACGTTTTAACACAAATCACAATTAATCGACAGCATCACACTCCAATTTCCACAATTTACATTCACTTATTGCAATTATTATCTTAGTCGTTGATAATATTGAACATTTTTAATTATTCTTAAATTCTTGGATTTTCAAACCAGGACGCGAGGAAAAGTAGTCACCTCGCAGTAACGATCATTTTGGAACTCCTCTTTAGGGTTATAAAATAAGCTAAAATTGAAATGAAGTTGTTTTACTTATACTATATTCTACACATAATTGAAAAATTCAATGTACTTGAAAATCTCGGCTCGAAACACTTGAAGATTGGAGCTTCACAGCTTAATGCAACTGGGGCTTCACGCCCCCCAATCAAACTGACTATTAGTTGCTGCCTTATTCATCAGGAAAATAAGAAACGCTTGAGCGATTGACATATAAAATATCAAAACAACATGAAAAAAATTAAACACCCTGTCGTTCGAGTTTGTGGCAACTAAAGATCATGATAGGATATTTAATTTCATTTATGCCTAATAGAGAACTTTTGAAGGAAATAAAGTCAACCTTGACTTGAAATAATCTTTGACATTGTACAGTGAGTAAATGGGACCTAGGATTCCTAGGAAGGTGTAAAATAAATAAACAAATCTAATAGTTATTTATGATACATGTGCAGAAAGCATTGATATTCTTACGAGTTCAAAATTCCATGGAATGAACGAGTGTTAAGATGAGCCTACTGTACGAGTTTCATACATTATTTTCTCTAATTCGCTGAATTTTTATCGAAATTAATGAAATATTTTATATTTTCGTAAATATCGCTTAGTAATTTTTGCTTTAAAACATATTGATTGGTCAGACTGTTTTCTCTCTCATGGAATTTGACAGATGTTAAATAAATTCGTGACAGGAGGCCAACATCGAACATGTCATCAATAAATATTACTGAAAACATTGTTGGAATGAAATTAGAATGAAATATTCTAACATTGTTTTTTTCTACGGGATGTGGCGGAATGAACGGATTTGACACATGAGTAGAGAACACATAATATATCGTAACCATATATTGTTGCTTTTTCAAGGCTAGAAATACAGGTCATGGTCAAATTATGTAAAACGAATGATGAAGAACACGATAACATAAAACATAAGAAAACGAACAACACTACATATAGGTGCCATGAAATGGCCTGTTACCAGAGCTACGATTCGCACTGAAACTCACCAGAGACACCATTCTATCATTCGGTTGTTTAATGGATGTCGCATAAAAAAACGACAAAACATTCGTTGTCTGTATTTCCGCTTTTTCAGTCAATTTTTGAACACATAATTTGGCTTTGGTGAGTGAGTTTCTATGCGGATCGTGGTCTGTTAGCAAGCCATTTTATGGTATATGTAGTGTTGTTTGGTTTTTCATATTGTCGTGGTCTTTTTCATTAATTTAATATACCTATATTGACCATGATCTGTATTTTCAGCCCTGAAGAAGCATCAATAACTGGTTGCAACATGTTGGATAAGCTAAGATTTGCTGATTTATTTTACACCTTTCTAGTTGGCATTAACTTAGTGCAACATGATGTTGAGAGGAAGTGACCCTTTGAGTTCCGAACTGTGACAATAGGATGATATTGATGGACATGAATTGAACGAAGAACTGAATAATGTTCATCAGTAGTCATGAGAGATAACGACAACATTATCTCGGTGCTGAAATTCATAATGAAAAAAAAAATTACTGAAGTTTACCCCTCTATTGATATAGTGCTGCGAGAATCATTGCCACCACACATGATCGGACAAGATCTGATTTCAATCCTTGCTATTCTTTCAGCCGGAAATGACGAAGCTCATTCGTTAGATTATTGTACGTGAATTGAGGATTTTGATCTTCGAAAAGCCCCAAATATCAATTTCAAAATTTATCATATCAGTATTTGTTAATTTTTAAAATTTTTCAATGGTGTATAAAATATTTCAAAACTGAATTTTATTCATTTGTATGACTCTTGCATTTAGCGCCAAACATGACAAATACGTTAACCAAACCTACTTTCGCACCACATGCTTTTCACGAAGGACAAAAAGGCCTCCCAAAGATCTACCGCCCGGGGCCTCGCAGTGCTCAAGGCCGTCACTGACTGTTGAACTTGCATTCGTGAAATAATCTGAACATAAACTTGTGTCCGAGTAACAAGTGGCTTTATCGGATGCTTATACTAAAACAATTCTACTATTTACTGTTTTCCAATAACGTGTATATGTGTTAAATATAGATATTTCAACGTAGAAGTCAGTGATATTTTGCAAATGAAACCCCCTCTATATTTTAACGTCAACTTTCTGCATTATTTTCTGAATACCTACATTGGTAGAAATATCACAACCTAACCTTCAATAAATTTAAGCTGCAAAAATCAGGAAAATCCATATTTATATTTAATTTTTTTAATAGTTCCTAAGACATGAATTCTTCCACACATGCATAAATGTTCTACTTCCAATAAGTTCATGTTGAAGGCAATATTTTGAGTTTATGTTCATAATCTAATAACATAAATAGGTGTAAGTCATAATTGAATGCATGTGTGATAGAATTCATGGCCTCCTATTAAAAAAACAAACATAAATATAGTTTTTTAAAGAAAAAATTCATTAAAGATTAAGTTGTTATTCATGAGAAAAGAAATGCAAAAATTAGACGTTTCTTTTAAGAATACCAAGTTTGTGTCCAATCTCAAAAACAGTAGTTTTTTTAACTTCGCCACTTTTATATGAAAATATCTATTACAAACCGATTTCATTTTTTCTTATCTTATACAGGGCCTGAGAAATACCAACATCTTTGGAAGTAGACATTTTCGTTTTCGCCCTGTATTTCAGAAATTAAAGTAGTTGGAATATTTCTGTTTGTGGCTTCAAAAGTTTTACAAAAAAGTGACTGTTATTTCCGGTAGCTCAGTAAAATTGTAGAGAAAAGTAGACTGTATTTTGCGGGAGCGAAAGGCGAGATTATTGCAATGTGAAACAACAAGTTCATGAGAAAAAAGGCGGTCAACAATGATGACTTACCAAATCTTCTAAGGCTGATGGCTTGGAGGGCTCTTCTCAGGGACCCTTGGCTGCGGGAAATCTGCCCCAACTTTCGGTTCTTAATATGCGGTGTTGAAAACACAATCAAAATGCGATGCGGAATTATACAATAGAAATAAGCGGTTTTTATTATCAAAAAGCGTGGAATTATCCAAAACAAATAGCGAAATTTTAATCTGTAACTACAGAAATAAGCGAGAAAATTCAAAATTCAAAAGCGTTTTTAACTCGTTTTCACTAGAAAACCATCAATCGAATCGAATGAATGAATGAATGTTCACATACATAAACAGTGTGCTGAGAAACAAAAAACTATCTGTTGACTGCGTTTATGCAGACTCCTTTGCAATAATTAGTCTTGCCTTCGCTACGTTTCAAACCAAACAGTGACATCTTCAATAATAGCTGAGAGGCAATGCAATCTCATCCAATTTGGGACACAGTATACAGTGTACATTTATGAATACTAAAGGTGGACTTTCGAGCCGAGCGACAGTGACGCGGCTTCTGTCAACTACGAAAACACGACAATAGAAGTTCATGCTCGGCAGTGTCGCGGCGTCAGTAACGCTTTGCTCGAATGCTACTTTATGCAATTTCCTTGTATTTCTACTGTCGCACTGTCGCGGCATCACTGTCGCGTTGTCACTGTCGCTATAGACGCCCGGCTTGGAAGTCCACCTTTAATGTATGCATACATGAAAATGCATACATGCATATGAAAAACTAAGATTAAATCATGGAAAATTTTTACCCACATCAGTGGGTCCTCCATATATCATATAGATACCTACATATCAAAATTGGTGTCTATTCCATTTTTCCAATTAATAAGAAAATATTTTCGACTTTCGATTTTGAGTTGTGTCACTTTTGTAGCGAGGGTGCGATATGTCCCACAAAATATTCAATTTGGTTCCTGAGAATTTGACTGGCATGCCATCCCACACTTTAAAAAATTTATTATTGATAATAATAATAATTATAATCTTTAATAATCCCAAAAGACACAATTAATATGTATAAGACAAGTCAAGGACGAAAACAAAGAATTAAACAATCATAAATCAAGGATTAAAAATGTTACTATCATCTAGAAATTCTTTAATACTCTAATAGCTCTTTTTGAGCAGTTGAAATTTTACTTTTTTTTTGGATTTTATTTCACTTAACATTTTAACAGAAAGTGGTACATGATAATATAAGATTAAGGCCTGATAAATAGGCGAACACTCAAATTTTGCTGTTACATGTGTATATAAGAACGCACAGAATAGCAACATTCCTTGTAAAATATTTATGAAAATCAGATAACTTAACCATTAATTTTTCATGTTCCTTCACATAAACAAAACATCTATATTTAAACAATGAAGGAAGAGTAAAAATTTTATATCCACTGAAGATAGGCGCACATGAATCTCGCAAATTCATACCAAAAATTAATCGTATACCTAATCCTATTTTGAGCAACAAACACTCTACCCGATTCAGTTGAATTTCCTCATAACATACCGTTGTAATTAAGAAAGCTGTAGCTGTAAACTAAACTGTAGTGAATAGTTAGAAGGTACTCAACTGAAAATGAGTCCTTAACCCTGATGATAACATAATATGAACTACCCAACTTTTTACATACAGATTCCCCCATGACCCCATCTCAAAGAGCAGTCCAAGTGCAGTCCCAGGAACTTTACCCCATCCCTAGAAGTTACCTGTTCCCCCAAGCATTGCAACACCAAACGTTCTGAACTAGGGTTGCGGATTCGGAAGTATATACAATCCGTTTTCTTGATATTTAATATCGAGGCATTCAACTCACACCATTTGAGAATTTTTGAAATCAGTTCACCACAAATTGTAGTCAGTTCCTCAGGACTCTGGGCTGAGACCGCCATGGATGTATCATTAGCAAATATGGTCAATATACCTGGATCAATATGATCCGGTAGATCATTAATGAACAGAAGAAATATGAGCGGTCCCAGGACAGAGCCCTGCGGAACCCCTAACTCCATCCTGCGAGAAGGTGACCTGAACTCGTCGATTTTAACTGACATTCTGACATGCAACGATCCGTAATGAAACATATTATCCATTTGAGAAAAATAACACGAAATCCAAGATTATATAACTTACATTCGATGAACTTAAATGATAGAACATCGAAGGCACGCGACAAGTCAAAAAAGAGACCAAGCAACAAAATGTTCCTTATCTAGCTTTCTGTATACAAAGTCAACAAACGCAAAAGCAGCAGACTGGGCGGGTCTCCGCCTTCTCTGAATCCATGTTGGCTATCAGTTATTATATTAAAGCTAGTCAGAAAAGGACCATTCGCATATACTCAATCTTTTCAAATACTTTGGAAAAAACGCTAAAGATAGAAATAGGACGGTATTTTGATATGTTATGAGGATCGTCTTTCTTGTAAACAGGAATTTTCGATATAGTAGGAAATTTACCAGTGTTAACCGAAACATTGATAAGATGGGCAAAATGATCCGCAATAACGTGAATGATACTCTTCAATACATTCGGCGAGATTTTATCTGTACCTGTACTTTTTTTATTTTTGAGAGATTTAACACTTACAGTTTCCTCCTCTTTAGTGACGGGAAAGAAAAAGAAGGTGTTTACAGATAAAGCAGAAGTTGTTCAAGCTTGTGACAATGATCTCGCAGACTCATGTCAGCAATAGAGCTGAAATAATCCGCGAACATACAAGCGACATAATATGGTTCACTATGCTGTTCCCCAGCGCAGCTAAGCGTAATGCTAGGTTTAGCAAACACCTTTCGACCGGTTTCTGCATTTACAATATTACAGACTGACTTATTTCTATTATTAGAGGAGTTTATTATATTTTTATAATGGTTAGACTTTGATTGTTTCAGTAATAACTTGAAGTCAATATTATTGAGGTATCTGAAGAAAAAAGCGTTCTTCAGTGTGGGCGAGATTCGGTTAGATGATTTGCTTTCCTTTGAATGTTGATGTATTTCACATATTGCTATTATATATGACTATATATATGTTTCTATTTTGACCTGTTTAATAGGTACAACATATTTATAATGTGGAATGTAACTAGTATAATATAATAATTTAATAATAATAATTTATTCCTCCTTTAAGACATTATGTAATGTATAGGAATGGTAATTGAGAGAAGAATGAAATAATACAACATAATGGCAATACAAAAAGAACATAGTTGAAATATAATGATATAAAAAATTATTAGCATTTAAAAAAAATTTAATTATAGAAAAAACTCTTGAATACTATAAAAACACTTTTCAATTAAGAGTGATTTTACTGCCTTCTTAAATCGTCTTTTACAAAGTCCCTTAAAATGTTTGAAGTGATTATACAATTTAATTCCCGTGAAGGAGGGTGACGACTCATACTTTTTAGTATTATGCTTGTGAATCATAAAATATCCCCATGCCTGGTATTATAGTCATGAAACTCAGTACATGTTTCAAGTTTTTTAAAATTTTGATGAACATATATTAGTGGATAGATGGATACAACCTACCATCGTTAAAGCATGTACGAAATACGAAAAACTTCTGAACAGATTCGTTATAAATCATGAAAGATAAATGTCGAAAGACAAATATATCTTGATCCTAAAGGTTTTTCATTTATCGAATTAGCATACGCGACGAAGGAATCCCCAACTATCAATTTCAGAAAGGCACCGTTGCATAGTGGATGCATACCCTTACACGTATGACCCAAAAAAGTAATCTCTTTTTCAATCTTTCCATTGTCAGAAAGAAGTGGAATGGAACAAGATGGGGAATAACAAAGGCACAGGTGAGACCAACTTACCTGAACATATAGCTGCGCCGGAGTGTTGACCGCATCAACAACCAATGATCTAATAGCAACTACCATTTGCACCATGAGAGTGGTTGGGTCCGGAAAACGAACTTTATGCTTATGATGTTTGGTTTTTCTCTCTGACATGATCAGAAAAGCAATATATTCAACAAAAATATGAAACTGTCTCAACATTTCTATCAAGTGTGGTTTTTAAAGTGATGCAACTTTGAATTGGCAACACTGCTTCATTTTACAACCTATTCGACATTTGATTGTTGCTTTTGTTTAGTTGGGTTTGACATTTCATTATGAATAGAATAACACCAGAAGAACCTATTGCAAATTGTTGGAATTTTTCATCGAAATAATGGTTTTGTTCGTCAAACTTATCGTGCTTTTCGTATATTTTATGGTGTACACTGTATCCCAAATTGGGTGAGAATGCACGGTATCTCAGCTATCATTGAAGATATTCATAAAAATAATTGCAGAAATTTGACGTTGAAATATACAGGGGGTTCAATCTGAAAAATTCCAAGTTTTTGCTCAATCTCTGAAACAGTGATCTGAATTTTTTTTAACTACGCCACTAACTTCTACGTCAAATAATCTATTGAAATCTTTATCTTGAGTATTAGTGTCCTATTTTTCTCAAATATGTAGTATATCTAGTGGCTACGAGGACTGGGGAAATGAAAACCCTTTATGAAATGCCGACGTTTCGACCTTTATTTCAAGGCTAGAAATACAAAATTCACATTGAAAATGTTTCGCAGTAACAGTCAACGTACAAATTAAAACCATAATTACCAAGGTGACAAATGAATAAGATAGGAGGCGACACAATTGGACAACACAAACCTACCTATTCACATTGAGGAATAAAACTGTAGGTATCATCAAATTGTTTAAATACTTAATATAGGCTTCAGTCAATAAATTAAAACTTCCGAATCATAATTTTTAATAACAGGGAAGCACTCAGTTTGTGATCAGAATTCAGTATGAAAACATTAGAAATAGAAACTGGTTTCCGTATTCCGTATTGTCTGACATAAACAGAGCGTCGAGAGTCATATAGCGATTCCACATTTTATGAAACAGGTATGTTCCTGAAATTAATTCAAGAACGTATCCCCCGTTTGTACCTATCTATAACATTCTGATAAATCAAACTCAAGTTTTGCACATCGGTTCTCAAATCCACCGTCTCGTTTAGAGAAATGTGTACCATCTCGCTTCGTAAATGTTCTTTTTTTCCAAAATAGTGACGCTTTCGAAGTCGAAATTGTGATCTTCGTTGAAGTGACGGGCAGCTAAGGCAGTTTTTTCATATTTATTTTTATTGATGGGTTTACAATCATATTTGCGCTGGTAGACCCTACTTTTGAGGAACTGTTTGGTCATACCTATCTATCTATTGAAAGCAGTTTTCATTTTTTCTCTATCTTCTCTATCTCATACAGGGCCCGAGAAATAATAACATCTCCAAAAAGTGCACATTTTTGTTTTCGCCCTGTAATTGACAAGTGGTTGGAATATTTCTGTTTGTGGATTTAAAAGTTTTACAAAAAAGTGACACAGGGTCGAGAAAATCGCATGTCTTTATCTTCAATAATAGCTGAGATACAGTGCAGTCTCACCCAATTTGGGACACAGTGAACATAAGCGCCCTTTGGAAAGGTTAATTCGAAAAACGATGAAACCGTTTTGAACCAACTTCAGTATTACAGAGTGCCCTGAAGTTGGTTCAAAAGCCAAAGGGAGATTATGTACACTACGAAATGTACGGAAAGCACGATAAGTTTGACGAACAGAACCATTATTTTGATGAAAAATTTCAACAATTTGCAGGCGTTTTTTCTGGTGTAAGCCTATTCATAATGAAATCCAACTAAACAAAAAGCAACAGTCAAATGTTGAATAGGTTGTAAAATAAAGCAGTACCGCCAACTCAAAATTGTATGGCTCAAAAAAAAAAAACACCCGATATATACAGGTACTTTGGTTCCTGCAAAATGCAGCTTTTAGAATGAGTTGAAGGGATAATAACTATAAACGAGGGCTGAGCCTTGTCTAGCACAGCTAGCCAGTATGCACATACTCTTAAACACATATAAGACGGTCTAATACTGTAAAATTCGTTACTTCAAACATAAGTAACGTCTGAGGGCCCTGGGATCTTACACTAATACCGAAATGTAAGGAAAGTTGAACTCTTAATAATATATTCTTAAACAAGTTGCAGAATGAGCTCCCATTATTGCCTTCTGCTACGAGTATTAGAAGATATTTTCTCTATTTCAATCAAGTTTTGTGAAATACTTCAATTCAAATGAAAATTCAGATTTTTAATTATATCTTGGCAGTAGGTGTGACTTACGAAATTTGACAGATTACGGAGTTTGAATTAATTTGATTTGAAAATTAATGGGATGGGAGTTCAGTAATGATAACTACAAAACACTAAATAAAACTGAAAACAATGCTGTAATGAACTCATTACGATACTGAAATAGAGAATAGTAAATTCTAAAAAAAGCTGCAAAATGAGCTCCTATTCCAATATGAATGCGAAATTCGAGTTTTCGAAAGCATGAGTGTTGGAATTGCCTTCTGCAACGAGTATTAGACGATATTTTCTCTATTTTCGTCAAGTTTTGTGAAATACACTCGAAATTCGGGTAAAAATTCAGATTAATGACTTTTGTAATGGCATTTGGTGTGACTTACGAAATTTGACAGATTACGGAATTTGAATTGATTTGATTTGAAAATTGAGAGGATCGGAGGTCAGTACTGACAACCACAAAACGAAAAATATAACTGATAACAATAGGTACCTTTACATTAACGATCTTTCCTGCGCGACTGGAACGTCCCGTGACAATCGCGCGCGAATGCACGATAGTGTAAGGGAAACCTTTCTCTCGGGATTAGACGCGTGAAAATTCGCACACTCTTTCGCTAGCGATTACCCGTGCGATTATAAGCGGCGTTTGTGTAATCGCGTGGGATTCGACAGGGACTTCGTGACGCAGTTCATTGATTTATACAAATCCTTTCTATTTTTATGAGAAAATTGTATTTGAAAAATATATGGAGTTTATAGATGTCGTTAACGAAAAACTAGGGGACTTTTGTTAGTCAATATGCCCAGAAGCCAATATAGGTAATGAGTTTCATTACAGCACTACTTTTAGAACTGTAATGAACTCATTACGATACTGAAATAGAGAAAAATATTATCGGTTCAGGTTTTCCCAATATGAAATTATTTCAATGTCCTTTTTAGAAATTGGAGTATATAGGGTGAGTCTTTGACTTGTACATAGAGGGTGACACAGACTCATGGTACACCCCCACTTTCTCCCTTGTTTCTGTAGCTATATTTCTGAAATTTGGAATATTGAATATACTCACTATAGGGCACTTTTTGACATATTTAGAAAAAAATCCAATTTCCTGTTTTTCCGGAAATGACATCAACTTTGGATTGAACCGAGAAGATAGTTAAACTTGTCTAAACTCGATTATCGTGTTCGTTTTGGTTATACAGAAAAATAAGTTGATATGGGTGGATACCCGAGTGGATACCCCACCGATGGTACTTTCGAATGACGTCAGAGTACCATTATGCTACCATTTGACAAAACGGAGTTTCGAGTGAAAAAAGGTTTTGGTTTACTTTTTTGCCACGTATTTCGAACCACGATACTATTTAAATCGAAATTACTATAGTGTAGCATTATTTTGATTATTTGGAATAATTTTAGAGAGTTCATGGCTCTCTAGATCGAAAAATAAAATGGGCGTTCTGACAAATGAAATATCAACTATGAGGTATCATTAGATTGAGAAAATTATAGAGATTTCAATAATGTAATAATATACCGGGTTTCCCATTTGAAAATTGAAAGTTGATGTCATTTGCGGAAAAACCAGAAGTTGGATTTTTTTTTTAATATGTCAAAAAGTGCCCTATAGTGAGTATATTCAATGTTCCAAATTTCAAAAATATAACTACAGAAACAAAGGAGAAAATGGGGGTGTACCATGAGTTTGTGTCACACTGTATATTTGAACAGGAGAATCCTGAGGTCAAAAAAAGCACTTTTTGTCCCTACCAATTTTTCCGATTCGGCTCGGTTGGAAAGATACAGGCTGTTTAAAATACATAAAGAAATTAAATTTTCGAATATATCTTGTGAATGATTCCATCGAATTAAATGATTTCCAGAATATAGCTTTTAATTAATGTGGCAAATCTTGTGCGAACAAAATATTTCACTCACATCTCACATGTTTTATTTTTTTCATTTTGACCAATATATATTGTCAGAATGACAATTCTCGTAATATGTCATAGTTTTTGATCCTGAAAAATATTCTGTTTTTCTTGTGTTATAACATGTTTGGTTTATCTATGGGAGATGATTGCCCTTCATTGGGGTCCCGTAGCGGTCTTCAAACATCTGAAGTGCCGAAAAATCATCACCTGGAAGGTCGTATCCGGTTTGAAAAAACCCTGACGACCAGAGAGCAACAATTTGTGGAATTTGAATTTGACTATCGAAGGAATTTCGAAAGACAAGTGTGATCACGTCTCCAAATTAGCTGATGAACATGGTATCAAAGTGATTCTTCTGCAAGAAAGCCACACGGCAACAGAAAAAAATCCTCGTGAAAGAGGACAGTTGAAAGGTTATGTATTAATTGATTTTTTTACAAGTTTAGCTTGTTATGTTGAAAAATTATCAGTTTCGTAACTTTCAACAGATTCGGAAAGGGGAAATTGATGGAGTTTTTTTTTCATTTCTTTCAAATTTTGTGACATTCCTGTCATAAATATTTATAAACCTCCGAACATTATTGGGCCAAGAAATCTTAATGTTGATGTTTTTTAAAGTAGCAAATGCATTTCCAAAATGCATTTGATTTATTCTGAATAATCGGTTTCTTTTCTGCTTTTGTCTTTTTTCATTTCAGATTGAGAATTACGAGTCCTTTGGGAAGAATTTGTTTATTCGAGCCCATCGACGGATAACATGAAGATGATCACAGTGATGTCTTTCAAGATTTTCCTGATATTTGATATTTTATGTTATTTTGTTTACGGGAGGCAGGTTTTTTCCCCTGGCTGTATAGTATCTTATGATACTAGTGTTGATAGTATCGTATGATTCTATAGTATCATACAAAGAATGTTATGATACCCCGTTCCTTTTTTACCTCAGCTTAGGTACTTTTTGTTTCAACATTTATTGTATTATTTTAGCTCTCTTTTTCATAAGAATATATATATATATATATATATATATATATATATATATATATATATATATATATATATATATATATATCGGAAATTCTAAGATCCCATCTCCTGAAAGTAAGTTGAATGCCAATTAATGAATATTTGGCCATTTTGGAAAAAAAAAAGTATTCTTCGTGAAACTTCGTAAAATGCGCATTTTTCCAGTAATTCTTGATTGAAACAAATTTATATCAGCGAAATAAGAAAAACTGGTTACTTTGGCTGAATCCAACTCTGTTCAAAAGAGTCACAAAATAAAATTTCTTCTATATTTCTCGAAGGTTTAGGTGGTAGATCTAATGCTCGAAAAAACATTAGTGTCATGTTTCCAGGGTTGGCATAGCCCATTAAGAAAGTTTAAAATGGCTATATCTTTTTATCTAGGCTGAATCGAAAAAATGGTATACGAAAAAAGTATTTCTTTTGACCTCTAGAATCTATGGTTTAAATATATGTACAAGTCAAAGACTCACCCAGTATAGTAGCTGGTAGAACAAAAAAAAACGCCTCGTACATTGTTTAGGGAAAAAAAATGAATTAGGCACAATACTGAAAATCATCTAAAATTTTCCATTCACATGCATCGACTTCCATGAAACACCCCTATTTACCCTATCTCAATATCAGATTGATTTTAGTTTCATTTATGAGTTAAGGTACGCGCATTATATAAATGACAAAACAAAAATTTGTTACTGAAGATAATGGTGAAGGCAAAGAGCTTGTAATGATATTTCAATGCAACCCAATGAAATATTTTTGCAGTCTAATTCGAATGACATTATGTATCAAAAATGAAGAAATATTATTTTTCCCACTGTGTTATGGTGGTCGTATGATAGGTCGGGAGAGTAGGCCTGCAAGATTTCTGGACTTATTGCCGGCAAATCCTATTTCTTATGGGGATTTATAGTTTTCAAGATTAAGGTGAATTCCAGAGAATATCTATAAGAATAAGAGTTGAAGCAATTTGTGACAATGTTGAAAATAATCCGGAAGTGATAAGATTATCAACGAATCATATTTGTGTTCGGATTCGAAAATATATTCATATGGAGGGGGGGAATCTTTTGTGAATCTTTCACTTTCTTTTTTTTTTCGTTTAACTTTTCATCATTATGTTCTCTTTTTCAGCATGAAATGAGTCCAATAAAGGTATTTCGATGCACTGACAACATGAAAAAATTTCCTTCGAAATAAAAATATTTTGTATGTGCTGATTTAGATTTGGAGTTGGAAGGCAACTATCTAATTGTTTTATGGTATGAACGCACTTATTTTTCCTTTTTTGGGCATCTTAGTTTGTTCGGGGATTTCGTTTTATGAAGTAGTTTTTTTTTGTTAAAAGTTTTCTTATTTTTCGATTTTCAGTGGATAACGCACTAATTTTCCAAAATATGAACAGACCTAACAAAAGTGCTGCTCCTTTGGGACAGTACCGTTCCGTAACTGAACTGTATGAGGAATATTTCATTTCAATAGATATAACAGTCGGAGACATCGCTGATCATTCACGTCAACTTTAACCCAATTTTCCGCCTCATCGAATTACTGAAAGTATTTGCCAAACAGGAGATATATAGCCTTGCTTCCATACTTATATACTCAGAAGAGTTAAAACGGCGGAGGCTTGGGAGGAATATAAACGGTTGCGGAATAGTGTCAATCACACGATAAAAAAATGTGCATCGCACACCTCCAAAAAAATTTGTGGCAGGAATTCAAGTCACTGGGGATTTCAGATAAATCACATCTTGATATCAATCAATATTTACAGGACCCCGATGAATATTCCTGAAAACTTAATTTGGGTTTTCTCTCCCAGTCTCTGAAACAAGAAACAATCAGAATTTTTTTTTAATAATATAAGAAAGGCCCAAGTCAATGACGACTTGAGATGCGCATAAAAATCTGCGGAATAAATAAAGTCGCCAGGCGTCGCGGCGCTATCAAAAAATTGTTTTCGAATACAATTTTTATCCATTTCTAACCGTCAGTGATCTGCAGCGTGTTTTATGTTTATTCTATTCCATTTATTTTTTTCTGTATTGTGGTAGTATGCCTTTATTTGGATACATAGATATGATTTTTTGCCTTGAATTCAAAAAGGCTAATTTTTTCAACAATCTGCCTCTTCAAATAAGATCAAATATGTGAATATAGCAAGATGGGGCTTCATGTCACAACGCTGCCATTGTGAATGGATATTGAGTTCAAGAATTCGAAAATAAATGGACCCTTATATTTCGATTGCGACCAATAGGGAAATGATATATCTCACGTATGGATCATAATGTCTAGATGACCTAGATATGATTTTTTTTGTAAAATGAGGGCGGCTTTGTAACAAACTATTTCTCTTTTATTATATTCATTAAATATTATATCTTATAACAATAAACATTTTTTTTTAATAACACACGAAACATTGCGAATCATATGTTCTATATATCGGCCATTATGATCCATATCTCTTCACAATGGCAGCGTTGTGACATGGAGCCCCATCTTGCTCTAGCCACAAATTTCATCTTATTTGAAGATTCATTTTGACTAGAAAACTCGCCGAATTCAAGGCACAAAATCATATCTATGTCTCCATATAAAGGCATACTGCCACAATACAAAAAAAAAATAAATAAATAGAATTAACATAAAACACGTTGCAGTTTGCAGACGGTTGAAAATGGATAAAAATTGTATTCGGAAAAAAATTTTGAATGAAACTATCTTTCGAATGATATGATAAAAAAGGTATGTCCCTGGAGAAAAATTTTTTGATAGCGCCGCGACGCCTGCCGTCTTTATTCATTCCGCAGATTTTTATGCACATCTCCAGTCGACATTGACTTGTTCAAAACGTCATTCACAGAATGAAAAAATATTCAGGCGTTTTCGAGAAAATTGGGGTTACCAACATAAGTGAATCACCCTGTACAAGGTATCCCAAATTGCTTGATTTTGACAGTTTCTGGAACTTCTGGACAAGATAGGGAAAATTTTTTAAAGGAGTCCTGGACTCGATTTTCGCGAAAACACCACAAATTCACGATATCTTCATTTTTTTAGGATATAACTAAATTTTGATATTTGATCAATTTCGAGAATGTGCCATAACATTTTCATTTACGAAAATATCTGAAAATGCTTAAAACTTTTTACAGGCTATTTTCACTCGAAATAATACATAAGATTCATAGCTTGAGAACTATCGGATTTGTTGACCTCAAACTAATAAACAATAACAATAAGATAAAACGTCCCTTATCATCATGTCATAATAACGGCTCAAGACAAATGTCACAATATCATGATGAGAAATTGTTCTTACAGCAAAAGATCTGTGCACAATACTGTGGAAGTTATTTTTCCTCTTCTGGATCACACAAATTACCATATTTTACTGCTGACTTCAGAATCTTAGAATAATTTTTTCCTACAAAAATGTAGATTGTTTTAAAAATATACCACATTGTGAACAATTAGTTTTTCATCATTGATGTACTGAAATTGGGCATTTTTTCAATGTGTTCTATTATTTGGTTCATTTCATTTGACTCGATATGAAAAGTTCTTATAGTTTTCTTGCTACGAGTTAAAAATTCTGTATTCAACAAATGAGACAAAGCTCATCACAGAAAAAAAGGGTTTTTATTCCTGAACCAAAGGAGATAATTATTTTTTGCAAAAGCGTATGCAGGAGGGGGGTTCAATAGACCCACATCCGACAAATCAATATTTTTCTAGTACCTACTCGTAATTTTTTCCCGGAGCTCCTTTCAATTTTATCGCGTGCACAGTGAGCTGAATGGTCTAATCGTATTTTCAGAGTCAGATTAACTCTTGGTCATTCTTCTCTAGTTTAAACTTTTCATACTCACTCACCTGTTTTTTTTAGGCTTTATATTCATGAGAACTACTTGAATCATGAAATTCCATCATAATCAGCATCCAGTAGTACTACAAACCTATGTGGGTCTGGGCTGCAAGCACAATTTGACTCCATCGACTTCGTTCCAAGAAAAAAACATAAAATATTAAAACAAATTGTAATTCTTCATTCTGAGGAATATGGAATTGTGAAATTTTTTATAAAAGATGAATTTGGAGGAAGTGTATATACTTCACACTGGGTTAGAAGTTACTCGGTTATGAAAATATCCCATTTGAAAGATCTTCAACCATTCGTTTGAATTATACGGGGAGATTTCCAGTTTTGATTCATACTATCAAAATGCTCTATTTATTATTATTATTATTATTATTAACGTCTTTAGTGGCGGAGTCTAGCATAGCTATTCTTACTCAACCACCCTTGACGGAAGAATTATCAAAAACCCATGAAATTTTGTACCGGGGGAGGACTAAACTAATTCTGGAGCATCTGATTAAACTAGTTAGTTATTTCCAGGATCAGGCCTTATTTTATTATTATTATTATAGTAAACCAAGAAGAAAATCATTCTGTATATGGAACAATCAACAAACCTGATATAGAAGTACAAAGTATATTGAGTATTTTTGAATAAACTGTCATGAATTCCAGTGGCTCACCGCAGTTTTGGAGAGAAAACTAATGAGTGTGATAAATTTTCTGGACGGTTTAAATTGCATAGGAAAACCATACTGAAATGTATGGACAGTTGAATTCAGAAAAATATTATCAGTTGAGATCCTCTCAAAATGAAATGATTCCAATTTCCAAGTACGTTCTCAGATTGGGGTTTCTAATAAAAAAATTTGTCGTGTACATTTACTATCAAATTAAATTAATACACATTTCAGGGAATCATCGAAACTTTTCCATTAACGCGCACCAATTTTCATGGAATATACAACACATACTGATATGTTTCAACATTTATTGTATTATTTTAGCTCTCTTTTTCATAAGAATATATATATATATATATATATATATATACTGATATGAAAAGAAAAAATGAATTTACATTACCATTGCATATTATTTTTAGTTATTCCGTACTTACCTATGAGTCATGGTGGAAGAATATTCTTCCACCATGCCTTTAGAGTTCTACTAAGTAAAATGAAATGAAAAATATTAGATTACTGAAAATTAGGCAATCAAATTATGACGATCATATAATTATATGTACTCACAGTTATTGTTATTTTTGTAGTTGGTGTCTTGCCAGTTCCTTAACCCATGCGCATAGGCTTCTTTTGGTAAAGACCGTTTATTTTCGAAGAAACCGCCTTCAAAAGAATCTTGAAAGTGTCATAAAAAGCCATTATCAGGGATACCCTCCAATTGATTTATGGGTTTATGGATTTCATTTTTAAAGGAGGCTTATCACTGAAAAGGAGACTTTCTTTGGATTATTAGTCCAGTAAACGAAGCTCTGAAAACACTTTTTTGCGGAAAGAGCTGCATTTTGGATATAATGATTGTCACTAGAGTAGGAACTCATGGTCAAAAATGCAGGTGCCCAAATTTTCAGGAACCTTGGAAAATTCGAGAAAATGTCGAAAAAATTACGTTTTCTCGAAAACTAGAAGGTTTATCGAAAAAAGTTTTAAACAAAAGTTGTAGAGCGGAAAATTTTAGTATACAAGATGGCTTTTCGCATTTTCGTGGTGATTATATTGACTAATTAGAGATGGATTTCTGTATTGGCATTCTCAGTTGCTAACTTCATTAAGTACAAATTGCCGAAGACGCGGCAAGTAAGGAGCAAGGGAGCAGGTAGTTTTACCATTCCCATTTTATTACGTTCATGTTTGTAAACGAAAATAACAAGGCTCTTTAATACTGCCGTGGATGAGAAATTCATATCCCGGACTTCTCTCAAATTATTTTGAGTGCAAGAGAATATGTTGGAAGAAATAATCATTTTGTAGATGCATTTTGCGTTTTATGTTGTGTGCATTGAATTTGGCTATATCTGATTTATGTGTTTTTTTTTCAATAAAATAGGGATTGAATTTTCGTTCAAACTCTTTCTCTTCGATCAGCGTTGATTGAAAATTTTGTAGAGCTTGCTTATCGAATGCTACCCAGAACTACTGTTAAAAGTGAAATTAATTTAATAGGTAATGTGAAATTAGTGAGACATGTTTAATTTTTCCTCAATTAGAAGAAAGACCCCCCCCATTCGAACTGTAGTATGAAACTTAGCATAGCGATTATAGATTCGCTCTTGCATTCATTGTAATATTTCGTCGAGAGAAATTCATAACTTCCATAAGGATTGTTCCCAACTCGAATAATTATTGGTTTGACCATTAAAAACAACATCTAATATTTTACGAACGACTAGTTTTTTGATCGAAATCGATCAAAAAACTTCGAAGAACTTACTGAGCAATTAATACTCACAACTTTTTTGGCTTTCAAAAATTTCTTCGAAGTTTGATATTCACAAGAGTAAATGAACGAGAAGGATTGTTTTTTGTCATACTTGAAAATATTTTGTCAAAACACATTACGCGCTTTTCTGAAATGTTTCTTAAATTAATATTATTAATATTTCGAACTTTAAACATTATAATAGCTAATCGAAGATTATTTTTTTCGGATTATTCCCCATTCTTCTTTTGGTTGTGTAGGTCAGCAGAATGGAACTCAGTTCGATCTCTTATTTAAGCAAAACTTTATGCACTGACTCTTTCTATTTCGAAATAGAAGTGTCAATAATGCGTATCTTCGATCATGCTTAGATTTGAAGGTTTCCCTGTTATCAAAATGTCAATTTATAAAATTAGAGTGAGATTATTGACGAAAATGCATATCGAAATTATCTCACTTTCACATTGTTCTTATACTACTGCAAGCAGCATTATATAATATTCAAATCTAATATGAAGGACTAGGACCCAAACAAAAATAAAAATCCTGTCGAAGAAAATGATAAGGTATATATCACAAAAGGTATATCACATTCAATTTAAGTAACGTTGAGTAGCATATTTTCTGTAGTAATGTAGAATGTTAATATTTATCCGGTGCTACAGGAATAATGCCCTTTCAGTAAAGTTAGGAGGAGATTGAATTCCTTAAAATATAAAAATACATTACATTATCAAGGAGTTAAACAACTCAAACTTCTACAAGATTAGCGATATTCTCACATCGAAATCATTATCCGACCGTTTTTTAATCAATCCGTTGAAATATTTATCACCATTTGCATAAGGTTTTTATGCATTTTTGTTACTGCCAACTTTCGCTTCGCATGTCGTCCCTTGAATGCAGAACTTTCAAGTTAAAACTACTCAGTTTAGAGCAGAACATTTCTATTGAATTTTTCCAAAAATTACTATTTTTTTTTACAGTGTAAAGCTTGGTAAAAATTCGAAAAAAAATTCATCTTGTACAATGAGCTTCTTGGACTCACTTTTATTTATATTTCAACAAAAAAAAATCAGATTGAACTTCCGTGATTGCAGAACTTGTATGAATTTTGTACATTGTGCATCATATTCCTGAAAAATTCTTGAGGTTGTGCCATCAACAATTTTTCTTTCATTTTCTTCATTTTCCGAAATTCCAAATGACAGATATTTCGATGAAATTTTATATTCTTGCATGACATGGTAACATCTAATTACCCGGTAACATCCGATTAAAAAAAAACTGTTGTAAAATCACAAGAGAAACAAATATAAGTGCAGTTTTCTCGCAGATTTGAAAGAAAGCTGTCTTCATTCTTGAACTCGCATAGCATTGGGTAAGGGTGCTGGCGCATTTCGCCCTGCAGTTCATAAACATATACATCATAAAAGGGAATAATAAAACCCTCGGTGAAACCACAAGCTCTCTTGGAGCGTCTTCGGCTTGGTCGTCGGCTATCCGAACGTAATGAAGTTAGCAACTGAGGACGCCATTACTTAAATGCACCTCTAATTAGTCAATATTAACACCACGAGAATACAAAAAGCAATCAAGTTTACTAGAATTTTCCTCTCTACAACTTTTGTTTGAAACTTTTTTCGATAAACCTTCTAGTTTCCGAGAAAACGTAACTTTTTCGACATTTTCACGAATTTTCCAAGGTTCCTGAAAATTTGGGAACCTGCATTTTTGACCATGAGTTCCTACCCTAGTGACAATCATTATATCAAAAATGCAGCTCTTTCCGCAAAAAAAGTGATTTCAGACCTTCGTTTACTGGACTATATGGAACTGACATTATCTATTTTTAGTTGACTGATACCGACTCCAAAAATAACAATAATTGTGAGTAGGTTCCTGGGCAACTAAGGGGTTGTATGCACTCTCATGGTTTCAGGAAGAATATGACAAAATCTCTGATTGGTGCCGGCTGTGTGAGAATGTTTTGCGTATGAACATGAACATGTGTGCGTGTGAGGGTCGGTGGGATCGACGACTGATTGTGGGATGATCACCAGGGGTGTCAAAAGGTTTGTTCTCGGTTGATGACCCGTTGCTTAGTTACTTAGGTTTGAAGGGTAGTGTAATTCATGAGAAAGGAACTTCTCAATGACACGCTCTCCAGAGCTTTTTTGAGTTTCCCATATTTTGTATTTTAGAAATGGTTAATAAACATTATTATTATTTGAAGGTACATTATATTATCGACATTTCATTTTACTTATACGCAAAAAAATACTTTGCTCATTTTTTGTTATTCAAAGGTATGTTTTTGAAGTTAGTAGGTACCTACCTAGCTTTTTAGTGAAAATTTATTTATTTGGAAATTTTGTTTTTGGAATTCGGTTTTTTTTGTTAATTTTTTCTTTATGTCTAATGTCTATGGGTCGGTTTCACAAAACTTTAATGGCGCGATTAAAAAACCTTACATAAATTCGAACCAATCGAAACACTCGTTTTGAAATTTCAACGAATCGCCGAGGCCCCAATTAATTCAAGGGCTCAAATAAAGTTTTTTGAAACCGACCCTATGTCTAATAATATGGACCAATACATGAACAAAGTAACTTTGACCGTCTTGCTAGATTCTATATAGTACAGAAGTCGATACAGATTGTGAGATTATGAAAATAATGAAACAATAACTGGAGCAATTTATTATATTGATACATATTACAACCAAATTGTTGAATGTAAAATAGAACGAACAGAGAAAGAAGAAGAAGAACATCTGAGGTTGGAGAACCTCAGGTCAAGAATAAATTGCTCAGAAAAATTCAATGAATATAATTTGTACACGTACACTTCATATTGTGTGTATTCCACATATCTAAACTCATGAGGATAATTAAAATGATGAGGTATGGAATGGAAACATTTAAAATTCGGGAAAAATGTCGATCTTTATATCCAATAATTGAATAAAAGAGAAAAGATGACGCATCTTTGGAAGCTTTATATTTAGTTGAAAAATCCCAAGAAACGGTATCCATTATGAATCAGAAACCAGCCGGTAGGTAGAAGCAGACGAACGAGAACCACAAACAATACTTATGGACCGAATACTGTGAATCAGCATTTACTAACGGCGTAAACTCGTAAACATACTCAGTGTCTCGAGCTACTAGGTATGCAAAGGATATTGCGAAACGAAATGAATCAGACCTTTATTCTTAACCCGTATAAAAATGATACAACTGTGGTAATTGTGGAGACAGCCCAAATTCATTGAAAAAATGACATTTTGGGAATTTATGTTCCTAGTATTGAATACATTTTTTTCTTAATTATGAAGCAAATCTTCCACTTCGGGTATAACTTTCTAAAGTGGCTAGTTCTGGGTTTTCACACCAACCTATCCGTTTCCAGCACAATGGTTTCAACTATTATTTTTTGACATCCACTCACAGCACAATCAATTAATTAAAATTAATTAACTAATTATTCTGAATTTTTCGAACATAGCCACAACGTGAATTTATATACATAGTTTCAAATTCTTTATTGGAATATAGATACCCAAACTTTTGAAAGTGGTCTTTGAGAAAAAATAATCAGAATCTCTGTTTCAAACAAGAATGACTGTAAAACATGAGCCCGGGTAGCTCAGTCGGTAGAGCATTGGACTTTTAATCCAAGGGTCCAGGGTTCAAGTCCCTGCTCGGGCGATAACGTTTTGAGTGTAAATTTACTAGTTAGATTTTGGGGGTCACATCCATGAGCCATAAATAGGGGGGTCTCTTGAGCGCTAGGGGAAGATTAAAATGAGGAAGTGCTCGATATAATTCCATTTCCGACATACAGTGTGACCTCATTATAACGAACCTCAATATAACGATTTCTTCGATTTAACGAATTTTTTCCTAACCTCTTGAATAATAATAATAATAGTTTATTGTTACATAAACATAAGAGTAAAATACACCTTTCTCTATTTCATTAAAGTAATGAGTTCATTACTTTACTAAAATAAGTGCTGTAATGAAACTCACAGCATTATTTTCAGTTATATTTTTCGTTTTGTGGATGTCAGTACTGATCTCCGATCCTCTCATTTTTCAAATCAAATAAATTCTAATTTCGTAATCTGCCAAATTCCGTAAGTCACACCAACTGCCAAGATACAATACAAAAGTCACTAATCTGAATTTTTAGAGTATTTCACAAAACTTCACTGAAATAGAGAAAATATATTCTAATATTAGTTACAGAAGGCAATTCCAACACTCAAACTTTCGAAAACGAGCGACGAAGAAGCGAGTTCGCATTCGTGTTGGAATAGGAGTTCATTTTGCAACTTGTTTTAGAATGTATATGATGATACAAGCGTAGAAGGAATTGATATTCTTACACGAGTTAAAAATTAAAAAACTAGGCACGAAATGGCGGGCTTTTGAATGAACGAGTGTTAGAATGAGCGTTCCGTACGAGAATCATACATAATTTTCTCTAATTTGTTGAATTTTCATGTAATATTTCCATAAATATTGTTCAGTGATTTTTGCATTGAAAAATATCGATTGACAAAACTTTCTTCATCTCTCATAAATTTAACAGATAATAAATAAATCTGTGCCAGGAGGGTAACATGTAATCATTGAATATTATCATGAAAACTGTGCTAGAATGAAATATGCTAGCCCGTTTTGTTTTTCAAGATATGGCAGAATGAACGGATTGGACACGTAATTAGAAAATAGTATATTCTAAAACAAGTTGCAGAATGGGCTCCTATTCCAACACGAATGCGAAGTTCGAAAACGAGCGACGAAGGAGCGAGTTTTGGATAGCATGAGTGTTGGAATTGCCTTCTGCAACGAGTATTAGACGGTATTTTCTCTATTTCAGTCAATTTTTGTGAAATACTCCCGAAATTCAAATGAAAATTCAGATTAGTGACTTTTGTTTTGTATCTTGGCAGTTGGTGTGACATACGAAATTTGACAGATCACGGATTTTGAATTGATTTGATTCGAAACTTGATTCGATCGGAGGTCAGTACTAACAATCAGAAAACGAAAAATATATCTGAAAACAATGCTGTAATGAGTTTCATTACAGCACTACTTTCAGTATTGTAATGAATTCATTTCGATACTGAAATAGAGAAATAATATTATAAGTGCATTTTCTGATGGCTTATCATGAAAGAAAAGGTTTTGTAAAACAGTAGTGGGACGTAACACCCCTCTGGGTGTTACGGAAATCTGAATTGAATTAGCAGAGATTTCTCTAAATCCCTACTAAATCAATTCAGATTTCCAAGGAGTTATGAAATGAAACAAACATGTCACCAGTATTTTTATTATATTAGGTATTATTTCACCATTTTTACTTCTATTTCATCTTCTGCGTATGACGATTCTCCAAACAAGTCCTTTATAATTTTCCAGTCAAATTTATACATATTATTTCGGCCTTTTTTATTACGCTTACCGTACATTTCGAACAATTTCCACCATTTGGTCTGTTTAACCTTCGACAAGAAAAATAAACAACCTGAAAAATAAGTTTTCATGAAGTGAATGCATTATTATTTTCTCGTTATATTCTACCTTCTGAGTCCCCGAAAGTGTCTGTCTTTTTGAATGTGAAAGGTTCCTCTGCTTTTTCGAACATTTCTTGTTTGATGTATGTATCGTTGAAAGTCCCATTTTTTTCTAGAATATCATGGGAATAATCCAGGAACAACTTCCATCTTGGTAGAATGAAATCGGACACAACCCCTGAAAATAATTTATGTCAATCCAGTTTTAAGAAAAAAAAGCAAAATTTTCTTGACATATATAGAGATGCATTTTAATGCAGATGATTAATTAATCGTTTATTTATTCTAGTTCAGCCCGGGGGGCTGAACTAGAACCACTTATGTGTTTTCAGCCCCTTTTTTGCCTATGGTGAATTGTTTACTATATGTCTTGTTTGTGTAAGTTTCAATATGGCAAATAAATTATTATTATTATTATTCAATTAGATAAAAGATAAGGACATGACCCATACAATCCCAATTTAATATAATATAATGAGAATGAAAATGAAACAGCAGAATGCCACCTTAAACGGAAAAGTAGTTCGAATAATATTAAATAAAAAAAGAGGGTGAAGCTCCAAAATATTTTAGAAAATGAAAAAAAAAACAGTGCTGGAGCGAATGACGTTATTCGACCTAGAATGACTTCACTTTGGGTCAATTGACGTCAAGTCAAGTAAGTACATATAACGATTGTCGTCGGTAGATCAAGCAATGAAACAGTTTTAAAACTTTGCTGATGGAGTTTTTATTCATTAGTATAACAACACTCTCAGAAACCGTAATAAAAAAGGTGCCGTACAGCAAAACCAAACAATAAACAAACCAAAATATAATATGAAGGTCAAAATTCACAGCTGCATAAAAACTCTCTTATAAGAAATGAAATAAAAAGAAGATACCAACTTTTGTTATTATTTTTTTGTTGGAAACTAATGATTATGTGCTCGATCGAATGTTTAACTGCTGAAACAACTCGATCTGGAAAATATATATGTTCTCTTCTTAGAACAGAACCATCAACCTCTTCTGTAACTAAGCCGAATAATTTGCGGTAAGTCTTCAACTTCAATACAAAGAGAAACCGAATTAGACCAGTTTAAAATTGAATATGACATGAGTGAACTCAAGGGTACGCAAGTATAATTGAAGGTCCGGATCGTATACCAACGAGACCCTCAGAAATTCAGAGAATCTTCTCCTGCTTGATGATGAAAAAAGGCTACAGCACCTGTCAATATGATGATGAAGAAAATCCTGGACAGCGCAAACACTAATACTGACTGTTATCTTCAACGCAGTATTTACATACATAGATTTAAGTAGGAATTATCTGTCTAGTTTTGGTCGATACAAAAACTATTCTTAAACTAATAGCTTGCAACCAATCATATGGTCTCGACATAAACATAAATGAGATGAAACTGATGATCGCCAGCAAGAAAAATAACCAGGAGGCATTCTTTTCCTCAACCAATGCTTCCTTGAAATTGTATTATGAACTAACTACGTAGATATCTGAAAACACTCACCAGACCATTGCTTAATGGCATAGTTCATTATTTCCCCGTTTGGTCCCCATAAGGTTATTTGGTTTCTGGCATTGTATTCGAACCAATCTTTTTCCTAAAGAAAATTTGAAAGAGATTCCATGTAATTGCTTTCATTTTGGCTACTCACTTGAAGTGTTGAACCCGCTTCTCTGGCAGATTTTACCCATTCATCTAGAGAAAAAGCAGTGTCCATTTTCAGAAAATCCTCGACGTTATTCAGGAGAAACAGTGACAAATTTGCCCCAATCCTGAAATTATTAATCGATGGAAAGCGGACGAAATTTCGATTAGTTTAATTCCAACTTTTCGGATGAAAAACAGTTTCTTTTTCCATCGAATGTAAGTTGAGTAACTAGATACTTACTGAAATGACGCCAAATCCCTCTTCTTGAAATTACTTTTCATTTCATCATATACGACGTCAAACATTATTTGGTGTGCCTGACGAATTAAATCTACACAATCATGACAAAAAGCATAATTGATAATTGGCATTTGAAATTGTCCATCCAAGAAATCACCTATTCTAAACATGTATTCTCTAGTATCATACCATGCCTAGAAGAAAAATTTTTAGGATTTGAGAAACGTTGCTGTCGCAGGAGAATTATGAAAATATTGTGCAATTTGTGAGGAAGTAAGAGCCCTCTCACACTTAGGTACAAGGTTTATCTTGTTACTTTCATCAGGATATTTTTGTGCCATGTCGCTAACATGCTTCCTCTTGCTGAATATTTGATTCTATATAATTCCTCAAAAGGAGGGACATCATAAATTAACACAACTCAATACAAAAAACAAACATTCAAGGATTTGGATATCCTCCGAGTATTCGGCACTTATTCAATTATATGATTTTCTCATTAATTTCATTAAACAGAATTCCTCACAGGAAAACAATCATGAGGATTCATAGAAAATACAAATAAAGTAATAATTGTTATCAATTATTCTATTTTGTTCAATACAGGAGGAACCGAAGAAAAGTTTGGGGACCCTATATTTTTTTATTTTTGTGAAATGGACCCCCATTTTGGAGTAACAGACTTCTGAATTCGACCTAGAATCGTTTTATGTCAATATCTCAGACCATTGTTGTATATTACATACCAAATTTCATACACGAGGGTTCTGTGATATGATTGATATGACAGTTTTACTTCTTTGGTAGGGGCCATGCTACCCCCTTAAGACATCATATCTCGGGCTCCTTTTCTTTGGAGCCCGAAAACTTTGTTAAGGAAAGCACTGGTTATAGGTTAAATTTTTTGTCTCTTGAAATTTTTTTTATCGGGTAAAACGGCTCCTAATAAAGCTTTTGCAATTATTATTGAACTTCATTGGTTATTTTCAATTATGCGTTAACCTAGTATCAAGAACCCCACTTCAGGAAGATATGGAAATCTGATAGATCTAATTTCTTCTGGGGATTCTAATCGAACACATAATAATCATACAATATCAGGCAGGACGTAATATCATATCGGCTCCTACGATTGACTTCGATTTCCGAGATGCATGATGTTATATGCCGTTTGACTCGAAAACGAATCATTTTAAGAAAAAAGACAAGTAACAAAAATAAATAAAAATAGTATTCCCCTAATTTCTTTTCGAGAATCTCTTTTTCAATTTCGTTGCATATATTTCGGGACACCTTTGAATGTTCAGGCTATGCATCTCGATAATTCATGTACTGACATTGAGTTTTGAAAAGGAAAATTTATACTCAATGGTAGGTACTGATGGAGTGCTCAACTATTGGACAGAATAATATATTTTAATTGAAATTGATTCCTCACACAACACTTGATGAAACATGATAAGTTAAATGATAAAAGAAGACAAAGACACTTGGCTAAAATTTCAAAATTTCGATTAAAAATATTCGTTGACATATATGTTTCGGGTTTTTATCCCATTTCAAAAACTGAATACGTAAATATGCAAGACCTCATTGACTTCATTATTCATTATAAAAATCTTACATAAAGGTAATAAAGTAAACGCTTTCTTTTTCAATTTCGTTGCATATATTTCGGGACACCTTTGAATGTTCAGGCTATGCATCTCGATAATTCATGTACTGACATTGAGTTTTGAAAAGGAAAATTTATACTCAATGGTAGGTACTGATGGAGTGCTCAACTATTGGACAGAATAATATATTTTAATTGAAATTGATTCCTCACACAACACTTGATGAAACATGATAAGTTAAATGATAAAAGAAGACAAAGACACTTGGCTAAAATTTCAAAATTTCGATTAAAAATATTCGTTGACATATATGTTTCGGGTTTTTATCCCATTTCAAAAACTGAATACGTAAATATGCAAGACCTCATTGACTTCATTATTCATTATAAAAATCTTACATAAAGGTAATAAAGTAAACGCTTGGACCTTTTAGAAATCCTAGAGATATCTTCAGCCCTAAGAAAGAACCTGCCAATCGTAAATGACCAACTAGATTTCCGATATTAACATCTGTTATCTGAAAATAATTTCAATGTGTACTTTCTGTATTTGTGTATTCAGTTTTTGAA
Source organism: Hippodamia convergens (assembly GCA_038502775.1). NCBI lineage: Eukaryota > Metazoa > Arthropoda > Insecta > Coleoptera > Coccinellidae > Hippodamia > Hippodamia convergens. The sequence goes on from CM076614.1 coordinate 46,735,499, forward strand.
ATGGGATAAAACCCGAAACAACTATGTATGATGCAATCATAATTTTCAAAATAGCCATTTTTATTATATTCATTCTCAAAATAGATTTACTCATCAGTAATTGTAACATGATAGTCTTGTTTTTTATTTGAAAACATCAAGATGTTTCAATCTTTGAAGTTTCTAAAGTAGCAGTTCTTAAACGATGCAATTAAATTATTCGTAAGTATATTGTAAATGTATACGACGAAATCCTTTCACACCTGATTTATACCAGGGTATCGCTATTCCTCTATAAGAGAATATAAAGTAAGGGTGAAATAGCATCCCATCCCTGAGCATCGTACCGAGGTACAAAATTTCAACACGCCGTGCACCTTCCAGATTTTTCTGTGGTTCAATACTGTTGACAATGATACCAGATTGAAAGAATCTACGAATCTGAAAATTCTCAATATTTTGTTTGATTAAAAAGTATGACTTTTCTGTAAGTGGAATAGAGACCATTATTATTATTATATAATCCTATTTAATTATTGCAAGAATATACGTAGGAACATTTCTATTATTGGAAAAATTTTAATTGTGCTCTTTTAAGATACTTTAGGAATATGTGTTTGCTTGTTATCAATGGTAAGCATACCGTCTTCTGCTTCTATGAAGAATTCTGTTTGACCCATGAAACATTTATGGCCTCGACGAGCAAGCCTCTTACTGTATACTACCGTTGAGTAATGATATACTTGTATATTTATACTCAATGGTACTAGGTGAGTAGGGGAGACCGAGGGGAGTTGAAACAATTTTTACATTTTACTGCATATTGAAAAAACTAAAAACACAAATCGCATGAGATCTGAAATCTGTAAGTTTTTTCAAGGGTTTTCTCTTCCAGTCTTTGAAACGATAATCAATTAGAAAAAAAATTTTAAATAACAAAAAAAGGCCCCTGCGTAAAACTTGTGCACTAATTTGTCAGAGGCCAAATACTTTCAAAAATTTTTTGCCTAACAATGAAAAATGAACCAAAACTTCGAATTCTGAGCTTCGTAACGTTTCGGATTCAACATTAGATTCCTTCATCAGTAGAATTCTCATCTTCATGAAATTTTTGGGAATCATGAGAAGTTTTGATTTCTTAGCTGACATTTTTTTCTTTCAGAAACTGGGAGAGAAAACCCTAAAAAACAGAAAAATGACTCTAACTCTAATCAGACTTGAAATTTTCATGAGTTCTAGTTTCTTATGTAATTGAAAAAATCATGTTCATGGGAACAAACATATCAAACGGAATAAAAAAGAAAATATTAGTAGTAAAAGCTTCAACAGCCCAAGCTCTGCATTCTAGACACTGAAGTTTGATTGATGTTGTAACTGAAAGCAACATCGCAAAGACATTTCTGTTGTTATCTGTTATCAATGTTACCTCTTCATTTTATAATCAGTAGGCATGCTGAAATGAAATAAACGGAAAAATAACCAGAAAACCCATTGGCTAGTAAAATCATCTACACAGACTTATTGCAACGAGGTAAGTTGAAACACTCTGTTTCAAATCTCCTCAGTGTCAAAATTGCTTCAATTTTGTCAATCAATCAATCAAAAATGTTCTGTCATTTACAACAAATTGGGAAAAAAAACACACGTAAATCAGCTGTAATGATATAATGAATTGAATCGTGAATAAATGAGCTTTCGATTCATATATAGCCTGAATTGTATTTCAAACTAATTATTAAACTAGAGGTTACTAAAAAAATCGTAAGAAATAAATTTTTCAGGATTTCTGAAACGTGGTTTCCAGAACGTCTCAACCATTCGTCTATACTCTGTTCAAATTTAAGAAGGAGCAACAACAACAAACAGAATCGTCTGGTTTGCGCACAATAAAGCTCGTATTGGTCGAAGGGTCATAACAACGCTCCCTTCGACCGCCCTAAAAGATTGCCAGGATCGTACTCGGATCTATGGTCGAGATTGCGGCAAGGTAATTCCAGGAAGCACCAGAGTTTTAGAGATTTGGGTCGGAATCTTGCAAGATTCCGCAAGATTCCGACAAAGTTATTCCGGGAAACAACAGATTTGGGTCCTTTCCATTCAGTTAAAACTGAACGATTGTATGAAATCTCCTCGGTTCGACTCTGGACGGATAGTAACTGTCCGAAAGCCCTCCTACCGCTGCGCGAACTGCTCTCGCTCAGGTTTGAACAGAGAATAGTGTCACTGGCAATCATTGAGAGTCTGCGTGTGTGTAAAATGTGAAATAATTTATTTTGGTTGTTATCTTGCTAACGATTTCAAATTTCGGGAGATCGGTGTTGTTTCAACTCATCTCTGTTTCAAAATATCTCGGTCTCCTCTACGTGTGTGCAACAAATTGACAAAATTTTACCGATACAATATAACAATATTGGCACAGTAAAGATTCAAAAAATTGATTTTCCCATATCATATTATTCATACTTCAATGTTTCTAATAATCGTGATAAATTATTTCCATTGTTAACTCAGAACTATTTTTTACATACCCAAGTTTTAATCGACCAGCTAGGAGTCCTTGTTAGAGCATATTGTCCTCTCATACGCCTTAAGCTTTTCATATTGTAAATGGTTTTCTGAAAAATATGATCAATTAAATTATTATCGTATTCTTCGAGATAAAATATTCTTTATAGTTGCGACTATCCACTGTAAGTACGGTCCTGAATGTCCTACGTCTAGAAAAAGCTGAGAATGGTCTTCAAACTTTCAAACCCTTCATCATAAACTTCAATTATGAAAAATTTGGTAGAACTACCAAAACAGAATCGATCCACAAGCCGGTATTTACAGGATACCTTGCGACGTCGGCAAAGTCCACATTGTTAGAATCAATCAATATCAGTATTAAGTTTCACGAAGGATGGAGTCAATATAGTTTTCTCAAGGGTAAAGGTCATTTCAAACATCAAAATTGACTATCCTTGGATGAACATGGAAGCCATTGAGATTGATAAGAATGAAGACAACATGAACAGTAAAGATGAAAATCTTTTGGAACATGGCTCATGGATACTTGTCTTAGACAGAACCCTAATCAAACCGATACTTAGTGGGAGCTAAAGGCCAATGGACATCACACATCACACACGTAAACTAACGCTGTTATGCCTCCATTAACGGAGGTGTGAATAAATGTTCAGGATTAAATCCAGCATCAGATGGGTCGGTAACTCAGCGATCGAGTTACTATCTTAGACCAAGAATTCTCTGAAGAATGCCTACCGCAGATGTAGGTGAAATGTTCGTTGAAATAATTCCTAATAGACCACGGCCAATAAGCATTAAACTTTTAACTCGCAAATGAATCATGCAAACTACCTAACTAAGCCAGCCCACAGCTATAATTCTCAGCAGAGTTGGTACCTAGCTGAGGTGAGAGCAACGATACCATACAGTTCTGCGTATGATAAAAGAGGTTAGGGAAGAAACCTCAACAGAAAAAACTTTGCCTAGCCGTGCTAAAAAAAAAAAATTATTAAAAATATTATTCATCAGAGGATCTTGAAGCTTGGGTCTGAATATTGATTTGGAAAGGTCGGAAAAGTCATAGTGAAACAAACTTAATGCTGTGAGGAAGAAAAAGCTGCTTGATGTAGTACTTTTCTCGAACTTAACAAAAAAAAAATTATTATGTGAGAATTAATTGCATTCGGAGAGAAATTTACTCACTTGAAAATACTGCCAGGAATTCACCACTTTGTTGATGGTATAGCCATATCTCCTGGTTGAATAATCTCCGAACCATTTCGTCAGATTCGCAGGCTTATTCCTCCACGCACTTTCAGTCATAAGCTCGTAAATGACATAATTCTGGTTTATTCCTTCCATGGTCAATCCTGTGCCAATCATAGTGCTGTTCTGTGCCGTTCTGGCTTCGATGGGTCGCTAAAATAAAAACACCAACATCAATTTCGAAAAATATAATAGACAGCTTCACGTACTTCATTTACTATATCAGAGTTTCCAAAAATTCCTAGAGTTCCTCCGAAGTTATGAAGCATGCACCAAATGAAAGGTTGCCCAAAATATTGATCCAACAAAAAATACTGCGGAAACTGTTCAGACTGAAGATCCAACACGATCATTTTTCCCTGAAAGAAATTTCCATTATTAATGTACAGAAATTGTGGAAATTGGGCAGCAGCACCTTCGGTATAGCAGTTAGAAGAGCTCGAGCCCTATCTTTAGTCCAATATGCAGCATCATGAACGAACAACCAGTTCTGCATTAGCCTATAAAAAAGAGTGTTATAACTCCAAATACATCCAAACAAAATGTAGGATTACCAAATGGCTTTAGAATCTGCACTAGTCATTGCATTGAAGATTGAACTGCTCACATTGGCCAAATAGTTCAAGTCTGTTGACGGGGGAGTATTCTCATTGAAACTGTCACAGCTGTAAATATTATCTGTACCATATTCAAGAATTTGCTGCAATAAAATAATAATTAATTACATTTGATTCTGTAATGTTCATGAATTCGAAAGTTTCCAAATCTAAATGTTTTCAATTCTTGAATTTCATGAAAATTTACCGCTTGTATAAATCTTTTTCCAATCTTCTGGAAAAGTTCTTCTGTTGGATTTAAAAAGTATGGACAGCAATATGAATCATTGAAGTTATTCCAAGATCCAAGTTTCACCATTTTAGCTTCTGGATATAATCTGAAATTATGTCGATCAACTTATCAAAATATTCATAATTGGATTTAGGTGTTTTTTCACCTTTTGAATGCTCTAGGCACATGTCCAGCAAAGGCAGGTAAAACGGTGGTAACACCAAAACTTCTGAATCGAGCTACAATCTGCTTTTGTAGAGTTAAACTTCTCTCATGCCATGCTTGGGAGAGAGGTCCACCCCATTTTCTTACATTACCCATTCTTAACCTGAAAAAATTCTTTTTAACAAGACAAAAATGGAGAAATACATTCTCAAGAGTTATATCAAGTCTAACAGAAAGAAAATGTTTAAAATTTTCGGGTTTTCATCTTAGGCCAAGCAAATTAGCTTAGAAAAATGATGTGCCTGGAAATAATTGGTGGAGTTCGGGAAACCGTTTTAATCATTTCTTTAGGCCTCTAATAAGGGTACTTTTAGTATTGCCCGAATTTCCCAGTAGAGGGTATGTCGTGACGTTCGGAAAACGTAGAATTTTTTAGGTTTTTCTCGAATAGTTCCTAAACGAAGCACTTTATCAAAAACATTGTTATATTCAAAATTGTTCAGCATTGAGTTATGCTTCTAAAACGTACTACGACATTTTATTTTGCACAAGTAGTTTTATTGAAATCATACGTTGAAATATGGCAAATTTTTACACTTTTTGAATAAACACATTTTTTTAATATAAAACGTAAAATATCTTTGGAATTAGGAGCTTTAGAACAAAATGTCATAGAATGAGAGTTGTAGATCATCATATTGTGGTAAAAACGTAACCCCACCCCTCCAAACCACAATGTTTAATCTATCTCACCTCACAGTAGCTCATCCTGCTAAGGATGCTGATCATTTAAATGTAGCTAGTGCTGTTGCCCAGCAGTCCCATAAATGTGTGATTATTGTTGGGGACGACACTGATCTTTTTGTAATTTTGACCGCTCCAACCCCTACGTGTATAAACATTTTTTCACCAAAGCCTGGCAAAGGTAAGCAAGACGATGTTGCCTATTCTCCCTTGCACTACAAGTTTTCCCCTGTTTTGAGAAACAACATATAATTCCTTCATGCTTTCAATGGCTGCGACATTAAGGGTGGGTTTCACAAAACTTTAATTGTGCGATTAGAAAAAATTACGTGAATTCGAACCAATCGAATCCCTCGTTTTGAAATTTCAACGAATCGCGGTGGCTCCAATTAATTTAAAGTTACAATCAAAGTTTTGTGCAACTGACCCTAAGTCTCCAACTGAAGCAGCGTTAAGGACGTAGTTACAGGTTATACCAATATGTAATATATTGTTCCTTAGTTAATAATGAGTCGTATTGTTAGTTATTAGTTCATGAGTCCCACGTTTGTTATTATAATTAATTTAGTTGATTTCAAGCGTCTTTAGAAATTTCAGTTGTCCTTTACCGAGGAATAATGACTTGGGGTAGCAGCCACTAAAACATATGTTATTTTTCGGAACAGCGGAGAGCAAGGGAGACTGGACAATATCATCTTGCTTGCCTTTGCCAGACTTTAGTAAGAAAATGTTGGTGCACATAGGGTCTGAAGCAGTCAAAATTAGAAGAATTTCGGTGTCCTCACCAACAATAATCACACACACAGCAGCAACTACAATTAAATTATTAGCATCCTCAACAGTAGGATGAGCTACTACGAGATTAAACATTGTGATTTCGAAAGGTGAGGTTTCGTTTTTACCACGATATGATGGTCTTCAACTGTCATTCTATGACACTTCATTCTTAAGCTCGTAGTTCCATAGATATTTCACGTTTTACAGTAAAAAAATGTGCTTTTCCTGAAAGTGTAAAAATTTGCCATATTACGACGGAGGATATCCATGGAACTACTCGTTCAAAATATAATGTCGTAGTACTTTTTAGTAGCAGAATTTAATGCTAAACACTTTTGGATAAATCAATGTTTTTGATAATGTGCTTACTTTAGGAGCTATTCGAGTAAAACCTAAAATAGTCCGAAAATATCGAGGTTTTCCGAACGTCACGACATATGCTCTACTGGGAAATTGGAGCAAAAATCAAACTACTCATCTTAGAGGCCTAAAGAAATGATTAAAACAGTTTCCCGAACTCCACCAATTATTTCCAGTCAAAAGTTTAATTTGCTTAGCCTATCTACGAAAGGGAACATTTCATTACCAGGAAAGAAATGCAGGACCAGTGAAGAATTCATCCATATCTTCCTGATTCAGTCCGAACTCTTGATAAACTTTGCTCCATATTGCTTCTTGCCCATTGAAAGCCAACACCAAATTGAAGGAATTCATTACTATCCAGTCGATATGTTGTTCCCATTTTTTCCAGTCCCACCAAACAAAGCTGTAGCTAGTAGTACAAACATTCTGATAATATCTGAATCTGAAAAAAAAGATTCAATAATGCATTCAGAATTTCATCATCGATGTTGGGTTTCGAAATATATCGCTCCACTAAAGAAATTTGAGACTGTTTCGAAAATCCGTTTTTTCCACCAATTTTTCAAATATGAAAAACATAAATGCTCACTTACTTATTCAACTCATTCTTTTGCCCATTTCTTCACTTAAAGGTTTCACAGTTTCAGGTGAAACTGTAGTGCACTCGAACAAGGCTGATGACTGCTGGACCTGAACCGTTCTGTCGGTTGTGAGCAAAGACTAATATGTCCAACAATTGGAAGCGGAAAATAAAACAACACTCTGGAGGAATACTCCTAGACTTGCTCAAGCAAAAAATTTGTGGGATTCTCTCCTACCTATAGCAGGAAGCTCATGAAGCTGTTACGAGCTGAGCTTTGGCTAATGGTAGGTCTGCTGACTAGATACTTTCGATACAAACATCTTTTGTCTCGCATGAAAAGTCCCATATATGAAATTTGAAGACTGGATTTCCGTGAGGTAATAGTTAAGGATTTCCTTGGATTTATCAACGCCATCGACGGCCTCTTACGAATTTGAATAAACTATGTTGGGTGAAGAACAAAAGATCTTCGTGGTCAAAGTTACCGGAAGGCTGAATCAAGCTTCAACTACCTCCATTTAGAATATTAATAATGCTCCTCGAACAACCACAGCTTATCATAGTCTTTGCATACTTTTAATCAGATTTTTGAATTAGTATTGATCATTTTCTCTCTAGAGTTACCTACCATAAAAGCCCATAAGTTTTGGCACAAACTTCATAGACCGCTAAAATGGCGATTAGAAGAAAATGACAGGTTGCTATGGAAAAAAAAGTTTGTTTGCAACCTTGACTTTAATTTAATACTTCAGTTGTTGAAGTGGTCAAGTCAATTTAGTATCGGAAATTGCTGAATATGAGCAATAGGCGCGTATCCAGGGAGGGTAACTGGGGAAACATTTCTCCCCCAAATGGCCCCTGAAATATTTTGAAGATCTAAAAGTTCTAAGAGATCTCGAAGTTAGGCCTGGATCCGCCACTGGTGAGCTAGGTATTTCTTGTATGAACCTTTCAGAAAGAATGAAGACCTAGAATTTTTATCTAGCGTCCTGTCACTATGCAAGACAAACTCAAGACTGGGTAGCCGAGCAAAACGTTCTTCGAAATGACAATCACCCTAACCTTCCACAGGCTCAACCCATAGATTTTTGGACTTTCTAATCGCAAAAAAAATTGCGATGGAGGATGGGAAGCCCAAAATGAAGAGGAACTTTGACGCCGAATATACAGGAAGATCCGAGAAATCGATCTAAATAATATCACAATAAAATAAAGGGATGTTTATTTTTTGTAATTTTTTCGGTCTCTGAAATTTGGGCCAAAACTTTTGAGACATACGTTATCACAATCCGATCTTGTGCGAGAGTGATACGATTTGCAAATGAACTCAAACGACAAGAACTTACCTTAAACTGAAAAAGTTATCGAACGAGTAGCAAAAAAAAACATTCAGATCTTAGAAAGGAAACATTTTATTTTTCATATATGAAAATTCGGTGAGATATAAGCGGGAACTTTCGAAACGGTTGCAAAATTATTGAACATCCTTTACTTGTGTGAAATAGTATGTTTTACAGTAGTTATTGCAGAAATAAATATGTGCCGTAGTGGATGAAATCATGAAATGAGATACGAAAATGATACCGATTACTTTTAAACATGTAACTTTTTCACCTACCTGTCATTGAATTTAATTTCTACATCAACTGGTGGTAGTATTTTTGGAAGATCCAGTTGCGACGTCTGCCAACTTATATGGCAGTTGCAAAAATACTTGAGATAGTAATTGAATCCCGAAGCAGCAGCTACACCTGTTGTTGCGAAGATACTAACAGTCCCATTGTCGGATTTGAGCTGAAAAAAAAGGTATTTACAAGGATGGTACAAGTCAACGTTACTAGAAATCTAAGAACTTAGAGAATTAAGAATTTAGAGAAGAGAGCTATTCACTGAATGGAATAAGACAACGTAGGTATGATTATGTCAGATTGTTCAGTTGACAAAACAGCACTGTCAACACATCGCACCCTTGCTTCGAAAGTGACAACTCGAAATCAAAAGTCAAAAATATTGAAATGCTAAATATTTTTTAATCAATTCGAAAAATGAAATAGATACCTACTTTCATATGTAGGTATCTATATAATATACAGGGTGTTTCAAAAAAGGTGACCATCTCGTCCAATTGTCAATTTCGATCATAAAAATTTTGTTTTCCGATCCTTCTTCTTTTGTTTTTTTTGCTCCTTTTCTTTTATTTTTAATTTAATATTGTATAACAGCTGATTAATAGTCTGTTCATGTTTCGTTACCAATTTGTAACTGGGTCAGGAGAAAGCCATGTGAGCACGGACAAGTTGAACTTTTGTGCTGGCGTTCTTTCGACTATGTTTTTGTACACATGTGTGGTAAAAAATGTATTTTGTCTTCAAAGAACGAATAAATATTATTATTATTATCTCTCTAGGATAGATAGAGAACTGAAAAATAATAGGGGTTTGTTCAGTAAAAAATCTTCGTAACGCCATCCGTATCCAAAAAACAGGGCGTTAAAAAAGAAAAAAATATACACATTTTTTACGACTTTGCCGAAACTACTGGCAACATTGTAATGAAATTTTACACTAATATGTTTTGGAAGCTAATACATCTGATGAATGTGTTTTGATGTCCGACTCTCATACAGGGCGCTAGTTACACAGTTCATACCAAGTTGTTTTGAACATAACATTTTTGATATTAGATTTATTGAGCTGAATTTTGAGCGATATTAAACATCATTCAATTATACACCAAAAAGGTACACTTGATGAAACTCGATAATGTGCACCGTTTTCGGAATATTTCGATTTGCAAATCAAATACAGGGTGGCCATTTGAAAACGAAACAGACGAGGTTACAGACGAAATAAATTTTTTCGATAGAAATGCTCGGACAGGTCGATTTCTGTTTCGAGGGGGACAACTTAAGATGTAGGTTACGGACGCATAGCGCTTCAACCCTTGCTACTACAACCCTCACCCCCAATTTTTGAATAGGGAAGATGGGGTGAGTGATACCTCATTTGAAAGGTATTTTTATACTGATTTCAGCACAGTAATTGTTTTTTCATTTTATGCATTATTTATTCAGATGGCCACCCTGTATAAAGTATTGATAAAGTACTTAGTTATTATTATTTTTAATTATTAAGCACGATGGAGCTCTACGCCACATTGATAGAAGGTGTCATAATCGGTTAAGTAACCATTTTCTTTATTGATGGATTGGTAGAAGTGTAGAAGGTCCGATTCATTGGCCCCCTCGGTCATGCGATTTCAATCCCTTGGATTACACAGTTTGGTCCTACCTTGAAGAAAAAATTTATGCAACAGGAGTAAATTCACCTCAAGAATTGAAGGAGAGAATTTAATGGCACTGCAATGACCTCATAGCTGACTCCCAACTCCCAAGCGTTAAGAAGATTGATGGGATTTTAGAAAAAAGGATAGATTTGTGTATTTGTGAAAACGGAGGACATTTTGAACACCTTCTCTAATTGAGTGTTTTTGTTTTCAGCCTTTTTTTAAATTTTCTTGTGACTTTTTTGTCGAATTAATGTATTCATCATTACTTTATACCAGCATTATAACTTATACTTATACTTTTCAAATCCAAATATTTCGAAAACAGTGCACACTATCGAGTTTCATCAAGAGTACCTTTTAGGTATGAAATTGAATGATGTTTAAGATCGCTCAAAATTTAGCTTAATAAATCTTTTATCAAAAAAGTTAAGTTCAAAACAATTTGGTACGAACCGTGTAACTATAGCGCTCTCTAGGAGAGTCAGACATCAAATAACACTCATATATCATCATGTATCAGCTTCCAAAACATATTCGTGTGAAATTTGATTACATTGTTGGCAGTAGTTCCGGCGAAATCTTAAATCATATGCATAGTTTTTTCTTTCTCAATGCCCTGTATTGAATACGGATGGCGTTACCCTATTATTTTTTAGTTTTCTATCTATCCTAGAGAGATGGTAACCTTTTTTTGAATCAACCTGTATGTAGGACCCACTGATATGGGTAAAATTTTTTATGTATGCTCGTTTACTGATCTCATCCGAAAAAAGTATATTTTGAGTTATGTCACCTTTGAAGTTGATTATTTCTGCGGTGGAAGAGTAGAAAAAGATTTCCCCAGAAACAATTATGTAACAATTTGGTCGTTTCAATGCATCGAAATGTGAATCTGTTATTGGAGAGAAAGTGAGAATATAAAGACTATCGACTAATGCACAGTTGTTAGATATTATTTTAGATATATAGAACTGATTTTTAAAATGCATATTTATTCAGGATTGAAATTCTTTAGATCTATATCAAACCTTCGAGTCTCAAAAAATGAGCTCAGAAATAAACTTTTTTCCACAGACTACTAATAATATTATTATTAATACCTAGTCTATGCTTTTTTCCATGGTCAGGATTCAATTTTTGAAAAATAATCCTATTTTTATGAAATATAGGTGTCCCAGACTTTCAACGCTATGTGCGTTTTAACATAGAAAAAGTGAAGAGATCTTCCGATAGTCATTGGAAACTCCAATATAATAATCATAGAAAAAAAAATCCATCGGAACCCGTTTATTTGTAAGTGAAATAATTATAATCTAGAAATTGGCATGCTCTATTATGTGAGAAATCACTTCGTTATTTTAAAGATCCCAATTTTTTGGAAATCGTATTAATCGAATAATTTTCTAGTTGAACTGGATGGAAGCTTTCGCGTTCAATGTCACTTGTTTTTTCGAACATTTGACCGTTGTCGAATAAATGAGTAACGAAGCCCGAAACGCTGAAACTCTGACAGGTAGGGGTTTTGAAACAGAGGTGATTTGAAGCAACACCGATATCCTAAAATTTAAAATAGTTAGCAAAATGGCAAAAATGAAATTCTATTACATTTTACACACACTTAGTGATCGCAAGTGACATTAGGCGAGCAGTTTTGCCGATCAAGATAAACACATCTTAATTAAAACTATTAAAAAATGGTGTTTAACTCTTGAAGCTTTCCTTTCAATATAGTTTTTCTATATTGAATATAATCGTCAATTTTCTCTACCCACCCTGAAAGAATCCTTTTCATCCGTGGCTCGGCTCGAATCAACCACTACTTTGAAATATTCAGCTTGCTGAGGAAGAATTCTCCTGATAAGATCTCTGACAGCATTAGATTGTTCCACACTGTTACGTCGGCTGTTTCTTGTGAGGTGACCCAAAGTGGATTCGAAATCTGAAAATCCATCAGATCTTATTCGAATATATCTAAAAAGAATATGAAAAAATTACTACTCACTGTCACCTCCGGTTCTAACGAAAACGGTAATTAAGGCTAACAGATGAAGGTACTTCATTTCGTTTTTCAAAATGTGGAATGAGTTGTCACCATAATAAATACAACAGAACAAACTCTTGACCTAGGGCATTATGAGGAGACTTCGAAGTACGAGTAGCATACTGGACATACTTCAATTCAATACAACATTGATCATATCTGTATCTAAATTGAGATATTGTCTACCATCGAGATTAAAAGACAAGGAGAGTACTGAAGCTTGACAAATTGTGCTTTAGTTTCATTGAATCGTCCCAAATTGCTCAAATAGTTGAATGAAAATGTTTGCCACCGTACGGCATATCAAACCTGAAAACTAAATATGAGATAATGTGGATACTGAAACTTCGAAATGACAATTTCAATTGAAAAATAAATATAAATTATTTTCGATGATATCGTATTCAAATTTTTCATCAGGAACGGGCGATTTTATGACCGCACAATAACCACGATATTGAATGAAATCGAGTTATAATAGTATATTCTCAAACAAGTTGCTGAATGGGCTTCTATTCTAACACGAATGCGAAATTCGAAAACGAGCGACGAAGGAGCGAGTTTTCGAAAGCATGAGTGTTGGAATTGCCTTCTGCCACGAGTTTTAGACGATATTTTCTCTATTTCAGTCAAGTTTTATGAAGGACTCTCGAAATTCATATAAAAATTCAGATTAGTGACTTTTGTATTGTATCTTGGCAGTTGGTGTGACTTACGAAATTTGACAGATTACGGAATTTGAATTCATTTCATTTGATAATTGATAAGATCGGAGGTCAGTACTGACAACCAAAAAACGAAAAATATAACTGAAAACAATGCTGTAATGAATTCATTACAGTACTACTTTTAGTACTGTAATGAACTCATTACGATACTGAAATAGAGAAATAATAAAATGATTTTTTTTATGGGTTCCTAGGTACCTAGAATTCTGCATTTCTTTTCATGATTACAGGAAATTTGATTTTCATGAGGAAGATGTATAACGAATTGATTATTGAATCCGATTCTAATAAATTCAGATGAAGGTGAGATGAGCCTAATGATGGTATAGATACTTCATCTTTTATATCTACTGATTACATCGAATTTGTAGAATCAACCTGTTCAAGAGTGGACATAAATGTTGTAATATCCGTTGATGTTACTGTGCTGTGATCGGAACATTACATGAACACGAACTTTTCCGATGTTAAAAATAATTTTACAAAAATAAAGGCTAGAAAAAAATCGTGAGTGTAGAATGAGTTTCATGTTGTTACTTATTGATTTCTAAATGATCTTACTTCATCAAATTCATGTTACAAACCTTTTCGTTTTCAATAGCTAATTTCTGCCCGTATATTCAAGGGCGATAAACTAAAGTAAATGCTGTTTTATAATCCATATTATTATAAATATGCTCATAGTTGTGCAGTTTTTTCTAATCCAATACTGTTGGCGACTAAAGTGATGCTAAAAATAGTAGAAGTTGGTGACAGCCGGCAATGTAACTTGCTAAGATGCTCAAACTGATATTATTTATGGTTGGGGGGGCCCCATGTTGAGTAAAACCCAGAGCGCTAAAAACCTAGCCCGGGCCTGGTAATAACTTTTCTGTTATGCAATAGTTCTTATAGTTAAGAAACGGCCAAGTCACTCATTTTTACCAAAGCCATAAAGTTTGTGAAATAAAAGGACTTGAGAAGATGGAGAATGTAGAGTTCGCAGATTGGCTCTTCATGAGATCTGATAACTTTTTGACAATGTTAGAAATACGGCCTCGTCTTGGCAATATTTTTCATGAAAATGTTTTTGGTTGGATTTCAATTATTTTTACACGTTGCTTACCAGAAAATCTTTTCATTTTGTTCATTTTTTCCCCAATAATAATTAAATTAAAAATAATTATTATGAGATCTATTTCAAGTCAAACTAATTCACAATTCTTGTTCGAAATCAACAATGTACGAAGTATAGAAATATACCTTTACCTAGGTTCAAGCTGCGAGGGCGATGTAATTGAGAGCTGCCATCACAGCCATTGTATGCGCGGGTAGCCTAGTGGATATGGCTCGCCGAACTATTTTATGCTGGGTAAAACATTAACAGTGCTGTGCCAAAGGTGGCGTCGGGACACAGTTACAAAGCCTACACAGAATGCACCCATCATTCTAACTCGCACAAGCTTTAAGTTAAAGTCAGGCCCGGATCTAGGGTGTGGCAAGCGGGGCGCTTGCCCCGGGCGCCAGCTTGAGGGGGCGCCAAAATCAACTAGAGGTTGAAATTTGTTTATTTTCTCGGAATAAATTAATTTCCTAGTGCTAAAATCGAAACAGTGGAATGAAAACATGATAAACCATCACTACGCCAAAAATCTTCAAAATCGATGAGGGATCAATTAACTGCTTATTATTCAGTGAATTCAGTCATTTACGACAATGACCGCCACACTGGTGAAATAGTTCAAAAGATCTGATATGTCTTCAATGAGTCTCAAGTCTCAACGCAAGCATAGAGCCAGTTATTTCTTCGCCTGGTGAATTACCGACTCATCATCATCACATCTGGAACTAAGGGCGTTGGCAAAAGTTGCGATTTCATTGATTGATTGACAAGTGGAAAGTGACGATAACTCTTTGTATGTCTTTCTGGTTATTTATGTGAACGTGTGTAACAAAATTTATTGTTGCTGAAACTTTTTCCAGAATTTGATTGCAGTTAGTACTTTTATTTTAAAAAGGAAACATATCAGCACTATCCAAAGCGAACCTACCTCCTGTAGGTTGGGCAGTCGGATTTTCGCTTCTTTGTTTGTGTGTTTTATTGTTTAAAGAATTAAAATTTGAAAAAAACTGTCGAATTAAACGATTTCCTATGTATTCGCGAAAAGTATACAAATGCAATCTCCGAAAAACGAGTGAAAAAGAACGAAATTCAGATGGGGTAATAACTTAAAATTTAATTGATGAAAGATCAATAAGAGAAATTGATGCATTAAAAATTATTGGTCGTTGGTTTTTCAAATTGTCTAATGTTTTTCCAAAAAAAAAGAAAAAAAAACTATGAAAATTTTTTTTCCTGAAACAATTTTTTAATAACTTTTTCTAATTGTTTCTTGTTTCAGAGACTACGAGAGAAAACCCAAATTAAGTTTTCAAGAAAATGCAGAGACCTCCCAGTCAATATTTATATATATATATATATATATATATATATATATATATATATATATATATATTCTCGGAATATGTCGTAGTTTTTGGTCCTGAAAAATATTCTGTTTTCTTGTGTTATAAAATGTTTGGTTTATCTATGGGAGATGATTTCCTTTCATTGCGGTCCCGTAGCGGTCTTCAAACATTTGAAGTGTCGAAAAATCATCACCTGGAAGGTCGTATCCGGTTTGAAAAAACCCTCACGACCAGAGAGCAAGAATTTGTGGATTTTGAATTTGAATATCGAAGGAATTTCGAAAGACAAGTGTGATTACCTCTCCAAATTAGCTGATGAACATGGTATCGAAGTGATTCTTCTGCAAGAAACCCACACGGCAACAGAAAAAAATCCTCGTGAAAGAGGACAGTTGAAAGTTATGTATTAATTCATTTTTCACAAGTTTAGCTTGTTATGTTAAAAAATTATCAGTTCGTAATTTTCAACAGATTCGGAAAGGGGAAATTGATGGAGTTTTTTTCATTTCTTTCAAGTTTTGTGACATTTCTGTCATAAATATTTATAAACCTCCGAACGTTATTTGGCCAAGAAATCTGAATGTTGATGTTTTTTAAAGTGGCAAATGCATTTGATTTATTCTGAATAATCGGTTTCTTTTCTGCTTTTGTCTTTTTTCATTTCAGATTAAGAATTGCGAGTCGTTTTGGGAAGAATCTGTTTATCCGAGCCCATCGACGTATAACATGAAGATGATCACATTGATGTCTTTCAAGATTTTCCTGATATTTAATATTTTATGTTATTTTTTTTAACGGGGAGACAGGTTTTTTCGGCTGAGGTTTTTTTCCCTGGCTGTATAGTATCGTATGATACTAGTTATGATAGTAGTTCTCTGGCACTCATTGCTTCTGATATTCCTTCTTTCCAGGTCTTTTTAGGTCTTCCACGTTTTCTCCGGTTTTGGGGTATCCACTGCATCACTCTCTTGGGAATTCTGTCATCATTCATTCTCTGAACATGGCCGTACCAAATATGAATATTTTCTTCAAATATTTTTTTTATCATTTGAGAAACATCTGCATTAAAATTGTGCAGAAGCTCAAAAGGTTTTTTTTCTCATGGTTTAAAAGTTATGAGCTTTTCAAAGCAACAAATGTGTTCCTTTAATTATTTCAAGAACGCGAACGAGTGAAACAAAAAAACGTCGGTCTAGATTGATTTGGCTTTTGTTAGGGTAATTGTGAATATATTGAACTGTAAAAGGCACACTCAACATTTTTTTTTTCGATATCTTTGATCCTGCGTTTGATTTTACGAAAGAATACCAGAAGCTCTTTTTCGTTGCAGTATCCGAAAAATATATTGGTTTCGCGAAAAAACGGACTAAAAATATTTATCTTCGAAAATTTTTTGTTATTGGTTTTCCTCATATTACTCAAAATAACTGACCCTACAAGATTTTGAATTAATAATTCAAAAACAAGATACCCAGGGCTGGAATTTCTTTTTTTGTTTTTTCTTGTACGACAATTCCTCTCGAAAATTGATAAAAAAATTTCGATTTTATTTTGATCCTTTAATTTATTCTAGTAGTGTAGATATATATTTTTGAAGCTTTCAATTCTGATATCCAACCTTGGAGAGGGTGGGCGCCATAATACATTTTTGCCCCGGTCAGAAAAAATCGTAGATCCGGGCCTAGTTAAAGTAGCTTATGAGGGGTTTCATAGAAACCCAGAATGCATGGAAATACATACATAAGGAATCCCATCATTATATATAATGATCACAACGGGAAACAGTGGTTGAGGTTATTACAAGGAAATTGTATTTGGTCTAAATACACATGAGGCGTTTTACGAGCGCTTCATTTTTTATCACCATCATCTTATTCAAAATGTGATTGCAATTTTTCCTGAGATTTCTCGCATATTTTTTTAACATTTATAACAAGCAGTCCCCCGTAAAATTTGTTCCGCTGTTTGCGTACTGAAACTAGCTCGCATACCAATTTAGATCATGGGAAAGTACCATTACAGTTTTTATAATCATCATTAGATATCCATACTTGTATCTATAGGTAAAATCTACGAGCTATGCACTTGAACCTTTTCACGTTTGATAGGTTCACTACTGACATTGTATCCTGAGAATTTTGTTCATCTACTATATTCCAAATTCAAGTTATGGCTCGTCTTGGCGGGGGCACTGCCCGCAGGTTATACAAATGTGTGTGATTCCAAGCCTTTTTCTAGGATATAGACACAGAGAAGCTGGTAGATTTATCTCTCCCATATGAACCAATTAGGATAAGTAAGTCTAATTACAGTGAATACCTCGAAATTTGGTTCAATAAGGTTTGCTTCAAAAGTTTAGAATAACACGCATCTTCTCAGCTAGCAACGACGAATGAGCATCGGAGCATTCTAGAGGCCAGTATTTAAGCAATACGAGAAGACAAACTCAGTGCTATACAAAGGTTTGACATCTAGCGGAGCGTAGCTGAACCTCCTCTCACCAGAATTCCCCTTTTTCTCATCTTAGATGAATTTGCAAACGGGATCTCCACTAGTCCATACCCTATTAGTAAACCTCATAAGCCATGATTAGGGTGTTACTATTTCCTCTTGTGTTTTGTATAGTTTTTTTATCCAACCAGAATCAATTAAAACGCAATCAGAAACTGCCAAACTGCTCTATCCATTCTTTATATCTTTGCTTGGTATGAACTATGAACTCAAATTATTAACTGTGAACAATGCCGATTGATAGGATGTTTAACTATACGTTGAAGATTACGAGTATTTATATTGAATGAATTGCAAGATAAGGGCTCAAACGAGCTTCCGAGAAAGAAAAATTCCGAAGAACCCAGCTACAAAATCGAACAAGCACCAAAAACTAATGCTTATCTCTTAGATTTGAAAAATCAAATCCAATCTTATCCATAAAAATGTTGTCGGTCTGACTATAGAAGATAGATAACTTTCAAAATATAAAAGGCCTAGAGTTTTGAGGTATACCTACATATCGGATTTGGGGGCACCGATTAGGTTCATAACTGAGCAAAATCAGTCGAAGAGTTCCGCAAATATAGCCATCTGAGATTATTATATCTCAATCATGCACAAAATAACGATTCGATTAAATTAAGATGTCCATATGAAATTCCGTGAGTTTAAGGAACGGTTTCATAAAACTTTGATCGCACCGTTAAATTAATTGGTGCCACCGCGATTCGCTGAAATTGCAAAACGAATGATTCGAATTTACGTCAGATTTTTTAATCGCACAATCGCAGCTTTGTGAAACCCGCCTTTAGTGTATAAAAAAGTTTTCCTGCATGAAGCTACAGAGTTACACACATAAGGGCTTCAACCTTCTAGGCCGTTCAGGGATGATTATTCCTTTATTCAGAATTATTTTCTCGAAATGATGCAGTATTCGATATTCGACTAACATAATTACCGTTTAGCAGTACCATTGTTAGGCTAAGCAAATTAGCTTCAAAAAATGGTGTGGCTGGAAATAATTGGTGGAGTTCGGGAAACTGTTTTAATCATTTATTCGGGCCTCTAATAAGAGTAGTTTGAATTTTGCCCCAATTTTCCAGTGGAGCGTATGTCGTGACGTTCCAAAAAACCACGAAATTATCGGAAGTAATTGCACAAGTGCATCAAAATTACCGATAATTTTGCATGACAGCGTGTTGTCTAAAAACTGCATGAGAATGCAGTTTTTCAAAGACATCACGCTGGAATGCAGAATTATCAGGTCATTTTGATGCACGAGTGTAATTCTGGTGAATATTTCCCGAAATTGCTATGGATACGAGCAGTGCAATTATCGCAGGGATCTTTCGCTCTCTAAAATGCAATTATCGGAAGTAATTGCACAAGTGCATCAAAATTACCGATAATTTTGCATGACAGCGTGTTGTCTAAAAACTGCATGAGTTCATTTTCATTTTTGGAGAAAGAGCCCGACACCGAAGGTGGAGGGCTGGAATGCAGAATGGTCATTTTGATGCACGAGTGTTATTCGGGTGAATATTTCCCGAAATTGCTATGGATAAGAGCAGTGCAATTATCGCAGGGATCTTTCGCTTCCTACAATGCAATTATCGCTGTAATTTTCGATAATTGCATTCTATTTGCATGAAGTTTTTGACAGGAGGGAAATATTCGCACTAATTTAGATTTTTTTCGAATAGCTTCTTAACTATGCACTTTAACAAAAACTTTGTTATATTCAGAAGTGTTCAGCATTAAATTCTGCTTCTGAAATGTATTACATTATTTTGAACAAATAGTTTCATAGAAATCAGACGTGGAAAAACACATTTATTAATATAAAACGTTTCTATGAAACTACGAGCTTTTTAGAACGGAGTCTCATAGAATATAACATCCACGTATCTCAAGCTTCTGATCATTTAATAATAATAATAATAATTTTACGTTTTATAGTAAAAAATATGTTTTTAAGAAGTGTAAGAATTTGCCTCATTTTGAAGTATGATTTCTATAAAACTACTTGTTCAAAATATGTCGAGCTTTTTAGAACGAAATCTCATAGAATAACATCCACGTATCTCAAGCTTCTGATCATTTAATAATAATAATAATTATTTTACGTTTTATAGTAAAAAACATGTTTTTGAGAAGTGTAAGAATTTGCCTTATTTTGAAGTATGATTTCTATAAAACTACTTGTTCAAAATATAATGTCGTAGAACTGAATCATGTATGATTCACTCCCGAACTCCACCAATTATTTCCAGGCAAGTCTAATTTGCCTGGCCTATGTATGCAATGGCAGAACCTACTGATCATTTGCAATTAAAATACAATAAAGGGCGGCTTTATGAATGATATTTATTATAGGGTTTTTTATTCGGATGCTAATACTTATTTTCTTAAGTAATATCGCATAAGGGCCTCTAATTCATCCGAAAAACACGTGGTCAAATAATATATCATTCTGATATAGTGCTGGTGGCAACAGAAATCCGAGTCGAGGAATAAGGATTTTTGCACCTGCACGAATGCTTTTTGTAGAAAAATATCACTTCCAACTTTTTTCCATTATTTTTTCACATGAAAAATTATATGCCTGAATGGAATTTTACTATGAAGTTTCGGCACGGGTAAACTCATAGAATATAAAATATTCTAAGGGAGGGTAAACTCGAAAAAACCATAATTTTATCATCTAGAAATTATTTGTAATTCAAAATTGCGCTTTTATGATTGGTGGAAATTGTCAACGATATTTTCGTTATCTTAACCAAATATCCACTTATCTCTTCTTACATTTCAAGTTTTGATTTAGTACACTATTTAGAATACCAGTGTTCAATCGACTTTTTGAATTTTTCTTATCCGCTAGGTTAGATTAACCAAATAATACTCTCCAACGTAAATAAAAAGCGTAAAATACTTTAGTCAGAATACGAAATACCACTTATCGAAGTTTCCAACAATAAATAATCATTGTATCGACCAGTTTAGAAATCAAGTAAGTAATAATACTTTTTAGTTCGATATTCATTTCTAGTAAATGTTAAGTTTACTAATTACCAACCAAATTTTTCATCTCGACAACAAATCATAAATTTACTATTTAACTCGGAAAAGCATGATTCTGTCAGGAAAATTAACATTAAAAAAATAAATCAGATTTTCAATGTTTTATTTCAACAATTAAAATCCTAATATAACCTTTGTGGTGGTCCCATTGATGATTTAACATGGAGCGACCTAACATTCTGCCAATGTTTTTTCAACAATGAAACTAAGAAGTTGATGGCCAAATGAACATTTTGAACCAATTCATCAGTGGTCATATCGACATGCCCAACAGCAACCGAGAGACATAACACCTGAAAAAAAGAAGAGAATATAAAATATAAATCATAATGTGGAAAAATTCGAAATTTGGATTGATTAGCTTCAAAATTGTCTGCAATTTTAAAGCCATATTCACATTTGAATGAAAATGGAAGTTATAATTGCAATTTAATATTGCACCACATTTCCGTACAAGAAAATTATTAGAATGAATGATCTTGATGGCTTATTGGTGCAACTTCGAAAACAATATTCGAAAAATTAAAATTTCCTGTATTCATTTATGGGATGAACAAACAAAAAAATTTGGAAAAATAATGGGCAATGTAAAAAAATTGAAATTTTTGATTAACTCACTTTCTTCATCTGGAACTTGATTGTGGCCTTTACTTCGTCAATTTTCTGAGTCATAGATTCCTGGTGAGATAACAAACCAGGAAATTTACCTGCTTTGTTCAAACCAGGACCCAAAAGCCTGGGGATCTGTTTGATTAAAGCCTCAGAAGCCAAGAAGGCATCATACTTCTTTGCAAGTTTCTTGACTAACTTTTTGTTCTTGTTGAGTTTCTTCAAAGCCTCAACATCCATGAAAGGTACATTGTTGGCTTTAGCTTCATCACAATGCTGCTGATCCCCCAAGACACATACTTGCATTTTGGGCCTTGGAATATTCTTGAGCCTGAGAAGTTATTGAAATAAAATATGAGAATTCATTGGTTAAAAGAAAAAAAACGCAATAAAATGAAAAGAAATTGTGAACAGATATGGTCTGCGATATGGTTACTCAATTGAATGGCAAATAACCCGAATAAGGTAAGTCACAGTGAAAGTCAACTCTTTTCGAATGAGTTCAATAAGAAATTTGAGGTTCAAATTTAAGCAACTTAACTTCAACGCATTTTCTGCGTACCCTTGAGCCTCTATGGAACTTACCAATAATTACCCATTCAGTTCAAAAAGTTCTATAAAACTAAAAACTAAATGGTCGATAATGCCAAATCGGACAATATCTCCCCAGTTATTTTGAGACCCTGGGTACAGGTCCGCCAAAACAATTGATTTCCCAGATTCCCATGTGCCATGTTGAGCATGTGAGAAATTCAGAACATGAATACCTACTTGACGGTTCCACTGAAACGTTTGTCCTTCTGGGGGTCATAATTCTTCAAACCGATTTGTATTTCAACGGTTTCCAAGAAGTTCCTTTTTTTTTCCTTGGATTTATCCAATACAGCTTGTACGCATTCGTACAATGTATCCCGGGATACTTTAGACCTAAATGAAAAAAATATTATTACCAACTGATTAGGAAGAAACTATTCTACTCAATATTAAAGTCTGTCAATGAAATTGAAGGAGATTGTATAAATAATTAGAGAATAAGAATAATCAACTTACGACATCTTTATTTCGATGAGGTTATTCCCACGAACACGTTCACTAAGTAAAAGAATTGAAGTGAGAGGAAGCTTGACTTGACTGGCTGGCTTGGGCTAAAGAACTTGAATGAATTTGAAGTTCATAGAAATATTATCTTTTTCTTTTCAACCTTCTTTCATTGATACAATTTTTTTACTTTCTTATTTCTGAAATTATATTATGAAAATTTCGAATAACAAAGCTATCAGAATTTAATTGAATTAATATTCTCAAATTATTTCGCAAAGTCTGCTAATGAATGATCAACTCGATTAACGGCACAAGAATATCCATGAAGTATCAGAAAAGTATCAGAAAATCCACATACTACTATTAATATTAATAGTCTATGAGAAAATCTAATTATTCCATTGTTTATGAACAAGGGTAAAGTCGAGATCAGATTTCTAGAAATGTCTAGAAACCTAACCTTTTTTCGGAATTGTCAAAAACAGATGTTTATTGTTGATTGGTTTGTACTTGAACGTTTGTAGCCGATTGATACCGAAAGAATAATATTTTGGCACATTCTTTGTTCAACCGATTTAACAAAATTCAAACACATTTATCAAAGTTTTCTACTAATTCTCGCGGATCATTTGAGGTCTCGGGTAAAGTAGTTTTAATATAATGAATCAATTAGGAGGAATGATCCCAGGTAATAGTGATGACCAAAACAGGCCATCAGTTTTTACCGCTCAGTATCCCCCTCCTGTGAGGCTCCCCTTGAATTGGAATGATGTTCCTGGAACTTCTCAACCAACAATGAATTTTGGAATTTCTCCTAGTGTTGGTTTCAATATGCAGCCACAAGGATTTCCAATTTCGCCAAATTTTCAGTTCGGCAATGGTTGCGAGTCTGTTGGAAACACTGTTCAGTTCCCTTTTCCTAGAGTGCCTCGAAGAATGCCCATAGAGCGACATTTCTCTTCGATGAGGTGCAAAAGGAAAACAGATTCACCACCGTAAGTAACTTACTATTATCGGCTTGCATTAAAATGAGCCTTCTGGTGTTCTACGAAGTTCAAAACTAAAATCCTGGTGAATTAATTGACTGAATCAATAATTTGTTTATATAACTTGTTCTTCTTAGCAACAAAGACCTAATTTTGCAGCTTCACTACTTCCCTCCTTTCAATTTTGGGTTTTGGACCAAAAAGAGGTGGAACATCATCAGGAGACTCAGTCTCACTATGTTATGTCAACGGATGTTCATGGAAGAAGAGATGTCCTCCATTGTTTAAATGTTGATTTTTGATGGTGAAAAAAACCAATATCCCTGTGAATTGCTGTGATGTGTGTTCATAAAAATGAGCTGTAATATTTGAACAAGAAAGATCATTTCTTCTTTCCACAAACATTCATTGACAAATTCAAGGTTCCTGAAGTTCAAAGACCTCTGCAATGACATCCCAAAGACGTTCTTTCCTCTTACATGCCCAAAACTCAGAAATTAGGAACAAAAAAATATGAAAGCAAAAAATATTGAATGCAACTGAAAAATCATTCAACAATCGGGACACGAACTTGTTCAAGCAAACATCTATATCGAATTGATTCAAAACTGACCACCCTCTGCAGAAATAAATCTTAAATCCTATGCACCACAATAAACCATGAAACTGTCCTGAAATCTATTTCTTAGACAAAATTATTCGGAGGTTCATAAATATTAATGACAGTAATGCCACAAAATTTAAAGAAAATGAAGAAAATTCCTTAAATCTCACCCTTCTGAGTCAAGTAAACATAACTAGAGGACGATTTTTCAACAGAACAGGCTAAACAGTAAATTTTACTGAGCAGAAAATCAACTGGTATATGTCCTCTTGTGGAAAAATCACCTCTACATCGTGTTGATTGGCTAATTTTGAAACTTAATCACTTTTGTTGTCAGAAATTTCATGATCAATTTGCCCTGGACAGCAAGAGTTTTTTCAGTTATCAGAATAGACTTTCTTTATATCACACAATATTTCAACCAACAAGGTTCCATTTAATTTCATAATTGTTTTCAAGGAACACAAAGATTTTCATAAATGTCGCTATCTTTGAGATTTTGTTGAGTTTTACAGTAACAAAGGGACCAACTACATATTTTCATATTTGAAGTGATGGTATTAAAAAGAAATTTTGTATTCTTTCAGCCTCCAGGTTGCCAAACAATTTATCACTGAAGAGAAAATGTCTGAACATTTATCCAAACTGTGCATAAGTTCAGAAACTCCATCAGAAATGGAAAGCGAGGAAGTAAGGGAACAAAGACTTTATATGTGTGAAGAAATGAAGAGATTTCAGGCCCAAATGATCCCATTATTCCTGAATCACTCCTAACAACAATGAGCCGACCATGCACAGCACTTGTTTTATGGAAGCCTCCAGAAAGTATTTTGGCACCGTCGATATTTCAATATAGGGAAGAAGATAGTGAAAATAATAATAACAATGTTGATAACTATAATATCGTTGAAAAACAGGATAATGCAGATCTTGTGACTGACGTGGAATTTGAGGAACTTTAATTATCAAATGATGTGGACTGAAAATTTTTTATTTCTGTATCTTCATGTGACATAAAAATGTGATATTTTGAGAATCGAAGTTATTGAATTTCTCCAGCATATATTTCTTGCTGGAAACTATTGTTCATTTTTATCAAGACTCTTTCAACTTTAGACTAGATTATACATTCGATTTTTCTCATTTCTTTGTATTAAAAGATTGATATGAGGATATTCAATACTTCTCCCAGTTGATTTTTCTTTATTTGAAAGTTTTAATGCCTAATTTTAACGAACAAATGTTATGAAATGTTTGGAATTCTGCTTCTATGAGTTATAGAACTCTCGAATTAATTTTAAGTTTGTCAACACATTTTGTATTGTGTTATGTCTATCATGTATTCACTCATCTTCATAATCATAAATATTGAGTTGAAAAGATTTTAAGGTCTATCTAATATTGCAAGTTATGAAAAATTTTGATTCTGAACAGTTCAACTTTGAGATTATATAACTTAACTTTTTTTAGGTGAATGTACAAATAGTTTTATGTGAATGTTTTGTTCATTGTCCTATAGAATCCTAACGGTTTTTCCCATTGGATTTTGAAAATTGTTTTCCAATAACATATTCATTCATATTGTAGTTTGTCATTATTAGTGTTCACCCAAAAAATAATGCAAATAAATTTTTGATGTGTTTGCTGTGAAATAAATTGCCATAACATTATTTTTTTACCTCCTTTTTTTCCATGAGAATCAAAAGTATTTTTTTTTCATTCTATATTAATTTTTTGCCCGGTATCTTTTAGATGATCAAGGAAATCGGAAACTTCCCTAGAATTATGTAGAGAATACATAGAAGAAAGAAATTTGTTCGATTCATCAGCAAGTTGTAACATTCAACTTTAGATGGCGCTTATGTGAAATTGAAGGAAATTTTGTTTACATTGCCAATACCTTTACAAAAATTTTCAAGAAGGAAATGCCTGTCTCTTAGGCTTGCCGATTAATATATGATAGAAAGTTATATCGCAAATACCATTTTGATTCCATTATTTCAAGGTTGACGTATTTCGGTAATGCTAGCAGTACGTTCTTGATAATTATATGAAATGGATGTTGGAATAAAACAGCCAATTGATTGTACTAAACCTATATCCATCTTAAAAATCTACAGAAATATAATTCTTTATATCCAGAAACTGTTTGTATTCATTCTTCGAATATTGTCACACATTTCAACAATTCAAATTGAAATATTTCCCACAATCCATAAATTCACCAGCTGATCGAGGTTGACACATGCGCAACTTCATTGCGAAGTTAGCATGGATGTTGAATGCAAGGGTGTTGTTTAGTTACTTTTTTCGAAATGATTTTCAAAATATATTAGGCAATGACAATCTATAGTGTTTATCTAACGCGAATATAGTACTCGTCGTTGTTTTTTTTGATTGTATTGTTTTGACAAGTTCAACCATTTAACCTATACTGGTGAGTTCTGAAAACGTTGAATTTACTGTTTCTATTTTTTGAATTTCACAATTGTGTATATTTTTTTTTTGTTGAAATGGAAGATGAACTTTGGAAAAATTAACAATGTTTTTTATTTTTGGGTGACTTATGCAGAGAATAAAATACATACTGCACTTAGATTTGACCTACTTATCAGGGAGTGGGTTGGTAATTGCATATTAAGGTATTACCTACTCATTCTTTATGGTATGTTAACACCTTCTTTATAGCTCCTGCATATTGAATGTGTTTACATCAAGTGAAATAGTTCATTTTATGAAATCGAGACTTCAAAAGACATGAAACTAGTATTATTATTCATAAAATATACCGTAAAACGGGGCTCCTTAATAGACTTTTCCAAATTTTAGGTCTTTTTCCGTTGTAACAAAGTTACCTGAATCGAAACTGAAATTATTTTAGCTTACTTTCGGGTAAGGACTACCAGGTTTCATCCAAAAAAAAATTTTAGCCCTCCCCATATTGAAAAAAATTAACAAAAATTAAAAGACATTTCTTCAAGTAGCCCCATGATTGGGCTAAATGAAATTTGTCAAAGAAAGTCATGACGACAATGTGAAAAGTCGATTTTTTCAAAATAAAACCCCACATTCGACACTCTCCATCTATACACATACATACATAGGTACACGTTAGTCATATTGAATTTTGAATTAAATTCTAATATTCACTGTTTTCCACTAACCTGACTTCATTGTTGCATGACATTCAATTTAAATATTATTAAAGAATCAAAATGTATATAAAACTGAAAATTCGACAATTTCTATCAAGAAATTCCAGATATATGTGCTCGTTCTAAACAAGGCCAATTTCGAGATTAATGAAATTTAACCGGCCCAATTCGCGTTACTTCGGTATACCCTGTATAATATAGTAACGCACCCTAAAGTGCTGATTTTCACAGTCTCGATATCTTTGATTTCCTGGCTTTCTTTCGTAAAATCGTACCATTTCCAAGTAGCCCCTGTAATGACAGTAATAAATAAAGATCTACACCACTGACTAGTTGAACACGAAACAAATGTTTTGAGGGCTCCGTCAAGTGGGCCTTTGCTGTTTATTGTTGATGCTAGTTAAGTGCTGGCCAGTGCTGGGAAGAAATGGAAAACCTTCTATGGTATTCGTAAAAATGAAAATTCAAATTTCCGGGCCGACTTATATGCAGCCCGGAAAACCCACCACTTTTCATCGAAATTTTGAAAAACCTTGATGCTAGCTAAGTGCTTGCGAGTGCTGAAGAAAAAATTAGTAAATCGCAGTTAGGAGTGGAAAAATTTGCAATTGAATTTTCCGGGATAACTTCATGCAGCCTGGAAAAGAAAAGGTTTCTATGTTTTCATTATTGAAATTTTATTTTTGTTACCAACTTCAATATTTTACAAAAATATATATGTATACAGGTCTGGAATAAATACATGGAACCATAGGCATTTCCATGTTAAATTCGAATGTGCCCCGAGTCTAGTAGAACAGTGGAATAATCGAAACCTCATTGCGATTCGATAACAAATAAGGGACTGGACTGTTGGAATGTCAAATCTCGGAATCTCTGCCGCGAGTTGTAAGTACTGTCAGAGTGTCCGAGTTGTAGGTTGTGGCTGGTCGCTCGGCTCGATTCGGGGTATTCGTAGATTCGAGCCGAGTCGGTGTCCCAACTCTCGACGCCGGGTATGGCCGATTTTGGCGTATCACCCCTGCCGAGAATTGCCATTCCAACAGTCCAGTCCCTTCTTTTATCGAGAAGCAATGAAGTTTCGATTATTCCACTGTTTTACCGGAGTCGGAGCACATTCGAATTTAACATGGAAATGCCTATGGTTCCATGTTTTTATTCCCGACATGTATATGTTTAGATATGTCTTTTCGCACGAATAAATTTATCAAAATAAAACACTATTCATTCTCATCTAATGAAATCATGAAAAAACAACTATTATTTTCAACAAGGAATCATTGTCTGTTTGATCATATTCCCTCTTGAGGGTTACAAATTCAATACCCCACTTTTTCAGCCGATATTTTTTAACATGAAATATGAAAAATTTCCTTTCAGTTGTTTTTCCTCAAAATTCATCTGTAGTAGATTCGGTGAGATTTTTCATCACAAATTTTATTATTAATTCTCTTCATTTTATTTATTTTTTCCTCCAGCTTTTCCCAACTACCGCACCTCGCTAAATACAGGTGATCCACGGTCGATGGTACGTTAGACGTTTACGGAAAACGGAAAGCAAGAATTCATTGATAATTTGGTTTCTTGGACAAGAACAGATGCTCTATCAATTTTAAATATTTTCAGTGCTGCGGTGTTGCCGCTCATGTCAAAAAGTAGTAACTACTTTGTTATTTCAAATGGCACACCCTGTATATTATTGCACTTTTTTATTCATCGTAGTAACACGATTATTTTGGTATCACTTTCTCATACTTATCTTTAGCGGTTCCTGAGTAATTAACTGATTTCCTCTTTTTTTACGCAAAACACAGCTTTGGTTAAACATCCATAACTTCATTACTAAATCTTACGAAGCTGAAATTTCGTATGCAGATTGCTAAGATTCTATGCATCATGCGGTTGTACAAAATATGCTTCTCTTCATACCATGGTCATTAAATATTCCATGGTTTATCGAGACATAGAAAAACGGTTGAAGGTGCATTTTTCAAATGTGATGCCATGTTATTTTTAAAAATACTGAAAGAAAATTGAATTTCCGTTCGAATGATGTGTCACATACCTATACCTAGATTGTAAGATTCTGCGTTGAACTGAAATTTTATAGTTGCCCACGTTTTATAGTTGCGAACTTCCTGAAACTGCTAACCAAAACAAGCTTTCGATGAAAAAGTGCTGGGTTTTCCGGGCTGCATAAAATTGGTCCTGAACATTCAATTGCAAATTTTTCCACTCCCAACTGGGATATACAAATTTTTTCTTCAGCACTCGCCTGCACTTAGCTAGCATTAAGTCTTCTCAAGCTCTCGATAAAAAATGCAGCTCTCGATGAAAAATGCTGGTTTTTCCGGGCGGCATATAAGTTGGCCTGGACAATTGAATTTTCATTTTCACTAGTAGAATAGAAGATTTTCCATTTTTTTCATCACTCGCCAGCACTTATGTAGCATCATGAAATGAACAAAATAGTATATTCTAAAACAAGTTGCAGAATGAGTTCATATTCCAACACGAAAGCATGAGTGTTGGAATTACCTTCTGCAACGAGTATTAGACGATATTTTCTCTACTTCAGTCAAGTTTTGTGAAATACTCTCGAAATTTAAATAAAAATTCAGGTTAGTGACTTTTACATTTCATCTTGGCAGTTGGTGTGACTTACGAAATTTGTCAGATTACCGAATTTGAATTGATTTGATTTGAAAATTGAGAGGATCGGAGGTCAGTACTGACAACCACAAAACGAAAAATATAACTGAAAACAATGCTGTAATGAGTTTCATTACAGCACTACTTTTAGTACTGTAATGAACTCATTACGATACTGAAATAGAGAAAAAATTTTACAAATGCCACAACCAAAGATTATAGAGTTAGAAAGATAGGAAACGCCCTTGTATCTGTGGTACTAAAATCCGACTACGATTTTTGGCTAGTTTCTTACTTGTGACACATAGATGACGCTGAAAACATTATTTAGTACAGAAAACTATTTTAATAGGCGCGAAATTCGAAACACATTTCTCATAAATTTTCATTTAATTGGATACTTTGTCGAGCTTTTGAAAAAATATCCTGATCGACAAAAAAAAGCAGGGCTCCGCTTTCTGATCAGGATGATCTTTTCTTCTGCATATTGCTTTGAATCAAATGAAATACGCTTCTGGATTCATTATATTTTTATTTGAATTGATTGTGTAAAATCAACTGCAATACAATAATTATGAAATTGAGTACATTTCAAAAATTTGTTCACATATTAGAGAATTATCATAACAATTTCAAGAACTTATTGTGAATGAACTCTCGATAAATCGAACTTCGATGAGTCAAACAGTTGTTCTGGACCCGATTCATACATATCTTTCCCAGTGTATTTTAACCTCAATAAGTCTAGAGGGTCTAGTAGATGAGTAGAACTGCTGGAAGGGCCATCAAGAGAACCACCACCTCTATAAGTCGTTCTTCTGACCACCATTGCCTGTATGAGTGGAACTTTTTGATCTAATGAATGAGACCGAAGAAAATTCGGTTCGCAAACAAATTATCCAGAACAAAATATTTTTACCCCGAAACCTCTATCCATTTGACAACACTGAAAATAAAAAGCAATGAACAAGACAATTACATGATACGAGTTTCAAAACTTAAATTTTTATTCACTTTGGTAATGAAAAGAATGCACATTGAAGATTATTATTTCTGCAATTAATCACCATGCATTTCGAATGTCAGCCAGTTTTTAACACAAAATTTATAACAGAAAAACACACAAACCAAGATTATGGAGTGAGCTAGTTGGTACTCTTGTAGATTTCGAGTTATTTCAGTGGAAAATACGCGAGAAAATACAATCACCATTCAGCAAAAATATTTATTCAAGTATTTCCTTCAAAAATGACAACAGCCTACTAATAATTTTTATATAATCTATGCCAAATGGACCCTAATTAAATATTTTAACCATAACCCGATTACTTTTGAAAAACAGATGTCGCTGACATCACTGTAGTCGCTTCGTTTCCCATCTTCATACTCTATAATCTTTGGCCACAACTGCCGGGTCAACTTGACGTACTCTGTTTTGACGTTTAGAGTGTCAAAGGAAATACCAGTCTCTTTCGAATTGGTCATTAATACTTTTTCACCAAAAATTATTCGGAAATAATATTCTAATAGATCGACGCACGACGATGTAATAATTCACAAATTACTTTTCACTTCTATCGGCAGTCCCTAAAGACGGCCACGTTTTTGTTTTTTTTACACTTCTAATTTGAATAATCCACCATATAATAGTTGAAACTTCGCATTGATGATATATTTTAAGGCGGTATATTTGTATGAGCTATTAAAATTAAAAGAGTCCGAAGAAATTGTTCTAATATATTGTGCTGACCTCTATTATCTATTCGAAAAGTTATATTGAAAGCGAAAAGAAACAGTCTATAAAAAACTTGTGCTTGAATTTGTGAACTTTGTATACATACCGTGTGGATAGCAGTGATAACACTGTATACATCATATAGCTCAAGGCCGCCGCCAGACATTTTGCCGCCCCGGCTCTCAGTAAAAGTTAAATGAATTCATCTCGTTTCAAAGACAATTAGTTTGTCCTGGATTTTTATAATTACTTATTCCTGCTTCCGAGGCAACACAGCTCTCTTATGTAAGGAAAATTCAAGACAATGTTATCCGGATTATCTGTAGATTTTTTCATTTTTCGATTTGATATTTGACCTCATAACATTTTTCCCGGTAAGGTGGCCATGTTCTCCTCTCAAACATTTGATCCTGCTAATGTGAGAAAAAAATGTAAAAATTGAATCGATTGAGCCCATCAGATATTTTTGGACCAATAGGGCCTTGGCCTTATACGAGATATGACACCCAACTTTGACATTTCAACTGCAAACTTTTTTATTGCAGATTTGGATTAAGCAGGAACAATTTCTATCCGAATTGGTTAAAACCGAAAATTTTCTCGACCATATTTCGGCATTTTTTTGTTCAAAAATTCGCGGCGTTCTTTCAGAACAGGATGCGAAAATTCATATTTTAATAGTGAGGTCCTCGATAATTTTTCTCAGGTAATCGCTTGGGTCCATCTGTATGAACGCTCGCGGATTTTTGAACGAATAACTCTGCATATAGGGCGCAAATATGGACGAAAAAAGTTTTTTTCAACCAATTTCCTGCTTGATCCGAATCGGCAATAAAAAAAGATAGGTTTGCATTTGAATTTCAAAGTTCGGCCTCATGTCTCATATAAGGGCTCTTTGACCTGAAAATGTGATCAGCCCATTCGATTCTACAGGCGAAATGACTAAAGACCCTAGTATCAAAACTTCGTTTTTCGACCTGTGAGCTAAATAAAACCACCGTTTCCAAACTTTTGAACCACCATATCCTTCTACTATCAGTGGCGGCTCGTGACATCATATGACGGTGAGGCAGGGGCATCAGAAAATAAATATCCTTATGAACAATTTCATTACTAATAATTTGAATTTTTTAATTCAAAACGAATCCTCATTATATCATGGCTGATATCGACCAATTTATTCATATCTTCAGTTAAAAAAAAATCAATTGGTGTAATTTGCTGACATATTCCTATACTTATTTCTTGTAAGTCTAATGAAAATTAATAAATAATAATAATAATACCATGAAATATGATTTTTGTATTTTTTTCGACATATTGCATTGCTGTTAATATAAAAATCGTAAATATTCAGCTTTCCAAAAAAATCAATGAGAACCGTATAATAAAGGATATGTTCTTGAAGTTGTAAAAAAATATTAATTATAAATCAAGTAATAAATGTTCTAATTTGTTGTTGACCAAAAGAATTCTGCCTTTCGTCATTCATCTATTCAACGAAATGATCTATTACCTCATCTATAAATATGTCCTCATACTATTTTATAAATCCTTTCTCAAATGTTTGTCGTTTCACCTTATCGCGCTTGTCCAGTTGTACTTCTACTCACGTAGTTCTGTAGAAGCAGGTGGCACTGGCAAAACAATACTAAGACAAATAATAATCTGAAGAGATATGACGTTCAAAATTTCATGTCAAAAGTTTCATGAGGGTTTGTGCAATTTTTTTTAATTGATTGATATCCAAAATATTATACTGCGTTGTCAAATATTTGAAAAGTTCGCACGCGGATTCTCATTTTCATAAATATAGAATATTGATTTATTTAACAGATTGATGAAATGTAGTCTTTCAATGTTATAAAACCTAACCTGTATTCGAGTCGCAATAAGGTCTACATTTACGAAAAAAAATTGTCTTACTTGTTGTGTTTTATCTGACATTTCAAATCCCTTGCGATGTTTAGATTGTGAATCTGGTACAATCAACAAAATGATGAATATTTTCGAAAAAAAATCACACGACCACTGAGACAAACTAACAGGAACAGAAGACCCAGCAAACGCGATCCTATCAAATCACAACCAACCTATTTCGCGCTTCCCGAATAGTGCAGGTGCCGAATAATTGCACTTCTCCGAGGGCCGAGGCATGCCCTAAATTCGACTTAGAAGCTGCATTAAAAACGTAAAGGGTCGTCGTAGAGTAGATATTGTTCCCGTTGCATCGATGTAGATAACGCGTTAGACAAGAAAGGAAGCGTTGGGCATGCCTCACACCTTTTACTTCTCAAAGAGGAATTGAGATGAATATAACAGAATAGGGGGATTGAGCTTGAATATTATGGCCATATATGAAACAGAGACCCAGAGCCGTACTGTATGATGGGAAATTGAGACGAAAGAATAATCAAAGGGAAATGAAATGGATTAGTAACATATTCGATTAATTGAATTAGTACGTGTATTTTCCAGAATTTATTTGGCGAGGCTCTGCTTCACCTACCTCATAGGACAAGTCGCCACTGTCTACTATAACCTTTATCAAGTAAATAAAGAACATTGATCTGCCTCAAATTTCAGTCAGGCATCTTTTCAACTCATTCAGAAGCGCCTTTTCGAATTTTGAAACAACAGCGCCTTATTATCAATATGCTTGAGACGATCGCTAAAAAAACCTAAAAACAACAATCTACATTACGTATCGATTAGCATCGTTTGAATGTAAAATCCGACATTTTTTGAACCCCTTAAGAAATAAAAATTTTTAATCCTGATTGGCAAACTGAAAATGAAAATCACCTCTGAATTATCCTGGAAACCATAAGAAAACAATACCTTTTCCTTCTGCCGGTAATACTCTGGGTTTAATTAAATTTTTATTCAGTTGTTTGTGTACTAATGAAAATGGATTGGTCGATCAAGGTTAAGAATCCGCCCCAAAGCCTTGGCGTCTTTTCGATTTCACACTCAATAACAGGCGATTTTTCGATTTTGAAGAAGAAAAATTTTAGTATGAAAAAGCTGATGGCGCCCCTAGAATTTGCCGCCCCGGCAGGGTGCCCGGTTTGCCGACCCTAGCGGCGGCCCTGATATAGCTCATGAAGACGTTCGGAGACGGTGGCTAGAGTTCCATGATTTTGGTTCACCCAAACAGTGTGAAAATTTTTCACTTCGAAATACGAGGGGCGCCTAACAGTAAAAACAGCTACGTGAATAGTTATACAACTCATCTTCAATAACACGATTTAAAGTCAAAGACACTCTCTGAATACTGAATACACCATCAACGTGGTTTCGAATTAGAATATTTGTTTCTCTAGAATGGAAATACAAATAAAAAATTCTATATTTTCTCTTTCATAGGGAAAAATATCCTTATTAGGGAACAGACAATAATTATTCAAATATGAGAGGCTCCCCATGAGAACTCCACAACAAATAAGCCACTTCTCATAGAACGCTTTCGGTGACGATGAATTACACGATTTTTGTTCGCTCAAAAAGCTGAAGAAGTTTTCAATTCAAAAAATACCTCTGCCGATTACATAGTGATTTCATGGAAACCGGAAAATTGTTTGTTTAGTTGTTTTAGTTGTGAATCCAACACTTTCCTTTTTTCATTGTCCTTTGGATTAGTGAAGTAATATTGAGGGTGTTGTGCTGAATCCCCCCCACTGCGGGCGCCCATGCTGTGAAATATTTAGCTTTCTGAGAAGTTGTAGTATAATAATGGATCCAGACGCTATTGTCTCTTAATTTATAAAGTGGAATGAGCCTTCGTTACTCTGATGTTCAAATTTCCATGGCTCTCAGCATTCCTGTCATAATATTGGATGCGTCAGATGAGCGATTATGTTGTTCACGTTGCCTAATTGATAATGATCGAACAATCGTTTCCCTTTCGCTTGATATTAATGCATGGCGAATTTATTTTCCGTGTCGTCCCCTAAATCGATTTAAGGTCTCCTACAAGAGCAGGGATTAACTGGAGATTGTTTAAGGGAGAACGACGCGTCGCTCTAATTCAGCTAGGTAACAATTTAAAATGTAGGTAGGTATTAATAGTCCAGTGACCGTAAACAAATGAAGGGCGTTGGGTCGCAATTAATTGCCTGTCAGCTTTGATTTCGAGATTTTGTTATGACACAATACATAGAAGTGTAATTTTCAATAAAGGCGGTCGGTCACTAATGCACAAAAAAGTTCGGAATTTCCAGGCTGTTTTCGGTTTTTCGATTAACCTTCTGAAGGGTGCAATTTTTGTAAGGGACAAATGAGGCGTTCAGAGTATGGAAATTGTTTTCCGAAATAAAGACCAATCACTAGAGTTACACCACCACATCCATGAGGTCCGCCACGACTTTCATTTTACTTTTGTATATTATATATTTATATATAATATACAATATATTTATACAAAGCACATTTGGATGACTTACGAATGAAACTAAAAACGAGAAATAACATTCTACAGAAACTTGCTGGTACGTCATGGGGTGCTGACCCGACTACACTTCGCACAGCAGCCCTTGCCCTGGTTTTTTCCACCGCTGAATATTGTTGCCCTGTTTGGCTCAATAGTGTTCATGTTCAGAAAATCGATGCACAGCTCAATTTTTCAATGAGAATAATTACTGGAACCATCCGATCTACACCTATCCAATGGCTACCAGTGCTATCGAATATAGTTCCTCCCCATATTCGAAGACAGTCTGCAACTTGGAATTCTTGGAATAAATTCAATTCATTTCCGGATTCTTTTCCGATACTTTCCTACGTTCCAGAAAATAGAATTCCAAGACTGAAATCTCGTAAACCTATTTGGTCGAATAACTTTCTGAATTCGAACTTCAGCTTCAACGAAATCTGGAAATCCGAATGGGATGTATGTTCTTTATCTAATAAAGATCTAATATCTGATCCATCGAATAAAGTTCCTGGTTTCAACCTTCCCAGGAGAATATGGTCCCTTCTTAATCGAATAAGAACAGGTCATGGTCGTACCAACAGCATGCTTTTCAAGTGGAATTCGGTTGATAGTCCTAATTGTGAATGTGGTGAATCAGAGGAAACAGTTGAACACCTAATTAATAATTGTTCGATTTATAAATTCCAAGATGGCATTAGAGCCATACACAATATATCAAACTCATTTTTGCAATGGGTTGAAAATTTCAGATCAATTTGATGAAGTATAAATTGAAGTCTCTTGCTGTTCTGGCTTTTTTTATTTTCAGGTTGGAGTTTGTGTTTGGAAATCCTTCCTCCGAAGAGCCGTCCCGCTGATCGTGATGTCCTTCTATATAGAATATTCAGATACAACAATTTTATTTTATTTTTTAACGGGGAGACAGGTTTTTTCGGCTGAGGTTTTTTCCCCTGGCTCTATAGTATCGTATAATACTGGTGATGAAAGTATCGTATGATACTATAGTATCATACGAAGAATGTTGTGGTACCCCGTTCCTTTTTTTACCTCAGCTTAGGTTCTTTTTGTTTCAACATTTATTGTATTATTTTAGCTCTCTTATTCAAAAGAATATATATATATATATATATTTATATTTTTACCAAAGACTGTTGATGGTATTATGCAATATATATTATAAAATGCAATACATTTATGTCGAGATATGTACTGAATTCTGAGTGAGTAACATTAGTTTTAAAAAGCTGGTAAGTTTTTTGTTTCTCCTGTGACGTTTTTATTTCTTGAGTTACCGTTGAATGTGTTATAGTGAAACAACCATTGGGTTTAGCGACATCTAGTTTTCACCACTCAATTCGTACCACATTCAAGAATGGCATGGCAGCATTTATATGAATATAAGTTTAGAGAGTTAGCGATCCCGACATGATATTTGGAACAAATTCACGATCGGTATGGTCTGTAACCGTATTTGCACCATATGTTCGTGAAATATTTTTTTTTTCTGTTGAGGCATCGACCGGTAAAATATATTCGCTACAACAATACATCGTCCCAGCAACAGTAGAGCGAGGAAATATTCCCGTACTCTAATATCCTATCCTATCCAGAAATAAATTGAAATCACTCATTCATTTTATCTCCGAGACAGTTAATTTTAGGAAGATTTGGAAGGAAAATGAGGCTTATACTTCTCAAAATCAACTTATCTCAGTTCTATATCCTTTTATGTAGTTAATTCATTTTGGAATCGACAACACAGTTATGTTCGTTCGAAAGGCCATCCGTCTCATTCAATCTTTCCGCCTCTAGCAAGAATAGAATTCAAATTAAAATACGCAGCTTCATTTCAAATTCAATTTGCTGACGGAAACACGACTCATAGTTGGAAAGTTTGGTAATCGCCCTTATTTAATCGTTCCTTTGGCGGCAACGGGCAACAAAGCAATTTTTCCGATTCTCCCCTCTCTGTGAAATAATTTAATGTGCCCAGAATCTGCCCAGAACTTCTTTCGACTTCTCTCAGACTTTTTGCCGACGAAACTTCTTAAATGGTCCACAACGTCGCGCATATTAAATGCCTCCTCGGAAACCAGAGCGGTATCGAAAATGAATTTCTGAGATTCAGGATCGGTAGGAAGATGTTTTTCCTCTAATGAATCTACTAACTCCCATTATGTTGATTTCGTGGGAATATTTCTTTTTCAAACACGTTTGAAAACTTTGGTACTTTCTTTTTTTAAGATAAGGTTCTGACCAGGTTCTGGAAATCTCTTAAATGAAACAAACTCGTGAATCAGAATGTTAGCAGAGGTTCATGACGTGGTACCGTAGGAAAAACACCCAGGAAGAAAAAACTGGCGAAAGTGAAAAAAAAGTATCGTGGTTCTTATGGTAATAATAGGACTGTTAAAAGGCAACTGTAGGTTACAAGCAAGAACAGCAGATGAAATATGAGGTCTTTTTGGATACGGAGAAGAAACATCTAAAAATGAATAGGACGTAAGAACGAAAGATTTCTGCGGCCCCAGTTCTCACCGAATAATGAAATATCATAAATACGATAAACATACTTCTTACATCAATCATAAAACAACAATAAGATCAACGACAAGAAATTTTGAAGCAGGCGTGTCTCAAGGATCCGTGCTAGGTCCACTTCTATTCAATATAAACATGTCGTATATATCAGAAACGAGGAGCTGAAAAGCTTAATTTGCAGACTACTCCTGTCGTCAGAAGAAAGCCGTCAGAAACAACTGCAGAGAAATATCGCCTCAATATTAAAATATTTCCAGAATTGGAGTGAACGCAAATGAATCCGTTGGATCGGCCACACTTATCGACGAACTAAGAAACATCACGATAGACACCCAAAAAACTCATTTAGAAAGCAAGTCAAATATCTGGAGGTCATACTAGATCAAGAGCTGAAATTCAACAAACAAATAGGAAAAAGAGGGAAATCGAAAAAAAAGACAAGTACACCCATGTTGGAACCTACTCATCAAAAAAGCAAGCAAACTGTCAATGGGAAATTCGAAGTACATACTCTGAACAGAGTAATCAGAATTGAACTTAAGTGTCCAATCAAAGATAGAAGAGAAGAACAGATTGGACACTCGCCTTCGCCCACCCATTTCCTGTTTTGCAGTTCGAGATCTCGCTGGCCAGAGCGGAGCTGTCTACGTTTTATTTTGTGACATTTCGGTATATAAACATAGAATAGATTGATTCCTATGTGGTGATTCTTGTGTCTGATTTTAGAATATTAGGTCAAGTGTTCTTCATTCTTCAGTCAGTTCGAATTTGGATTACGGTTACAACGGGTTATCCAGATCCTCATGAGGTAACAGCTGAAGCTCCTAAGGATGTCGTTGGATTTATCATAGAGGTAGAAGAAGGGGAGGTAGCATATCCTATGTTTCCCTTGCTATGAAAGTGTCACCAAAAATCCGCCATGTTGCGGAGCCAAATTTGTGGCGGGAATTTTGTATATTTGAATTTTTACAATTCGAAGTTTGTTCGATTCTCTTTTAATGACCAAAAGATGAATAAATAATGATCGAAACAAATCAAAGAGTCAAAATATCATAAACAATTGCTTCTAATGAATTGGTGAGTTGAATTACATACGGATTGAATGATTTGTTCCTGTTACTAATCATACATTCTATTTTTTCAATTAAGGTACAAATTCAGATAATATGCAATGAAACAAATAGGTAAATTATCTCGTGTACCCCTATCAATTAAAATTGTATGCAACAATAATTAAACCATGTATTTACAAACGTCAAAAAACTTAGCTTTTCACCATTAATTGGCGAGTAAGATCAGCATATGCTGTACAAGAAACCATTATTTATATGTTTTTCCACTACATTCAACTGCCAGAACCAACGAACGAATAATAAATAAGGCCAAAATTGCAGAACTTACAGTTTAAAATACCTCGAAGTCGGCCATCTTGGGGTGCCAAATCCGGATTTGTTTTGGTGACACTTTTCAAACGTTATGACCCCTCCACTTTCTTTACCTCCATGGGATTTATCAATGCAATCGACGGCCTGCTTGGGATTTAAATTAACGAGTTGGGTAAAGAACAAAAGGTAATGCTGTAATGATGTCATCCATGAATTAAAAAGAAAAAGGAATTCGAAAAGGTACGTTTGGGATAGATTTATCCAATACAAAATCCATTACATATTGGGCAATCGTCAGTGATACATCAGTGATACAGATGAGCCCATTGCAGTACCCTGTTTTTGTTTGGAATACGTTCTGTTGAATGAGAAAATGGTTGTGTCGAATACAAATCTTAAATTTTTCATGAAATTTTCTTTGCTGATGGAGCAACAGATCTTGCTGAAAATAAAAGTATTGGACAACAATAGAAAATCATTGTTCCATCATTTTCAATTCAATTTGAGTTTAATCAGTTCGATTGCATTCTCATTGTTTTGAACGGCGACTTCTCGTCGAAATACGTACAATAAAACATTTGAAAATTCCAAATTTCTCGCCTTGTTGCGTTCAGCGCCGCCCTGGTGAGCAGGATAACGAACTACAAAATGATTTCAAGCACTGAGTTATTATAAACATTTTTATAACTCAGTAGATTTCAAGTCACAGTAAGACTGTGTCCTATCTATTTCTTCTCTCCATCCATGATGTCCTATGGCACATCAGCAATAAACATCTCAAAACTGAAAATCAGAAGTATAGAAGAAATAAGTCTCGAACAGACATAAAGAACATAGCATCGATCAAATAAACAGCACACTGAAAATTCTTGACAGAGGGACTGATAAGAGAGCGTATTTATATAGTACATAGCTCAAAATGAACATTGAAACTGAAAAGAAGAACAGGTAAGTGAGAGAAAGAAGTGGTTCCCTGGAAACAAGGAGAAAAATAAGAAAAAATAGATAAGAAGCGTATGGAAAAAAAAATTCCGATCCTAACATTAAAACCAATGATCACATCGTACGATATTTTCTTGACGACGTACAAAGTGCGAGAGAGACTGAAGCTCATTGTGAGATAGAAAATAGAATTTTAGTAGACGAAAGAAATTACTGAACCGCATCTCTAATGAATGGTTGATAGAATATTATCGATTGTATATTGAATAAAAAAAATTTAAAAATATTCTCAATATTTATCATACTCCACTATTTCACCTTCCTACCGGATATATATCCCGCGGCATAACCTCTGCCATCTCGCTCTCTTTAATGGATTAAAGTTTTCCGCTGTCCCAATTTCGTTTTCCTCCGGAACCCTTTCGGTTGCTTTTAATTTTCTCTCTTGATTTATACTCGTCGCAAAAAGGACGTCGAAAATTAATGTGTGTGGTATCGCTGTCGACTTGTTTTTTGAACGTTTTTCAGGGATTTTATTTATCTAACCGTTACTTTTCCCCGTAGTTTTTTGTCGGAGTTTCGAATGCCAGACTTTTTTCATGGCGGAATATCTATGAGATAATTTCGTTTGTGACCTTGTTCTGAACCGTCGATTTATGAAAATTTACTTGTATTTTTGTCCGTTTTCGCTATACAAACATGATTTTGAAGACATTTGCTAGCGAGACACATGTTATGGAACCTTTTTTGAAAATATTTTACATTACATATAAGCAGGTGCAACATCAATAATTGTCAAAGTTCAAATTTATAATCTCAATCGGCTGAATGATTGTATTGCGCAGGGTATCCAAAAAGTGTTTGGGGTATATCTATATTTAATAAAAACAAAACAACAAATTAGAAGAGAAGTTTGCCGTTATTAAACTTCAGACAAGATTTTTGAAAATCGAGTGCAAAGGTTATGTTGTCCACATGTTAACTCTCGCGCTGCTGGCAATCTTCTAATCGAACACGGAAATTAGCCATTACGCTACGCATCTCTCGGGTGATAGCAGCTATTCGGTGCGGATATAATGCTTCAATTCCTCTAAAGTTCGTTGTTTGAATGCATTCCTTTTCTGTTCAAGGTAGCCCTATGAAAATAATCAAGACAGGTGTTAGTTTGGGGGCATTTGATAGCATTATCAGTTTCTCTAAAAAAGACCACCGTAACGTGTCGTTCATTTTCCTCTATCTCTCACGGTTAAAAAGTTGTAGTTCGAGTTCCACTAATTTTGCCATATACAAAAAGTCCTATTTCGACTATTCATGAACATGATACTCAATTTAACACACCCTGTATATGAAGATTTGGTTTGAACTGAAATGAAAGTTTCAAAAAATAATTCTTTCGTTTTCCAGAGTATCATCGATAGAAATCAAAGAAAATTAAAGCTACTTATTTGAAACGACCTTCGTGTATCTTGAACACAACATTGTGCTGAGAACGATATACTCTCTCCTGAAATAACTATCTTTACTTTACATAATTATCATATTTGTGCTCTCAAATATTCAATTTTATTTCTTATTTTCCGATTTAATATTGAAGCTTCACACTACACTAAATGGAATTAGTCTTCCTCATATTTTCTGAACAGGTTCTAGAAGTTTTCATCAAATTCGTTCCGGTCTGTATTGAAAGCAGTATTCAAAGGACATCTGATTGTAGCGCAACAAAAGAAAAGTCGAATTTTTTCCGTTTTCGTCGTTCAATATGAGAAATC
The DNA here is from genome assembly GCA_038502775.1 of Hippodamia convergens. Lineage (NCBI taxonomy): Eukaryota > Metazoa > Arthropoda > Insecta > Coleoptera > Coccinellidae > Hippodamia > Hippodamia convergens. Next base: position 46,778,645 of record CM076614.1, read on the forward strand.
CCGGAGTTCCATTCTTTCAGCTCCAGGTCTCTGCAATTTCAAGAGACTCTTCGAGAATAAAAGACACATTTCCTCGGGAAAAAGCTCATATTAGAGGAACTTTTGTCGTGAAGGTTCAATATCCGCTTTCCCTTTCATACTTAACTTAGGAGTCAATAAATTCCAGAACCGTCTGCGGTTTTCCGGCAGCTGTGAATAACTGGAGGCGTATTATGTTTGGTGAGGAAAGAAATGAAATTTGTAATTTCGAGTTAATTGAAACGTTTAAAAAATCTATGAGAGATGCATAATATGACAACGATATACATTTCATCTTATTATTTATATTGTTTTAATTTTTTTCGATACAGAGCAAAACACAAATAAAATACAACTCAATATCTCAACAATGCACCATGTGTTCAAGCAGAATGTACCCGAATACATACAATCCGGCGTATGATGAAACGATATGAAACTGCTCAGATAGAAAATCTCGGCAAAGAAACCTGTCCCCCGGTGGATATAGTGAATGCTGTGTGATACAACAGTTGACAAAGTAGGCTGAAATATTCGATATTGAAGCACATCTATCCTATCTAAAAAAATCAGAAAATAGAAAAAGTTGAAACGAGAAGGCAAACGAAATAAAAAATTATCCCAACTAAAATGAAACGAAAAAGCTAGATTATTGGATCAAGTAAAAAATCAATCAGATCCCTGTCTCCACAAAATTTTCTGCATGCGTTGATTGGATGATCTTTATTCCTAGCTTTATGGCTCACAAGCTCAAACCTGCGGCTGCGCTCGCATAATACACTTCTCGCAACAATTAAAGGAACAGAAAAATTTTCCAAATTTTTTGGTGTTTTTCAACAGGCTCTATCTCAGTGAATTAATTGTTGCGAGAAGTATATTTCAATTTAAAACGGTACTGATTGTAGATTGTAGGTCCATCGCGACCCCACTTTTATAACCTCTTATAGAAGTGGAATTATAATATGCCTGGCAATCAGGTCATACAGGGCGATGTCTGGCGAGCTATTCAACTTAACTCCACAATGATTATCAAACGAGATGGCTGAAAATAAATTAGTATGCAAAATATATAGCACCCCCTCTCACTCCACAGCAAGATCAAACAAGAAAGAAAAAATATTATACATGCATATACACAGTAAATATACCTACACACATACAGATATATCAAGGTCAATGTGAATCATTGCTTATTTAGTAAGAAGGTCTTAAAATAATACTTGAACTTATTAACATTCAGTCTTTTGAAGTCAGAAAGCAATGTATTATAAACATTGGTACATGTACAAACACTGGTAAATGTAACGTCTCGTGAACCTTCTGTATTGTGTCCTTGTCCATCTTGGTGATCACAATATGTGAATTGTGACAATACAATCTTTTCGATTTTCAATAAAGGAGCTGTTGCTCATGTATTTTCGTCTTATATGAACACTAAAGGTTATGCCTGAATGGCATCACACATCTTGAAGGCATGCAAACTCAAATTATTCAACTTTTCCAGAACAGCCGCGAGTCCGAACTCTTATACACTGCTGTGCATAAGAGTACGCACGCTTAGCTTAAGAGTGCGCACATTATAATATTTCTATATAACACTCATTTTTAGGTGGAAAACGATTAGAAGCGAACCAATACATTTTCATTTTATTAAACTTTTTTGTACAAACATCTCAGGTTGTGAGAATAACACAAACCATAAATAAACTCTTCATTAAAAAAATTGACATAACAAATTATTACCTAATTTTCACACTAGGAGCATATGAAATTCCCTATTACATAACTTGTTCACGACTCATGCCACAACTTTTGGAATAAATCATTGCACCTTGGACAGCTGATATCCTCGAAAGAGCTCTGAAAAAAGTATATCATGGGGAACATAAATCTGCAACAATTATAACCATTTTTTGACGAATAATAATGATATAAATACGTAAAATCAGAATAACGTCTTCGACAATGCATCAAAGTGCTGACAACAACTCCAGAAATTGCCAGGTTTTGAGTTCGATTCCGAGAGAAACGGAAATCTGCCTTCTGCTTGCCGATGGTACGTTTCTACCTATCTTCTGTTCAGCGAATATAGAATATCCGAAAGTGTGCTCGGGAAAAGTTATAACTTCCCCGCGAAAAGCGCCTAATCATTTGAATATGTATATGAGCATTTATAGATCAATAGAACTGTCGATCTCGCTCGCAAGGCGCAGACGTTCGTCTGTTGATTTTCTCTTGTATTTCTGGAGCTTCAAACTCGATTATCTGAATGCGTTCTGGAGGGTGATGCCACTTCAATTTCGCCCGTTCCGAGATCCGCTCAGAAATGAGGATTTGATAGATATGCACGATGGTTAGAAGGATCATCGTTCTTTTTGAGTGGAGAAAGCTCATTCGGAACAGTAAAAAATGTGAGAAATTTGGTGAAAAGTCCGTTTTTCTTGATGTAAATGTTAGGCACATATGAATGTTGAATAAGTTCTCGCTTCGTCTCTTGAGATTTCTAAGGCCTAGAGAATACGTGAAAAGCTACCAGTAGACTGAAAAACGATCAAGATCTTGACGAAACTTGATCGAATTGAAAGTAATCATGAAGCTCATTGTACTGGAAACAACGGAAAACGTAGAAATTGATGAGAAAAATTGGTAACTGCAGCGACGTGAAATGATAGTGGTATTGACTATACAACTTGTTCAAATTCATAGCTATATTGGTCGCTCTGATGGACTTCTGCCGAATATTTTTTTCCCTGAATTTGCCATCTTCAGCTGCTCCATTCGTCACGTGTCACAAATCAAACTTTCTCGAAGAAATTTCCCCAACTCAACGAAAATCAGGTTTTCAAAAAATCACCTACCACAAAATCCTTAGAACTAACACTACCTGTGTGCTGATATCTTTTTTGATATTATATTATATAGAGATATTTCTCAGGATCGAGTGGTATATCATCGTAACATCCCTTCCTCAGAGAATTCATGATTTGCCAGACTTATTTTTGTTCATTGTTTGACTGGCATATCTTTTGTAATATAAATTATACATTCCATGCATGTTTTATCTGCTTCGTTATCATTCTTCACTTCGATTTTATTATATTCCAAACTAATTTCATTTCTGAAACAAAATGGGAAAGAATAAGAAAGCTGCGATTTTGACGAGTTCACAAATTTCTTAAATACTGCTCCGATTTTATTTATTTATTGGCTAAGGTTGTTGTTGTATTTGGAATTGCAGGAGCTTGTCGAATTTGTGAAATCAGTCATGTAACATAAGATGTATTGAAGATTGAAGTTAATATTCAATTTATAAAAAATTGGGGTTATTTTCACACCGGATTACCCTATTTTGATACACCCTTTTGCAGGGAGGTTTATTTAATTTGATTTAGGATAGAATAACGGGTTAATGTGATACTTTTTCGATTTTCATCATTAGAGGTATTGAAGATAATAGGAGTCTGAATGAACAGAAGATAACAAGACATAGTCTTAAGAATAAGGAAGAAGAAGAAGAAGAAGAAGATAATAGGTCAGAACATTTCGGTGAAAAGAACAAACTCTTTTCACCGAGACAATTTGGATTTCGTAAAGGGAAGGTTACCTGTGATGAATTATTGGACTTGGTCCATTATTCACCGAATTGTTTTGAAAGGGGGGATTGTGCCATGGCTGTGTTCTTGGACCTCGGCAAGGCGTTTGACTGTCTCCCGCACGACAGGCTGCTGAGTAATTATAAAAATTATCGCATCCATGAAGAAGCTTTGAGTGTACTCTCCTCATTCATAAGGTAGCACATATTGACGACACTACTCAGGAATGAAACCGTTTAAGTAGGTGTTCCTCAGGGTTTCACTCGGGGTTTCATTATTGGCCCAATATTATTTCTGATATACATCAATGTTCGGTTGTTTCATTCGCTGACAATACTACTGTGTCCGTCAGATCTAGAGATCTTAAGGAACTTACATGTCACAGTTCATGGTCCACTGAGGCACGGCTTAAGCCCTGTTCTCAGAGCTTCGTCGTGTCGCTGGCGACAGTTGTTCAGCCAATCAGAGCATGTAAACAAAACTTCCCCTGACCCCTACCTTTTCATTTCTGGTTGTCAAAATCTGTCGCGACACGCCCCGTTTGTAGTTGAAATATTTCAACTACACATTGGATTTCTGCTACGATCTCATGAAACAAGGAAGGAGTGGGGATCGTCGCCAGCGACACGACGAAGCTCTGAGAACGAGGCTTTAGAGTGAGCGAGTGGTTTGACATGAATGGGCTCACTTTGAACACGAATAAAACGCAACGGTAACTATTAAGTACAGGACCTAGTAAGAATGTCCAATTTCTCTGTGTTTGTTTGGATGCTGATCTTGCTTGGGACACTCATTCTACACATTTGGCGATGAAAATAAGTAGAAATACTTACGCCTTAAAGACTTTGTCATTTTCCTTGGGTACTGATGTCCTACGGATGGTCTTTTTTGCGCTGATGGAGTCTCACTTGAAATACTATTTACTGGTGTGGGGTTACTGTGCATTTCCCGATAATTTGTTCAGATTGCGCAGTGAGTAGGAGAGTTAAAGCATCGTGACTGTTGCAAGGATAAATTCAAAGAATTCAAGGTATTGATCTTTCCATCTTTTTTCTTCCTGGAAAGTTTTATGTTTGTACAAAAAAACTGATAATCTTATATCTGCGAGATACACGGTCACGATACTAGACACAAATATCAAATCAGAAAAGACTGTTTGGCTGAGAAAGTCCCAACTGAGCCCAAAATGGTATGCTGTTGATATTTATAATGGCTGATCAAATGAGCTGAAGTGCCTCTCATCGGAAAAACTCAAATCTTTAAAAAATCAAGATTACTTGAATTGTCTATTTAATCCATTGAAAAATTCCACATGTGACTTGATATTTGTATATTGTTCTGATATTTAATTTTAACTTTGTATTTTGCTCTCCTGAACTTGTTTGTTTGGCACTATGAATAAATCAGTCTTTCTATGCTCTCATGTTTTGATCACCTATTTCAGAATTCCGTGCATTGTAGCAACTTATATACTTCGTTGAAAAATATGAAACCGGGAATATTGAATTTCAGATATTGCTGGCATCTACCTTCATTTGTACCAGACCTGCTTCAGGTGATAAATTCCTGTATATCCAGTCTAGAGGGTTTTTTATTGTCGGCCAATACATAATTTACTCTATTTCAGTATCGTAATGAGTTCATTACAGAACTAAAAGTAGTGCTGTAATGAAATTCATTTCAGCATTGTTTTCAGTTATATTTTTCGATTTGTGGTTGTCAGTACTAACCTCAGATCCTCTCAATTTTAAAATCAAATCAATTCAAATTCCGTAATCTGTCAAATTTCGTAAGTCACACCAACTGCCAAGATACAATACAAAAATCACTAATCTGAATTTTTATTTGAATTTCGAGAGTTTTTCACAAAACTTGACTGAAATAGAGAAAGTATCATCTAATACTCGTTGCAGAAGGCAATTCCAACACTCATGCTTTCTAAGCGCGGTTTCACACGGTCAGGGTGTTTGTCCGTCCGGGTAATCGCCCGTCCGGGCGGCACCCGGAAGCTCTCTTCACACGGGAACTGCGAAAATCCGGATTACTAGGTGCTAGGTACGAGTAGGTACTTCAGTTTGCCTCTGATTTCTATGGACAGTAGACGCAAACATATTTTGATTGCTTTATTGAAACATCGGCGAAAAAAACAACTAAATAGGCAAATTTGGGTTCACCCTTTGCACTCAAATTTATACGAAATTTTCCCTCAACTTGGCACAAATATTTCTCCACGCTTAAGTTTTTTTATTTTCGATTGTTGTAATCCTCCGCTCCTTTATCCGAGATTACGGGTTTCTCCTGTACTAGAGTTATCAGGATTTCGGAATATATTTCTTCCAGTCTAGAACAATCAGACGACTAAACATCCGGATCGTGTGGACGCACTCATGGCACACTGTAGTCCGCTAGGGCATGGTCCGGGCGATTGCCCGTCCGGGCTCCGTGAGTTCTAGCGGGAACATCCGGGCGTTTTGTATGCCCGGACGGCGATTCACCGTGTCCGGAAAGTGTGAAAGAACCTATGCTAAACTGCGTATTTCTACTTGTCCGGTTGACGGGCGAAAACCCGGACGGACATACACCCGGACCGTGTGAAACCGCGCTAAAACTCGCTCCTTCATTGCTCGTTTTCGAATATCGCATTTGTGTTGGAATAGGGGCTCATTCTGCAACTCGTTTTAGAATGTACTATTATAGTGCACATCATTTTGCACAATGAAATTGTGATCACTTCAAGCTCACCATATTCCTGGATATTATCAAGCTGCATCTTATTCCCGTCAAAACCATATTCATGGGGGTACTGTCATATATGCAAGGGATGGTTTATCAGTGAGTGACATAGGCATTTCAAAATTTTCCAGTGAAAAAAACTTTGAATTTTGTGGTGTAAAGTTTGTTCTCCATGAGGTGAAATACTGCGTCATAAGGGCTTACAGAGTACCTACTGGTGATTTTTCAATATTTTTGGAAAAGTTTTCCTTCGTTATGCAACACTGTGACAATATGGCTGATATAGTGTTTGTATGCGGAGATTTTAATATTAATTATTTGATATCCAATTGTTCGCGTAAGAAACTCTTTGATGATCTTTTGCTATGTTTTAATCTGAAAGTAACTTCTATAGATCCAACTAGAATTTTTACAAATGTTAATAATGTAACAACTTCATCTAAAATAGATTATATTCTGACAAATGCTCATTCTAGTTGTGTGCAAGTCAAGGTTTTTGATGGTCATATGAGTGATCATAGGGTACTTGCCCTAGATTATATTATAGAAAAGCCTGCAATGATAAAAAATTCTGACTATAAATGTCCATTAGTAAGAATAGTGTCCCCTAGAACATTGGACGACTTACTAAATTTAGTGTCAAGTGTCAGCTTTGATGACATATATTCATATTCAGATATTGATGATAGTTTCAATTGTTTTTATCAATTATTCGAATATTTACTTGAAACCTCATGTCCACTGAGACACTCAAATAGTTTCGGTGATCGACGTAAACACTGGATTAATAATGACATCAGACAGGCTAGTAAGGAGTTAAAAAATATGTATTGGCTTAAAATGAATTTGAATACCCATATTTGGGATGAAAATTATAAAAGGGCGAAAAGTAATTTCAGATATCTCCTAAAGCAAACTAAACATAACTTCTATCAGAATGTGCTTAATTCGTCTGAAAACAAGACTAAAACAGTTTGGAATATTGTTGGATTAGAAACTGGAAGGAAAAGAAAACTAAATCATATAAGTAAGATAAATTTTAATGGTAAATTATATTCTGAACCCATTGAAATTGCTAACTTATTTGCAGAACACTTTGTTTCTATTGCTGATGTCAGCCTTAAAAAATACTACGGTACATCATTATCATTGAATTGTACTACTTCTTCTTTGTTTGAGAATACATTCTTTTTCAACCCAGTGTTTAAAGAAGAGATAACAAGTGTCATAAATGCATTAAAAAATAAGAAAAGTACAGGTCTCGATCATATCTCAATTGAAATTCTGAAAAAAATTGCTGACAAAATTGCTGACCACCTGGCTCATTTGATAAATTTGTCGGTAAGCACTGGAAAATTTCCCAAATTATTGAAAACAGCTTTAGTAATACCTGTTCATAAGAAGAATGATCCTTGTGATATTTCTAATTATCGTCCTATTTCAATACTGAGTGTTTTATCCAAAGTATTCGAAAAAATCATTTATGGTAGAATGATATCCTTCCTTAACCGTTTCAAAATTATCACTGATAGCCAACATGGCTTTAGAGAAGGCAGATCTACTCAAACTGCGGCATTCTCTTTTGTAAATTTTGTGTATAATAAATTAGATGAGGGCTTGTGTGTTGCTGGTATTTTTTTTGATCTGTCAAGAGCCTTCGATGTACTATCGAGTGAATTCATACAGAGTAAACTCTACAATATTGGTTTTCGCGGGGTATTTCTCGATTGGATTATATGTTTTCTGACTGATCGACATATTTATGTCAGAATTGATAACCAATGGTCAAAGAGATGTCAGACCGAACATGGTGTTCCGCAGGGCTCTGTGCTGGGACCACTACTATTCCTTCTTTTTATAAACGATTTACCTGTTCATATAAATCCTGATATTTTGGTCATATTTGTAGATGATACATCTGTAGCGGTCTCAGCTCAGAGTTTTGGGGAATTGTCAAAAATTTGTAACTCCCTATTATTGAGTTTTTTAGATTGGTGCAAGTTGAACAATTTAATTTTAAATTTGGAGAAAACCCAATGTATCCATTTCAATAATAAAAATGTCGATAGGAATCGTTTAGTCATAAGATGCATGAATCATGAGATTATGTCAAAAGAATCAGTCAAATTCTTGGGGGTTCATTTGGATAGGCTATTTAAGTGGACTTACCATGTTGAACATGTTTGCAAAAGATTGGCTAGTTCATATTATGCTATCAGTAGACTTAAAGGAGCATTACCCATTCAATCAATAAAAGAGATCTACTATAGTTTAGTTTACAGCGTTTTGAATTATAATGTGATAATATGGGGTAATTCTGTTGATTCTAATAGAGTTTTCATTATGCAAAAAAGGATCATCAGATTGATGTTCAATTTGAAGCCACGTGATTCATGTAGACAATATTTCAAATCAAACGAAATATTGACACTTCCTTGTCTTTATATTTTTCGTTGTTTAATTCATATGAGGGAAAATGTAGACTCTATGCCAAAATTATCTAGCTTTCACAATTATTCAACGAGGAATATTGACACTTTATGCATTCCACCACATCTTACTGCAAAGTTCGAATCAGGACCTACATATAGATCGATAACTTTGTATAACCACCTACCAAAAAGTGTTAAATCTTTGAATAAGATGAGGTTCAAAACTATTGTGAAACGTTATTTAATAGCTAAGAGTTATTATAGTATTGATGAATATTTGGAAGATGAAGATTTCGTTGGATGTTGATTGTGTTTTTTGTTTTCTTATCAATTGCTGAAATTTTTTTTTCTGGTGAATTTCTGACTTGTCTCATACATTTGTAGATGTCTAAGGGATTAAATAAATTATTATTATTATTATTATTATTGTTTTCGTTCGTTTTCAGAATAATATGATTTCGATTTGAGGTAACTATATTATAATGAACCAATCCATTTTTCGAAACTCTGAATGAGAAACATTCCGTATGTCTTCTTCGAGTCAACTTCCGAGTTAGTATTTCCCGTTTTTTGACGTAATTTCCCTCCGACCTCGTTGTTGCCTCTTGCTGGTGGTTTGCAGCAAGTTGCGAGGAACTTGCAGTTTATGCTGATGGTGCGTTGTTATGCATGGAAACGGACGCGACTGACCGGGAAAATGTGCCAGACAATTGCAAACAGCATTGCTGCAGGCTGAATGAAACTGTACTGAAAGCTGAAAGAAGAATTCACTTATTCAATATGGCCGACTCTGAATTTTGTTCATTCAGTTGCCTTTTTTTCTATGGAAATTTAACGTTACCATTTCGTCTTGAGCTTTTGCATTCTGGTTGTTAGTTCCCGGGATAATGGAAATGTTTACAGAAAATATTGGGAAATTCTGAAATTTGTAGCTGATAATATGTACAGGGTGATTGTTTATATTTTACTCAATGACTATCTCAGTTAATATTGGTCGTACAAAAACGTTTAAATGGGAAAATTTAAAGTGTTTTTTATGGGCATTTAGAATTCAGAACTAACAAATTCATAAAGGCGCCGAAAACCTGAAAATTTGTTGTGAACTATTGTTTTTTAAATGGTACACCCTGTATTTTATTTTTATAATCGGAAGAGCTCTTTCTTCTGATTTCATATATATATATATATATATATATATATATATACAGGGTGAGTCTTTGACTTGTACATATATTCAAACCAAAGATTGTTGAGGTCAAAAGAAATACTTTTTTCGTATAGCATTTTTTCTTATTCAGCCTAGATAAGAAGATATAGCCATCTGAGACTTTCATAATGAGCTATGCCACCCCTGAAAATATGACACTAAAATTTTTCCGAGCATTAGATCTACCACCTGAACCTTTGAGAAAATGTAGCTGAAATTCAATTCTGCGAATCTTCTGAACCGAAATATATTCAGCCAAAGTAACCAATTTTTTTAATTTCGCTGCTATAGATTTTTTTAAATCATTAATTACTCGAAGAGTGCGCATTTCACGAGATTTCACGAAAAATACTTTTGTTTACCAAAATGGCCAAATATTCATTAAATGGCATTCAACTCACTTCCAAGGGTCAGGATCATAGAATTTCTGCTATAATTATGGAATGGAATGGTATATATTGGTCATAACGAAAAAAATAAATGTGAGTTAAATTTTGTATTCGTAAAAGATTTGCCACATTAATGAGAACCTTTATTCTGAAAATCATTTCATTCGATGAAATCGTTCACGAGATATATTCGAAAATTAAATTTTTTTATGGATTTTCAACAGCCTGTATTTTTCTAACCGAGCCGAATCAGAAGAAATGGTAGAGACAAAAAGTGTTTCTTTTGACCTCAGGAATGTCCCGTTAAAATATACGTACAAGTCAAAGACTCACCCTGTATATATATATATATATATATATATATATATATATAATGCTTTAGATAATGATATATATATATATATATATATATATATATATATATATATATATATATATATATATATATATATATATATATATATATATATTAGACTGATTCAAAAAAATCGACTTTTTTTGTTTTCACGAAACCCCCCCCCTAATTATCTTCAGGGTATCGAAAAAAGACCTTCGCGAAAATATCAGCTCAAAATAATAACATTTAGAGGTCGCTCATCAATTATTTCTATTTTGCCTACTAATAGCAGGGGAAAATTTCTTTTTTCAATAAAAAATTCCTAGAGCAGAAACCAATAGACGGATTTCATTGTGTGATACATTTTCGAGTAGACAATCAGATACTCTACAAATATGTCCCTTACGATATTTCAATAAAACGGCCGCTTCAAAAGTTATTCATTTCGATGCTAATATTGAGGTATTTTTGAAGAAAAAAATTATTAAAAAAAATCGATTCCGTTTGTTTTCACGAAACTCTATTTCCAATTATCTTCAGGGTATCGAAAAAAAGCGTCTGTGAAGATTGAATATTAATATTTAGAGGTCGCCCAGCGATGATTTCTATTTCCGCTGTTGATAGCAGGAAAAAATTTTCTTTTTTCAATAAAAAATTTTCCATTCACGAACCAACTGACGGATTCCACTGTGTAATACATTTTCGTGTAGGGAACTAGATGCTCTACGAAAATGTCTCATACGATAATTCGATAAGACCGCTCGTTCAAAAGTTATTCGAACTTTTTCTTCAAAAATACCTCTATATTAATACCTTTTATTGAGGTATTTTGGAAAAAAAAGTTCAAATAACTTTTGAACGAGTGGTTTTATCGAGATATCGTATGGAACATTTTCGTAGAGTATCTAGTTCTTTACACCAAAATGTATCATACAGTGGAATCCGTCTATTGGTTCGTGAACAAAAATTTTTTTATTGAAAAAAGAATTTTTTTTCCTGCCATCAGCAGCGAAAATAAAAACCATCGATGAGCGACCTCTTAATATTAATATTCAAAGCTAATATTTTCACAGACGCCTTTTGTCGATGCCCTGAAGATGATTATAAGGCGGGTTGCGTGAAATCAAGTAAAGTCGATTTTTTTGAATATTTTTTTTCTTCAAAAATACCTCGATATTAGCATCGAATCGAATAACTTTTGAAGAGGCCGTTTTATCGAAATATCGTAAGGGACATATTTGTAGTGTATCTGATTGCCTACACGAAAATGTATCACACAAAGAAATCCGTCAATTGGTTTGTGTTCTAGGAATTTTTTATTGAAAAAAGAAATTTTACCCCTGCTATTAGTAGGCAAAATGGAAATGATTGATGAGCGACCTCTAAATGTTATTATTTGGAGCTGATATTTTCACAGAGGTCTTTTTTCGATACCCTGAAGATAATTAGGGGGGGTTTCGGGAAAACAAGAAAAGTCGATTTTTTTGAATCAGTCTAATATATATAGTAAAAATGTATTATTTGGGACTGCAGTCGAATGAGAAATCTCTTTTTTCTTTAAACTCAAGCTTTCAGCTTTATTTAAGCCTTCATCAGGAGACACTACAATCAGTATGAATCAGCAAGGAAAGTTACAATTATTATATATACATATACATATATATATATATATAAAACTTACGAAAGTGAGATAAAATTCAAGATCGATATTTGAAGTTCTAATCATCAGATCCATCAGAGACCATTAGTTCTTTAAATTTAAGGAAAATGATGAAAGTAATTAGTTATAGATGACAAATATTTTGGCATTCAGTAGAATATAGAAATATGTATCCTTTGCATTTTCAGTAGTTTGAGTTTGAACAAAATTTATGAATAACGAAAATAAAATTCTATCTAAACTTTTTTCAAGTGATGGTATTCTCATTTTAAGGGTTAACACGGGTATTATGTTTTACACTTTTGTCAATCTCAATCAGTAGGGCATAGACAGAACTCAAGGAATCAACGTCTTTTTTTGAATTAATACTATCATCATTTTGTGCAATTCTGATCATTTCTAATAATGTTCTTTTCCTGATGTTTGTTTCACAGTCCAACACTTCAACTTCCTCAAATGATGGTATATGTCCAGTTTCTATAGAGTGTTTCGCTAAAGCACAATGATCTTTTTTCAATCTAATATTACTCTTGTGCAGGTTGATTCGTTGTTGTAGTGTTGTTGATGTCTGTCCTATATATTTCAATTCACAATGAGAGCATGGAATTTTGTAGACAATATCACTGTTCCTCAATATTAGTGTTTTATCTTTTAATTTACGATACAACTTCTTAATATATATATATATATATATATATATATATATATATATATATATACAGTGGAACTTCCCTATAACGAATAAGCTAAATCCGCAAAAAAATTTCGTTATATAGAAATTTCGTTATGCAGAATTTTTTTTTTATTGTGTCAAGTGTCAAAAAAAGCAACGTTCACTTGCATTTTTTTTATTTGAATACATTATACATAATTAACTCAAGGACTTCTTTCTAGACATTTTCGCATTACTTTTTTCATTAACGATCAGAGCGAAACTGAAAACTGAACCATCTGTATAGCCAGGGGTGCATCTACAACTGTTTCAGAAGGAACTCTTCGTAGGCCGTAATGGTTTAGTTTATGATCGGGATTTATTACCTACGTCCGACAGAATTACGGAAAATTACGGAAAAAACCATCCCTAAGTATACCTGGGAAAAACCTTCTTACCAATACGCACTTAGAGAGTGATTTTCTTGGAATAATTCGTTATAGAGAGAATTCACTTCGTTTTAGAGGGTGTTTTTAACAGGGTATTTGGATTCAAGGTACAATGACAGATACGAAATTCGTTGTACAGAGAAATTCGTTGTAGAGACGTTCGCTGTAGGGAAGTTCCACTGTATATATATACTTTATTGAGGTTAATTTCAGCAGTTTTTAAAGAATATAGATAGTTTCTTCTAAATCTAAGGCAGCTGTGGAATGCCACACGATAACGATGCGATTTCTTTTTACCAAAGGAAACGTGGATAAAATAACAACTGATTTTTATTTTATTCATATATTAACTGAAAGTTGAATTAATTGTTCAAATGACCCTCATATACGTCTACACACAGTCGATATCTTTTAATTTATTTTGTAAGGGTTTTCCTCACCATTTATGGAATATATTGAGGATTTTAATTATTTCTTCCTCTATTCTGAAATTAATCTCTTTATTATTTTGCGTGGGGGGTCATATACACTTTATATTTCAAATATCCTGATAAAAAACTGTCCAAGGAGGTTAAGAAGGAACTATCAGGAGGCCATAACATAGAACTTCGATATAAGGAAATCACATATTCTCGAGTGGCCTTACACAGCTACCTTAGATTAAGACGAAAGAACCTATATTTTCCAAACACTGCCGAAATTAACAACAATAAAGTATATATATTTGAAATCAAAAGAAAGATCTCTACCGATTACAAAAATAAAATACAGGGTATACCATTTAAAAAACAATAGTTCACAACAAATTTTCAGGTTTTCGATGTCTTCATGAATTTCTTAGTACTGGATTCTGAATACCCATAAGAAATATTTCAAATTTTCCCATCCAAAAGTTTTTGTACGACCAATATTAACTGAGATAGCTGTTGAGTAAAATATAAACAATCACCCTGTACATACTGTTATTATGCTTTCATCAAGATTCAGATGAGGGGTTTTACGATGATTGAATACGGCTGAACTATTTTCAATTCCTTGAAAAGTGAAATATGTCAAAAATTACATTCATTAGTCATATCCAAGATTCGAAGGGTTGAAATCTTATTGTTCGAAAATCTTTCCCACGAAAACAAGTATTGAAAAAAAACCAATTTTCAAACGCTAATAATGAAGTTATAAAATGGAACACAATTGGATGAGCAAAATCTACTATTGCTTCATATCATGTAGATTTTAATGACTCAGTGTTTTCAGAAGTCTTAGAAAAAATCGTTAACGCCTTAGGAAACTGTATCTTGGAAAATAGGTCGATTTCGAAAAAAGTTTAGTTCGTATAAACTTTTTTCGAAACTACCTCTCGTTCTTTTCATCGAGGAATTATGTTCTCAAAGTCCTTCACATTTTTTCACACACTCCTTTCTTCTTGGCTTTGAGGTAGGGAAGAAGCTAAATAGCCTAGCCGCCGGCAGTAATCTCAATTGATGCAGGGCATGTAGTAGCGAAAGGGGTGGTCAATTTGAACATTTGCTCTGATAATAATTGTGAAGTATCTTTCTCGCCACCTTGTTCATTGTTTTTATTTTTATTTAGTGACTTCACAATAGACTTGTCGATTTTGAAGCTCCTGTGCCAATGTCATTGCAATTGATGAATAATTTTACTTGAAAGTAATTCAGGGACCGAGTCAAGGACTAACTTACATTTTTCAATAGAATTATTTAATAAGTTACAGCAGAATGTGCAACATAAAAGGTTTTTGGAAAACGTGACAAAATTAGTGTTTCTCGGAAATGTCCCATTTTCGCTAAACATTTGAATATCTTTTTTTCTGAAGAGAGTTATCACCTGTATTTCACCTTCTCGAAATCATGACAGAATAGGCAATTTTTCAACGTAATTTGCCGAAAAGGTGATTTTTTACACCACCTCAGATCATATTCGGTACAAAAAATATCTACATGAGATCTTGTGCTATTTTCCAGTGCATGAGTTGAAACAATCATGCAACAATATTCCCGGAAAAAAAAACTGATTCGAAAAGTGTTCAATTGTACATGTGGTATGAGAGAAAGTAATTGAAGTAAGAAAATTCAACATTTTCAAAAAACATCTCGAAAACAGTGAGACTTTCATATTGACGTTTTTTTCACATCAGGTAGAATACATTCTGTTCTACATTCCGTTTTCGTTTGACTCGGTCTCTATGATACCCTTCGGAGAATAGGGGCACTTTTTTTTTACTAAGAATCATACGTTGCAGCAACGTTCATCAAAATTTAATGCTTTCGTCTTTAAACGTATCTATAAACGGTAGCCATGTATACTCCGTCTAAAGGAGGATTGAGGGAGTTTCAAATTTAATTAATTTACTGTTTTTGGTTGAAATACCTGTTTGTATTCTTGTTTGTCAATAAATAAATAAATAAATAAATAAATAAATAAATGGTCGTTGCTGCAACTCAGGGTCAGTCAGAAAAAAATCAGACTTTTTGTGCAATATTAACATAAATTCATCACAGTCATTGATTAAATCAAAAAAAGAATTTTTACTGACTCTCGGCAACTGAGGAATTTCCAGGAGTCTGAAAGTTCATTAACCAGTTGCTCAAAGTTCATTTTCATATTGTTGCCTAGCAATTTCCTAGCGACGATGTCAAATGAGCTTCAGGCTATGGGTTCGTGAGTGGGAGCTTTTCGTCGTTATATCATTTGGTGTTTTGTGACTTATAAACAAAAGGTATGCATACGAACAATTTCTGTCTTAATTAATTTCTCAGCCGTCTATGTTTCATATCAAGACAAATGAAGTGACCTGAATAGAATTCTGGAAAACTGTCGAAGAAAGCATCTCATAATTCCTTACTTCTCATTTGATGGGCCGTTGATTTGGATGATTTTATATTTGTTTCAATAAGTCGTAATTTCAATAAGAATCGGGATCTAGTCAACAGAAAATTAGTGCAATTTTGCCGATGCATATCATAACTTTTTATTATTGAATGATTTCAAGCGGAACGCCCGGGCAAGTTATCATCAGTTTTCAATTAACCACGTTTTGGCATCAAAATTTCAATCCCGAATTTTCTTGCTATTTTATTAGAGGGAGTTCTCACGTAATAATAGTTTTAAACAATTGGAGCGCGTATAATTTTTTTTTCAGAAAACACATTTTCTGTGAGAAAAAAAAAAAGGTTAATTCATACAGAAAATTTTCATTCAACCCAATGAACTAACGAAATTTAGCACCGTGGCACGAACCGCTACTCAGGGGCGGATTCAGGCCCAAGTTTTGGGGGGGGGGAACTTTGTGATCTTCAAAAGCCTAAAGGTATTACTATTTTTTCTGATGCTAAATGTGGTAGCTCCCAATAAAAACGCCATTTTCAAAAATATTTTGTAAGTCAAATCTAGTATGTCAAAATCTAGGGAATGAAGGGTGGCCCTGGCAATTTGCGGGCGGAACGTTCTCCCAGATACCCCCTCTCCCTGGATCCGCTCCTGCCGCTACTAGTGTAAACAACTTGTACAGGATATGCAGAATTCGAGATAACTGAATTACAATTTTTTATCCGAAAGAGATAAACGAAAATGAATGACACATTACGGTCTTATTTTTTTAGAGAAACTGATAATCCCATCAACTGCATTCCTCTATCTTCTTTTATAAGATGCACATCTCATAATATGTAAGGATTACGAAAGAGTGTTCATACTCTCATCATGTTGAGTCATGTTTACAGTGTTACAGTTTTCATTTCGAGGTTTTGAATTATATTAGTTTCGATGTCACCGACATCTGTGGTAGGTATTTTTGTCGTTTTTCAGTCCGTAATTAATCGATCGAGTTTAAACTATGGTTTCTCTTGACGTTTCTAGGTAATTTTGTCAGGTATTTTTTGCTTGGTTTTGTTTTAACTTATAACTGTGCTATGAGATTATTTTGTAGAAAAGTTGAGGCGTCGTTGGAAAAATATGTACAGCATATTGTATCGTTTGGCGGATTTTCCAGAGGTATTTTCCATTCTGTTTATAGGGAGATTTCAGTTTGGTTATAGCTAGTTGGAATTCTTTTTTTTTTGCATAGCCGGATCGAGGCGGCGTTACATTTCTATCAAGTGAAAATTTTTTTGCCAATACCTTCAAATGCCTAACTCAGATAGACGTAGGGATATTTCAGCGTCTTTTGTAGTGAACGTGTTCAGTACCGATATTGTCACGTAGATTTTCACCCTTTGGAACTACCCTACAGCGAACGTCTCTACAACGAATTTCTCTGTACAACGAATTTCGTATCTGTCATTGCACCTTGAATCCAAATACCCTCTTAAAAACACCCTCTAAAACGAAGTGAATTCTCTCTATAACGAATTATTCCAAGAAAATCTCTCTCTAAATGCGTTTTGGTAAGAAGGTTTTTCCCAGAGTATACTTAGGGATGGTTTTTTCCGTAATTCTGTCGGACGTAGGTAATAAATCCCGATTATAAACTAAACCATTACGGCGGACGGAGAGTTCCTTCTGAAACAGGAGGCTATACAGATTGTTCAGTTTTCAGTGTTGCTCTGATCGTTAATGAAAAAAGTAGTGCGAAAATGTCTAGAAGGAAGTGCTTAAGTAAATTATGTATAATGTATTCAAATAAGAAAAATGCAAGTGAACGTTGCTTTTCTTGACACTTGACACAATAAAAAAAAATTCTGCATAACGAAATTTCTGTATAACGAAATTTTTTTGCGGATTTAGCGTATTCGTTATAGGGAAGTTTCACTGTAGTTCTTTACCTCCATGTCGCCACAGTATAGAATATGACTGTGATGTCGCCCACCATTCGGCCACTACGTCGCTTGCCGAATGTCGTTATTGAATACCGCTGCTCGATCGATATGCTTTGTTATCAATATGATAGACTTAAGGTGGGTTTCACAAAACTTTGTACGATCAAAAACCCTTACGTGAATTCGAACCAATCGAATAACTCGTTTTGAAATTTCAACGAATCACGGAGGCTCCAATTAATTTAACGGTGCAATCGAAGTTTTGTGAAACCTACCCAGAATCTCGCCACTGAGCTGGTGGTAGATATAGTTTTTGCAGTCTGGCTCACCAACGCAAACGACGGGTGATAAGAGAATACATCAAAAATGTTAAACTATCTGTGCTCAAATGGCATTCTCTCGAAAAAAATCCACTTCTGCGAGATTTTGCATTTCAATGTCAATAATATCTCTATTTGTCGGTCTTTTCCACTACTAACTTTTTCTCAATTAAAGAAACCTTTATAATAACTTGAAATGAAAAAGTTATATAAACATAATTCAAAATAGTAAATTTTAGTTATGAAAACACTTGCGCTGACGATCCACTATCCATTTTTACCTCACCACGCGTCGGAAGCAAGTGTGATTACACCTTTGGGTACTCAATATGCGAAACCATAAAACTTCTGGTATATCTTCAACGGATCTACAGCATACATCACTTATTTCATCTACATCCCATTCAATTTGTCAGACTTTCATCACATTTCCTTTGATCATTGGTACAGCGTCCGTAAATAGAATTATATTTCGGGAACGCAACATTTATTTTAGATGGGAAGAGAGGAAGTGATTATGATTCCGTTGCTTTCCTTTTTCTGTGTCGCAGACGAAAGATTTTGTTTTATGAGAATTTCATTAAGAAGTTCCGCTTGAATTTAAGGCCCGAAATAACCCTGTCAATTTTAGATATAATAAAAGGAAAATCATGAAAACGGATGGCTAAATGGCGGCTCGCTCAATACATGGAGTGTCTCGACAGATACGAAACGGATGCTACACTATGATATACAGAGGAAAATGATTACTTCATTTTCAGCAGGAAATTTCATCGCTTTTCAAATCAACTAGAGAGAAGTAGGCAAGTTATACATACAGGGATTTCCAAATCCTTAAGTGTATGTAATTTTTTTACGGCGCGAAATAAAATATAGCTTTATGCAGCTCTAGATTCGATGACCTATTTAGAAGGAAAACACAAAGAATATGGAATAATAACCGACTTCATTGAGGAAAGAAATCATTGACAAGTAGGCGATATTCAGCTTGAGCTATTCTCACAACGTAATCGCAATAAACAAACAAACCAAAATAATTTTCAATTGAAAACTGAAAAAAAAACAAATAAGAAGAAAGACAAAAAACTCTCAGTGCTGTGACTTCTTTTCCGTACAGTCCCACCCCACATCAAAATTAAAAATACAAGAACAAACAAAATACCAGAGAGGGTGTCCCAGAAATTATCGATTTAACAAAACTATGAAGACAAAAATCGTTCTGCTTTACTACTTTTGCGAATGTTGAGATTGGCAATGTGCCAATTCGATTGTATACAATTCGACAGCTAAATATGAGAAGCATCTTCTGTAAAACTTGATCTTATAGTTTGGGATCCCAAGTGAGTGGCATCCTCTAATGTGAACACACTGTATTCTTTAGTCCTGAAAGAAAACTTCAACTTCATATGCCGTAGAATACCTGTCAAAAGCAAACGATGGATGAAATCCAAGAACTGAATCTCCCAAAGCTTCGACATAAAGAACCAACGAAGAATCTTGAACTTTTCCGACACCGGGTTAAATTTTTTAAGGACAAAAACAAATCCAGCACAAATTCTCTCAACCCGTTGAGTTTAGTTCTTCCTTACAATATGCAAATAAGGACAACCATTAGTGCAACCGTAAATGATAACTGGACATACTAGTAACTCGCATATATATTAGTGTCGTCTTAAAATTGTAATCCAATATTTTCCTATTGGAGGAGGGCATATGATATGTGTAAAAAATAAGAAACATACTCTACGAACATGATTCCTAATTTCCTAAGTATTGGGTAGGTAATTTGTTCATTGCCTATCGCGAGACGCAAATTATCTTCAACACATTAGGAACATTTCTTGGGGTTTCCAAATAGGTAAAAATTTTGACTTATTCGCATTTACTTTCAAGTTGTGTGCTTAAAAAAATGATTTATAAGTTTCAAGTCCTCATCAATAAACTTCTTAGAATGACGTGAATCATCCGAATTAAAATTGAAATGAAGTTGAATAACATCAGCACATCCGTGAATAGAACGTGTTAGCTTGAAGAATAAATCGTTTATGTCAGGATAACAGTGGTTACAAAATTGAACCCTGAGGCACATCCGGATGAACAGATAACGAATCTGAAAACTATCATCAAATATTCCAGAAAGATAACTTCTGAAAAATTTCAATTGTACCCCATTAAAACCGGAGTGTTTCCAACTAAACGCCAAGTAAATTGTGACCCACGGTGTCGCACACCTTTGAGAAATAATAGCACGAGCGCTGAAACTCGTTTTGAATTAATTGATCTGCTAATATAATCTGAGACACAATCAAAGAATGAAGAAATTTTATGAATTTGTTTTGTAGCCATATCGAAGCACTTCAATTGAAAATGATTTGATTAGCAAAAGTTTTGTAACATATGCCCTCTTGTAGCAATCGTTCCAATTGTGGGCTCAATTGCTTCTCCCTCTTGATAGAACGTGCCCAAGCAAGATTCACTCCTCAGGATCCCATACAATAAAGTAAACTCCACATAAACAGCACTTTGGGAGTGGAGTCTCACTAAGAAACTCATAAAACCCATATGCACAATTTCGAAAATGGAATAAAAAACTTTTTATTTCACCGTAAAACCAGGGAAAGCGAACAGCGGCTTCTAATTTACCCGAACAATAGATAACGAAGGCTGCACGAAAACGGAAAAGTGAATACAGACTTTACGAGCGATAACAGGAAAATTTTATGATTAATAAGTGAAACTTCGTTTTAGCGACGGCAGAAAGAGCCGAAGTTTATTCGGAATCAACTATAAAAAAATGTAATTTCAGTTTTGAGAAAGGTTCCCCTCTGGGTATAATTTAATTTAATTAGAGAATGGAGTGTAAAAAACGTTTCCCTATAAATTTTTAATTCGCCCCCGGCACTTTGAAGAATGCTCGGGCTGGAAAAAGATCTGGCAAAGGCTCTTGTCTCTCAAGGAGCAATTGGACTAATCGTTCCAAATGACCTTCTACTTAGGGATCCATTTCTGGAGTCGTAGAAGCATCACGTTCTCGAACTGTGAATGAATGTGTCGGAATTTCCATTGGTGAGATGGAATCTGCTAAAATTTTCGTTTAGAATAGAACTTGATAATGAGATTTCCCTTCTCGAGATGGATTCTATTCAGAACTCAAATTCAGGTTGATAACTAAACTTCTTACTAGTCAGTATATTCCATAACTCTGATCGGAAATAATTTTTTCATTGATACTCATTATACTATTGGAATTTTCATTCGAATGAGTGTAAGTAGTTTCTTTCTTCTTTTGCGACACGACTGCTTTGCCTATATGTAAATTCATGAAATTATTGGAAAGCTATTATGCAATTTTGCATGATACAATATAGTCAAACAGAACTAATTATACATACAGAAATTTCCACCATGTGCCTTAGATTATACCCCTACAAATTTCACTCACATCAAATGAAGATATCTGCGATATCTTCAACGCACAAAATTATGCATTCAAATTTAGTAATGGTAGTTTTGTTAAAGACTTTTGCCGTATCTACTGGAGAAGTTTCACTAATAAGTATTTTCAACTTAGAAGCTTTTCTTTCTAGAAAAAATGTTCTGCAGACAGTTTTAATAACTTCTACATCTCTTCAGCTATTCAAAAAGGCACCCATAACACTTGCTTTTAAGTTGGTAAAACATTGACCGAATAAAAATCAACCCTCTATTGCATGAATTATTAAATTGAAAAGAAAAAAATATTTTCCTAGTTAAATATGTTATATTTACGCTAATAAGGCAAAATTCGAAATGAGAAGAAAAAAAACATTATTTCAGAAAAAAAACCATAAGCCAAAATAGGCTTCCTATTCATTAACGTCTATGAATGATACTGCCATTTTTGGCTTCTCATGCACAACAAGTATCAAAACTCAAACAAGAGGAAATTGTCTGGAACTGATTATTTTCCCATTCAAGTAGAGAAAGACGTCAGATTTCCCATATTTTACATGAGAACGCAAAGAGCAACCGTTCTGGCATATATGCTTCTTTTGGTCAATCGATAAAAGGTCGATTTTGTCCGATCGTATTGAATACAGACGTTGTTCTTGCACCTTTGCTGAGATTTTCCGCGCTTTTTTCCGAGGTATGCGAGATTCATCTCTATTGGTGGGAGTACCCGTTCTGATGGATGTAGGAATACTTCCTCTCGGAGTAGGTGTACCGAGATTAAGACACAGGTTGTGGCAATGTAATGTCCATATATACTGTTGTCTTTTCTAAAATATGTAGTCTTAGTTGAAATCGGTTTGCTACCAATAAAAGCTGAACTGACAATTGTCATACCATGATACCAGGCTTAGCTTCACGTCATCGAAGATCATAGCACCACGACCTATTTTCTTCATATCCTTTTCTGGAAGGATATCAGCAGTTGGTCCTCTGTTCATACTTACGGTTATGAATGGCAGCAATCCAGTCTTGTACAAGTAAACTTGCAATTTTATGTTATTGAACCAGTCATCAAAAATATTTTGTAGATTTCGAGGCGCTTGATAAAACTTTGCTCTGATCGCCAACAAACCGGTGTGAAGTTAGCGGCCACTTTTCTCGGAGATAGCGGCCGTTTCACCAGTGGCGTCGGGTGAAATAAAATGTATCACAACTTTTGACTGGAACCAAGTAGCGATCTGAAATTTTTAAGATATCTTTTTCGAGTAATTTCCAATATTATACCAGAAAATTAAATTTTTTTTTTCACTCGGAACAATAAAAAAAAAGCTCTAAAAAAAACCAAAAATTATGATTGATTGGAAATAACCGAAGAAAATGGCTTCTACAAATAAAACTTTCAGGAAACGTTTATTATGATCTAAGGAACGAGTGATATCAATCTCATCTCCTTCGGAAGGGGCTGAGGGGTGGATATCGACATCGCCGCCTCCAACAATCCTATTGTCATTAGGAAAATACCGAAGAAAATGGCCTCTACAAATGAAATTTTCAGGAAACGTTTATTATGATCTAAGGAACGAGTGATATCAATCTCAACTCTTTCGGAAGGGGCTGAGGGGTGGAAATCGTCACCGCCTCCATCAATCCTATTGTCATTAGGAAAATACCGAAGAAAATAGCCTCTACAAATGAAACTTTCAGGAAACGTTTATTATGATCTAAGGAACGAGTGATATCAATCTCATTTCCTTCGGAAGGGGCTGAGGGGTGGATATCGACATCGCCGCCTCCAAAAATCCTATTGTCATTAGGAAAATATCGAAGAAAATGGCCTATACAAATGAAACTTTCAGGAAACATTTATTAAGATCTAAGGAACGAGTGATATCAATCTCATCTCCTTCGGAAGGGGCTGAGGGGTGGAAATCGACACCGCCTCCAACAATCCTACTGTCATTGAGAAAACACCGAAGAAAATGGCCTCTACAAATGAAACTTTCAGGAAACGTTTATTATGATCTAAGGAAAACCTAATAACAATAGGATTGTTGGAGGTGGCGGTGTCCATATTCACCCCTCAGCCCCTTCCGAAGGAGATGAGATTGATATCACTCGTTCCTTAGATCATAATAAACGTTTCCTGAAAGTTTCATTTGTAGAGGCCATTTTCTTCGGTGTTTTCTCAATGACTGTAGGATTGTTGGAGGCGGTTTCGATTTCCACCCCTCAGCCCCTTCCGAAGGAGATGAGATTGATATCACTCGTTCCTTAGATCATAATAAACGTTTCCTGAAAGTTTCATTTGTAGAGGCCATTTTCTTCGGTATTTTCCTAATGTTAATAGGATTGTTGGAGGCGGCGGTGTCGATATCCACCCCTCGGCCCCTTCCGAAGGAGATGAGATTGATATCACTCGCTCCTTAGATCATAATAAACGTTTCCTCAAAGTTTCATTTGTAGAGGTCATTTTCTTCGGTATTTTCCTAATGACAATAGGATTGTTGGAGGCGGCCATGTCGATATCCACTCCTCAGCCCCTTCCGAAAGAGATGAGATTGATAGCATTCGTTCCTTAGATCATAATCAACGTTTCCTGAAAGTTTCATTTGTAGAGGCCATTTTCTTCGGTATTTTCCTAATGACAATAGGATTGTTGGAGGCGGCGATGTCGATATCCACCCCTCAGCCCCTTCCAAAGGACTCGTTCCTTAGATCATTATAAACGTTTCCTGAAACTTTCATTTGTAGAGGCCATTTTCTTCGGTGTTTTCTCAAAGACAGTACAATTGTTGGAGGCGGTGTCGATTTCCACCCTTCAGCCCTTTCCGAAGGAAATGAAATTGATAACACTGGTTCTTCAGATCATGAAAAACCTATTCTGTGAGTTTCATCTGTAGAGGCCATTTTCTTCGGCTATTTCCAATCAATCATAATTTTTGGTTTTTTTGAGGGCTTTTTTTTATTGTTCCGAGTGAAAAAAAATCTAATGTTTTGGTATAATATTGGAAATTACTCGAAAAAGATATCTTAAAAATTTCAGATCGCTACTTGGTTCCAGTCAAAAGTCATATGCACAGATGAGTCGAAATTTGATAAAGACAGCATTACAAATTGTCATAATGCCCATTATTGCGCTCCCAAAACATGAGGCGCAAGCCAAAAGAAAAAAGATTATAGATGGATGGATTCTAAGGAAATGAAGCAGAACCATCGAAATTTTGTCGTGAAGAATAATTCAAGAAAAATAGTGACAATTTGTGTAGGAAATATCGGCGGCCATGTTTCACATGAATTATAAAAATATTGCTCTGTTTTTTTCTTATTTCATTTACTACTACTTTAACTAGTTTGGTAAAAGTTTTTTCTATTTGATAGCAAGTCTTATTCCACTTCGAATAACTACAGAAGTTTTAAATTCTCTTCAAAATGAATTCCATAATTTTTTTGAAAGCCTTGGAAACACTCAGTGAAAATTCTTCAATTCTAAACGTTGTCGAACACTCCTTTTAAGCTGTTAGTTGAAGGTTCAGTTTTTGTTGAAGAACACATAAAAATCTGACATTAAGAGCTCAAATGCTACAAAAATCGTTAAGAAGTCCAAAAATGAACGATTCAATATCTCCGCATAACTGTTAAGTTTCGGACAGCATGATCATAACATAACGTCCTTCAATATTCAGTACGACTTTTCCTCTTATCTTGTATATACACGATGAGTCATTGACTTGTACATATATTTTAACTTGCGATTCTTGAGATAAAAAAAAAACTTTTTGTCTTTACCATTTTTTACGATTCGGCACGGTTGAAAATCCATAAAAAATGCAATTTTTTTATATGTATATCCCGTGAATTATTCTATCAAATCAATTGATTTTCGGAATATTGGTTTTCATTGATGTGGTGAATCTGCTACGAACACGAAATTCCTCCCACATGTTTTTTTTTCCGTTACAATCATTACGTACTATCACTGCCATCACTACATTCCATAATTCTACCATAAATTCACGGGACTGAACTATTAGGAGTAAGTTGAATGCTATTCAGTGATATTTGGCCAGTTTAGCAAATAAAAGTTTTTGTATGTGATATCAAAAAAATCTAGCGAAATTAAAAAAATTGGTTGATTCCCAGCATTAAATTTCCGCTAAATTTGTCGTTTGGGCGGCAGATCTCTTGCTCAGAAAAATTTCAGCGGCATGTTTTTGAAAGTTGGGCGAAGTTTAAAATGGCTATCCGGTTTAAAACACGTCGATATGTTTTCGTAACGATGGATCAGATCAGTAGAGTGTATTGCTCTGATGATTCTGATGAATTCCCATTTTCTGCCATATTAGTCTTTGTTGGAGGATATAACATTTAATGCATTTTCGAATTCAGATATTTTTTGTATATCGGCCCCATTCATTTTCGAATATTCCGACGTCGAAGATAGAGCCATATCTTTATCCAATCTGGAGGAATATAGCACGGGGGAGCTGATAGTTTTATTCGGAGGACCGGGTATAAAGAGAACGCATATATCCGTAGGTTAACGGAGAACGACATGTCGAAATATTTCTTGGCTTATATAGAAATGGGAAGGAATCATATTGTCAAATCCATGGGATCAAATATTCAGGGGAAAAAGTTTTTGTTGAACGGAATTTTTATGTAAAGGCTGGAGCGTTATTTATGGCATCGAGAGTTGCATTGGCAGCATATATACATCGATGGTAGACGCATAACGTTAGGGTGAGTTCTGACTATACCGAGTGTCCCACGAATACCGTTTTCTAGAATATTTTTGGAGAGGAGTCGAAATTCACGTTGGGAATTTTGAAGTTAAGCTTTGACTCGATAGATGATAAATGAATTGGTTGAGGCTTTCGCGGAAATCGTTCAATGTCACTTGTTTTTTCGGGCATTCCATCATTCATTCTCGACTTTTCGCCAGTTCGAGTGTATGGCATCTCAGGAGTTATACTTTCAGGCAGCTCATTTCAGAGAGAATATCTTTTGAGAGTATAACTTCTGAAGTTCTAAACACGCGAACTGGCGAAACGTCGAGAATGTATCCACGACGACGGAAATTTTCGAAAAAACAAGTGAGGTAGATGATTCCTGTAAATTTTTTGGGATTCGTGCAATTTTCCACGAAATTATTAACTCGAAATTACGAAAAAAAAATCTGGAAAAAAACTGATAATAGAGATCTACTGGAACATAGTTATCCTCAAGGTTTTCATTGAGGATAAAATTTATACTCAATTTTTTAAATTATGGACCCCATTACTCGTTGAAAAAGAATGTATGTGAGGAAATAACACCAATGCTCAAAAATTCATATTTTCTAAAATATTCACGAAAAATCAGGTAATCTACGTAATCACGCCTCCACGCCTCGAATTTTATCCTTCTCAGAAAGAATAATAAC
The DNA here is from genome assembly GCA_038502775.1 of Hippodamia convergens. Classification (NCBI taxonomy): domain Eukaryota; kingdom Metazoa; phylum Arthropoda; class Insecta; order Coleoptera; family Coccinellidae; genus Hippodamia; species Hippodamia convergens. The sequence continues at coordinate 46,806,064 of CM076614.1, forward strand.
ATTGAATGAATTTATATCACCATTTTTAAGCAATGAAAAAGTGTTTTGAGATTTTTGTCGTAACTGATTTTGTCATTGAAATAGAAACAACATCCTGTATATTCAATGAAATTTCTTATTAACGAAGGAGAAGCACTGGGATGATTCCTGTTCTACAAGTTATTAACATTGAAATGAAGCCAAGCTGCTAATTCTCCACTCTTCAACTTCAGAAGTTCTTATTCCATAAATTCTATGCCTTGGTCAAAATAAGTGACTTGGCCGTTTCGTAAGTATAAGAACTCTTATGGTCCCTATACACGATCCGGCGGCCTGCAGTCCCAGGACTGTCGATTTGAACTGACAGTCAAGGTCTGTAGCGCACTACACACGATACAGTTAAATCGTAAGACCTGATTGCTCTACACACGGCAGTTTTTCAAACGATTTGCCGAAACTGTCGTCCGGGACTTATCGATTATCTATGCATGTGTAGTGATAACAAAACTGTTGATCTACGTTCCTGCAGTCCCGGACTGCAGTTCGCCGGTGCGTGTATATGTACTTTTACGCTCACGTGGCGGAAGAGAAACGGCCAAGTCAGTTATTTCGAGCAAGGCATAGAGTTTGTGAAATAAGGACTTGTGAAATTGAAGAGTGTAGAGTTAGCAGCTTGGCTCTACATGAGATCTGATAACTTATTGACCATCTGAGAAATACGGCTTCGTCTTGGCAACATTTTACATGAAAATGTTTTTGGTTGGATCAGAAATTTCATCCAAGAGTTCATCTCTCCTTAACTATAATATTTCAAGTGTCTCGAGTCTAACTTCGAAATATTCTAACGAACGGTTTTCGTGAATCACCCTGTATACCGGATATCAGAAAGTGAGTCAAAATATTTGATGTTTTTGCTCTATATGAATTTTTCAAACCTACGCCCATGAACACTGTGAGTTTTTGGGATGTTACAAAATGGTAGAAAAAAATCCTGATATTCCATTTCAATTTCAGACATTCTTGATCCTCGATATAGGAGGATTCGCAGTTCCATTACATTCAAATTAGAACTGCGACAGATGAAATTATCCAACGAATAAATTAATACATTGGAATTTAATGAAAAGATATAATTTCGTAGAGATGAAAATTTAAGCTCACAAATGCTATTTGGCCTCATGGAGAATATGACTCTTTCTGGTACAGGTACCTTGATTGTTTATATAAAAAACTAAACCAATGATGAGCGAATGTTTGACCTATGGAGGAGCACTATTCATTTTATAGTTTCTTTTCTTTTCTTGATGGGATCATCGTTCATATTGAATGATCCTGTCTGAGGAAACCCACATGATATCATTATGTAAATCTTAAAATAATCCAAACTGTGTTATAAAGAATTAATAGCACAATTAGTTTTTATTATGAGTGTAGGTGTGATTCAATGCAAACATATTTCCGCGCATATTGTTCTGATAGAAATATACTAACTGACAAAGAAACTGCAACACCCAGAAGGATATGCTTGAATTTCAAATTTTTTTTGATAAAACATACATAGTATAGCAAAGAGCAAATGATTAAAATTAAGAGAAAAAAATCGTGAATTTTTTTCATGTAAACATTATTTGCTACTTAAATATTGTAGTTTTTTAAATTTTACAACAAACCAGCTCCAAAGTCGATATTTAGTTGTTGTTGAAATGCCTAGAGTAGGTGTACGCGGAATTTACCTCCAGTTAAGTGAATTTTAAAGAGGTTGAATCTTTTGTTTACGGGTGGCGGCGTTGTCATTTCTAGAAATCGCTAACCGTACGAACAAAAATTCAACTACTGTTAGGAGATGTTTTCAAGCGTGATTTGATAAGAGTAGGCACCGGACGTCGAAGAGGCAAATAAAGTTTGAAATCGACGTCTAAGGGCCTGTATTATAAACGTGTCAACCGAGAATTGAGATTCAACCTGCTTGAAGGCCCGTTTTGGCATATAAAAACCGGTCTTCAAGTGGAAGTTGAGTCTCAATTCTAAGAATAACCTCACAATTAAGATAAAATTGGGGTTATCGGAACTCCAGATGGCATATGAAAACTTTTTTTCGACAAAATTGATCTCTTTTTGAACCTTGTTCGACATTAATATTCCCCTGAAATCGCGATATCAAACGTAATATCCGAGTATCTAACATTCTAACGCGATGACAATCCCAATCACTGACGGAAACGATCAACGACAATAAGAACGGCAGGAACTTGAATCATAACTCTGGTGGTCCTCTTCCAAAAATCACCATCGTAGCATCCGAGGTGTGGGTTATGGTGCGGGGTGCTAATGCACATGCAAGTAGGTCGCCTTTAGTCTTTACTAGCTGGCCCGGCGAACTTTGTTTCGCTTCAGAGATTCATAAAGTTGTATCAACAAAACTGGTACTTTTTCAAGTAGGAGGTAAATAAGACAAAATTGAAGTACAAAATATACAAAAAATTTAATTACATTGAAATAGGTAGGTATGTACATTGTTATTTACATGAATAGACTTCACTTTATTCAAGCGGTACCTTATTATTATTTAAAAATTGTCTCATTGTTGTACCTTATGATGAACCACATTTTTAGTTTTTTCGTCATAAAATTTTCCGTAGTGTTCGGAAGAAGGGAAGGAGTGATAGCACATGGACTCAGGTGCGTTAATATTATTATTAAATGTAATTCACCGAATTTATATCAAATATAATACTTACACGAAAACGATATCAACCTCAGCGACATCTACTGGCGTTATTCGCAAGAAGGAAAATAATTTCCTACTTTTTTTTCCATTTCATAAAATTTTTCATTGTTTTAATGTATTTTATGTTAACCCCACCGTAGAAGAATCCAACAACAAAAATTTCATAAGAAACAGTTCATCCAATCTCGAGTTATAAATGGTGTAACCAACAATATGGCCGACTGAGTTTTATATATTAAGATTCGAGGTTTATGTCCTCCCTTACCTTAACCGGAATCCAATATTTCAGCAAGATTATGCTCGATCTCATGTTGCCAGAGTTAGTTTAAACTTTTTTGAACTGACTCATGTGAATCTTGTTTGGGATATCATGGGTAAGGCTTGGAAATTCACCCCAACCCCCGCTCGGAATAGTATCCCTCAAGAAAAAAAAGACTATCGTCTTGTATCAATGCCAAGACGTGTTGGGGATTGTTAAGATAACCTCGGTGGACCAACATATTATTAACAAATTTGATGAAAAAATTGTCAATCCAAATTTTAATCATTTACTCCGAATTTTCAAAAGTGATCACTTTCGGAAATTCAGCGGTCAAGTTACAACCTCAGACCAAGAATCCTCTGAACATGCTTACCGCAGTTGTAGGCGAAACGTTAGGTGAAATAATTCCTAATAGGCTACGACCAATATCAGTATATCCGGTCGTGAAAGCCTGAAACTATTTATTATCAATTATGTTCATTTCGAATACCTACTCTAAATGGATTTCGCCAATGAGCCTCATCAAACAGGACGAGGTATTCATAAATTGTCATCTTTTCTGCAGACCAGCACTATTTCATAATATGTACACATTTTTTGACGTGACTTATGATATTGTAGATAGAAATATTCCAAAAAGACGCTTCAATGATGGATTTCCAACCTACTTTTAGTTCTAGTCTTAAATTGGTGAAACAAAAACAAACAAAGTTGGATTGAGTGTTCAAATGACCCCCATTTACTTCTAGACAGAGTCGATATCCTTTTTTGAAGGTTTTTGTGGATTTTTCTCACCATTTATGGAATATATTGAGGTTGTCAATTTCTTCCTCTATTCTAAATTTAATTTTTTTGGGGACGGGCCATATACACTTTATATTTCAAATAAAGTTAATATATTCGAAATCACAAGAAAGAGTTCTACCGATTAGGAAAATAAAATACAGGGTGTGCCTTTTGAAAAACAACACTTCACATAGAATTTTTAGGTTAATGATGTCTTTATTCATTTCTTAGTACTGAATTCTGAATGCCCATAAAAATACTACAAATTTGCCCTTTTGAACTTTCGTGTACGACCAATATTAACTGGGATAGCATTTGGGTAAAATATCAACAATCACCCTGTACATAGTTTCTATAATTTTATCGAAGTCTCGGAAACGTTGGTTCGATTTTCAAGATTGAAATATTTATCAAATTAAAAATGAATACATAAAGAAATTACAAAAATCTCGTGATCGATGGACATAAGTATTCTTTAAATACACGTTCTAAAGAATCAATCATACATTATCACTTCTCAGTAAACGTCTATATGCAGTTACAAAACTACATCGTGGATCTTGTTAAAGTTGATATTTCAGACATGATGTACTAATAGAAATGCCGGAGGGTCACTGTTTAGTCGACTTAATGAAATCTATGTAGTCAGTCCGGTCACTGAGAAAGATTGACCCTATTTCCTGCCTGATCATCATATCCGTTCTGCGACGGCTGACCTCCCACCGAAATTGCCTAGACCCTTTCATGTATTCACACTGAGTGACAATCAGAACGCCCTTTAATTCAACGTTCACTCCGTAAAAGCATAAGCATTTCGATCTTGGTCTTGTATGATTCAAGTATCGAGAGAAGTATTTTAATGAATATGGCTGCAGTATGTTGGATGAACTAAAATATGCAATATGCGCTTGAAGATAATTGAATAAATCAGAATATTTGGGTTAAAAACCATCTGATTTGTGATTGTTTGATCTGTGATATTGTTCTTGCGATACAAACCACTTTTGCGATATGTTTACATATTCCGTCTTATTTTTTTAAATCATATTCATTATTCATTATGTCAAAACGTCGGCCAAATTGAAGTTGTTTTTTTCCCTTCTGGATTATCCAGATTTCCTCAAGAAGTTATAATAATAATAATACATTAAAATATTCTCTTGACATTCCAGGAGGGACAATGTTCGGGTATTGTTTCTGTCATAATTGGGTATGGTTTTCTTTTTTTTTGTCACATTCGAGTATTACTTTTTGTCTTCATCAGGTATTATTCAGTCGTCTTCGGGCATTTCTTTTCTTTTAATCGGTAAGTACATTTTCCTCTTTTTTATTCTCTTTTCCTTTTTTTTTATATTATATGGGGAGTCGGAACTAGGTTTTTATTGTTCAATTATTATTTATCAATCTGTGTATTATTTGTCTATTTCCACTGTTCATCCAAGCCTTCAATTGTCTTTTAAATTTCTTAATATTTGTTATATTTTTTATATGATCAGGAATTCTATTGAGAATTTTTGGTGCAAGATATGCGAAACTTCTTTGGCCTATACTTTTGTTACACATGGGTGGTGGGTAAGTATATCTTCCTCTAGCGGTATAGTCATGATTTAATGTTGCCATGGGTATCCTCCCCAAGATGACGTTTGATAGAATCTTCAAAGCATACAATTACCTAACATCTGGTACTTTTGCCTCTTCAAACAACCTTTGGCTTGGAAAAGTACGGTTTTTCTTACGAACTATTTTTAAAAACCATTTCTAGATGATTTCTAACGGTTTGATTTGAATATTATATGTACCACCCCATCTACTATCCCATAGCTGATCTGGGACTCAACTAAGGCTTGATAGAAAATTTCTAGATGCTCTTTTGAGATCAGATGATTACTCAAATTCCTGAACTTGAAAAGAAGATTTCTCAGCTTGTTCACAACATTTTTTATATGTTCGCTCCATGTCATTTGTGTATCAATTGTTATTCCTAAATATTTTATATACTTTGTTTCAGCTATATAAATAATATATATATATATATATATATATATACACAGGGTGACACAGACTCATGGTACACCCCCATTTTCTCCCTTGTTTCTGTAGTTATATTTCTGAAATTTGGAACATTGAATATACTCACTATAGGGCACCTTTTGACATATTTAGGAAAAAATCCAATTTCCGGTTTTTCCGGAAATGACACCAACTTTGGATTGAACCGAGAAGATACTTAAACTTGTCTACACTCCATTATCGTGTTAGTATTGGTACCATTATGCTACCTTTTGACAAAATGGAGTTTAGAGTGAAAAAAGGTTTTGGTTTACTTTTTTGGCACGTATTTCGAACCACGATACTTTTTAAATCGAAATTACTATAGTGTAGCATTATTTTGATTATTTGGAATAATTTTAGAGAGTTCATGGCTCTCTAGATCGAAAAATAAAATGGGCGTTCTGACGAATGAAATATCAACTATGAGGTATCATTAGATTGAGAAAATTATAGAGATTTCAAAAATGTAATAATATACCGGGTGTCCCATTTGAAAATCGAAAGTTGATGTCATTTCCGGAAAAACCAGAAGTTGAATATTTTTTCTGAATATGTCAAAAAGTGCCCTATAGTGAGTATATTCAATGTTCCAAATTTCAAAAATATAACTACAGAAACAATGGAGAAAATGGTGGTGTACCATGAGTCTGTGTCACACTGTATATATATTCCATCATTAAAAACAAGATCTCCCAGATCCTAACCTCTTTATTTCATTATAATAAAATATCTTTAATTTAAGCAACTTAAATATATGGTATTTGCAAAAATGGCTGAAATCATTCTACCCATATTGTTGCTAGTTGCTAGTACTTTCACATATTCGAAATTCATCAAAGGTGTTCACCTTCAATGCTCTATATTCTATCCTGAAGGTAAATTTATTGTTTTCTTAGTTTACATCCACGCAGTTATTGTTTTGTCCAATAGGTGCAAGGGGAACATTTACAGTGAACTCTTAATACACTGTCTGAATGTTGGTTTTAGATAGAAAACCCATATAGTCTTTCATATCGGATGGTGAGAAACGTTCTTTTGACTCTTGGTCTCTGAGATACTGGATACTTCTGGTGATGAAGTCAATCTCTATCCATTAGTGAGAAAAGATATAAGAGAAAAGAGTGCAGTAAAGGTATATTCTAAAACAAGTTGCAGAATTGGCTCCTATTGCAGTACGAATGAGCTCCTTCGTCGCTCGTTTTCGAAAGCATGAATGTTGGAATTGCCCTTCTACAACGAGTATTAGACGATATTTTCTCTATTTCAGTCAATTTTTGTGAAATACTCTCGAAATTCCATGAAAAATTGAATTGATTTCGTTTGAACATTGGTGATCAGTACTGACAACCACAAAACGAAAAATAGAACTGAAAACAATGCTGTAATGCGTTCATTACAGTGCTACCTTCAGTACTGTAATGAACTCATTACGATACTGAAATAAAGCAAAAGTGTTTTCAAAGCTTATCTGGGGAAACCCAGCTATCAAGAAACCCCGACAGATTGAGATTGAAATGGCGAGAAGAAATTATACATCCTTACGACTGGTTCTCACGTTCTCTAGATCTTGGTACTGTCGCAAGGGACAATCTCCACTGCTTCCTACATGCTCACATAACGTGTTTCAAAAGGTGCACTGAAGCATATGGAATAGACTTGATTTATACTGAGCTTTTCTAAAGATATGAATTTTTGCGCTGGTCCATGCACGACGCTTTTTTTACTCAATAATAGATATAAGTCAAAAACAAAATTCTTTTAGGATATGCTCATTGTCGGACCCATCATTTGTTGAAAAAAAACTATCTTAATAAAATGGATAGACCTCTGATCACCCCACATATGGATAAAGAGCAAATCATAATCTAAAACAATACAATATCCAAAAAATAAGTCGTGTGTAGAGGAGAGGTTCAGTAGGGGTGGTGAAACTGTTTACCAAATAAGCTGAAATATTGAAGGAGGTTTCTCTTTTCAAAACACTTGCTCTAAAAAAATACATTCAGACTTCACGAAGCTTTCCGTAACTGAAAATTTATTTCAAGTCTAAAGTTATAGACGCTTCTAACTCTTCACTACGAATAGTGGAATCGAAAAGTAATTACAATAAATATTCAACATCAAACATTTTATGAGCATGTATCTAAAAATCTCATGACGAAAGAAACTAAAAAAACTCAAGTTATCGGAAGATTCGTGGAACCTTTCTGAAATTTCATATTTCTCCGATTTATGGCGGTATTCTGCTTTTTCTCTGTAAGCTACGAATCTGTAGCGTACGATTGATCTGTAATTTATCTATGGATCTGTATGTGGCTGACTTACAGATTCGTAAATTATGAATGACATTCTGGAAGTTTTTCTGTAACTCTCGTATTAGAAGTGTCAATTTTGAACTACTCCTTAATAAGATCATAACTACTTCGTAATAAGATCATAGAAAAGAATTTATTTTCCTATCATTTCGGCTCGTAAGTATTGATTATTGGATATATTTATGTTCAATTCGTGTTCGTTACAACGAGAAAGAGAAATTAACAACCGAAGTACAAAGATGAACTACAAAAGTCGTTGAGTTTTGTAAAGTATTTTATATTCTGTGACTAAAACAAATCAGTCAACATAACCTCACAATATACCTTTTGATATGTTTCCGATCACCTGTAAGCTACAGATTTATAGAAAGCGTCGAGAATCGTAATTGTCCTTTAAACCTATGAAATGTTACAGATTCGCTTACAGATGAAAGCAGAATACCGCCATTAGCAACTCTCACGATTCTTTTCGAAATCTAAATGATCGTAGGTCCAATGCGCCTCGCCCGCGAAAAAACAATATGGTAGCACATGAGAAAGCGTTCTCGTGAACGTGTAGATTGGATAATTTCTTGCTCGAATTCGTTTCATTAAACTCATATCTCAGAAAATATTCGTTAGAAAAGTATACTGTAAAAAGCTTTTTTCATCAGGAATAAACTCCGCAGATAATAGTCACATTCAGTCCTTCAACATTCATTTTTATATGAATTCATTCCATGCAAGTCAAGTGCCCTATTCAACATTATTTTGAATTTAATTGAAAATTTTAAAATTAGTTTATCGTGGGTTATCCTCAGTAGTTAGACATATGCCGTGGCGGACGTCGGCCGTGAAAACCTGAAGTCAACTAGTTTATTAATAACTTGAATAGCAGACTTGCAAAACGCAGTTTTGTCCAAAATTGTAAATTTTCAGGAAAGGCAAAAACTGATGCTCAGAAACGGGTTGAGCTACCGAATTGCTATTTGTACCATAACACAGCAAAAAAATTGAATGATTTGTTACTCTATTCATACACTGAGAAAAGCGAAAATAGCTCTATTATTAGAAAAAAAAGAACTGGACAAAATGCTATTTGCATGTCTCTAGTACTCTAGTGGATAAAGAGCGTTTTGATAGCCGCTCAAACAAACCGGTTTCTGGGTGAATTATCATGAAAAAAACAAACAAAGCATGTTCTTTATAAACAATGATTTTATTTTTCATACTTTCAGAGTGAAATTAATTTCCTGTATCGTCACACCAGTATTCTTCACACTTTCAGAGTCAAATTAATTTCCTGTATCGTCACAACACCAGCATTCTTCACTAGTAATTTTTCAACTCTCTATTTTTTTTTCTTCATTTTTTGACCCAAACCCTGGCCCCGGTGAGTCAACTTTGTCGAATCTTATGCGATGGACTTAATGCATTCTGTATATGTTTGGTGGTTTTCACCGTACATTTAAGCAGGACATGATGGGATTTGAATGTCCAGGATTTTATGAAACGATAGTCCTCCAAATGAATAATGCAACGCCATCTTTGGTTGAAAAACTGAAATTTTAGACAAACTGCGTTTTGCAAGTCTGCTCTTCACTTGTTCATGAGAAATCAATATATTTTATCATTTCTTCATTTTATAGGAATGAATTCCACTTGACAACTAACTCGTTCAAATTATCCACGCTATAGTGATGTTTGCATCAAGTTCGGTCATATGGTTCCGAAGTTTTTGGAAGACAAACAAACACACGGACTTTCACATTTATGATATTAGTATGGATATGAATTTTATCAATTTTCTTTGAGGTTCCCTATTCCTTAGACAATGTACCTACTTTCTTTCGTTACCCACAAATGATGATGTTCGGGAAAGATTATACTATATGGCTGTTCGTCGACGCAGTCATCCGACGGTAGTGTACATAAAGTCCTTATCTGCGTGCCGTCATCACACAGCAAGCCCGTATTTTATTAAGGAATACATAATGATAAAACTAATTTAAGCGTGAGTGCTTTACGAGGAGATCCTAAATGGGATGGAGAGCATCGTATCACATCATGCACGTTTGTAAAGTATCGATTCTCTGTTCAGACAAAGGGTCGTCAAAAGCCTGTTGTTTTGATAACGGGAGTATGTGTTCATGATTCGTGGATATGGATTGTTCCTTTCTTCCCTCGCGGAGTAAATGGCTGAATACGATTGAAATAAGATAGTCCAGGAGGATGGCGTTAATTCCTATTTATAGATACGATTCAACCGATTTTATTTATTAACAAGCGTTGAGAATCATTCAGAGATATTTGAAGCTCTGCATTTCCACAACGGTTTTTTGTTTTTACTAAGATTTTGTCAGTTTTCTTGAATTCCACTAGATACTTTAACTAACTTCCATGAAAGACTTGAACCCATTAAAAACAAATTCTTTATGCGACAAATTTCAAATGAGAGATTTCAAAGCTATTAAATAATGTTTTCAAATCAGAATCTGCTTCAGATCGATTTGCTTAATAGTCCGGGATCCAAGGCCCATTTTTTGTACTTGATTACTATAAAAGCTAACTTTCCTTGAATAGCTTCTATTTGATGAACGCCCAACAATACCTATCCTGTACGAACCACTCCATTGATGATTCTAAACAAATATTACTAACTACATTAATTATTTTTCGTTGAATCCCAAGATAATTATCTGAATTATGTGAAAAAATATTTGTCCCATAAAATCTGTGATTTGATGAAAAGTCCCCTTCTGGGAATCGATAATGAGGTCATCAAAAACGATTAGGAACTAGCTGATTCTTTTTACTTAGTTAATATACTCCTCGTCAATAAATTCCGGACAGGAAAAATTTTTGTCAAATTCAACACCCCTGTATCTCTTTCGTGGTTTTCTGATTTTGTTGAAATTTTCACCAGGTATAGTATTGGTTCTTGTAATATTAACCTGAAATTTACTTTGCAAAAATATCTGTAGTTTATCCGATATAGAGGGAGAAACAAATGTTGTGTTTATAACCCTTCATTTCTGAACTTGAAGCGGAAAAATTGATATCATTAAGTTTTAATTTGAAGTGTGACCCTTTCCTATTAAAATGTTTTTTGATTTACGTCAGTATTTGCTTTTAAAAAAAAAGATGCACATTTTCACAAGAAGTGTTGCATTTTTTCAATTTTTTATAACAATTTAAAACATTATAATACCTTATCGACTAGTAAACATAAACAAATATCTGAAAATTAATAGCGTGTATTTTCACACTTGCTTTCTCCTCACTTCTACCATACGACGTGGCATACTTTCAATGCATTTACGAATTGCTTCTGTGGGAAGCAACAATTTCTGTTAATGTAGAACAATGCTAGGCCTCACGTTGCACGGGATTTAACAGAATGCTTTGAAGAGGCGAATATTCAACGATTCGTGTGGCCATCCAGAAGTCCCGGATTTAAATCCAATTGATGGAATGTATGGGATATGCTAGGTAGACATGTTCGAAATCGGTAGCCCAACACCTTGCCCGATATTACGAACAGCCCTTCTTGAACGGGAAAATATTTCCCCAGAAGCAATTCGGAAATGCATTGAAAGTATGCCATATCGTATGGAAGAAGTGATGAGAAAGCGAGGTGGAAATACACGCTATTAATTTTCAGATGTTTGTGTATGTTTGCTAGTCGATAGGTATTGTAATGTTTTCAATTGTTATAAAAATTGAAAAAATGCAACACTTTCTTTGAAAATGTGTATCTTTTTTTAAATAGATACTGTCGTAAATCAAAAAACATTTCGTTAAGAAAGGATCACAGTTCAAACTAAAACTCAATGATATCAAATTTTCCTCCTCAAATTCACACAGGGTGTTTTAGAAATGGAGGGTATAAAATAAGGTTTTTTTCTCCCTGTATAAGGGATAAACTACAGATATTTTTACAAAATAAATTCAGGTTAATATTACAAGACCCAATACAACAAAATCGCATCACCACGAAAAAAGATACAGGGTGTTGAATTTGACAAAAATTTTGCCTGTCCGGAATTTATTGACGGGAGTGTACTAATATAATTTAACAGCTTTATTGTCCTACAAATTGCGTGGTACATATTATGCCGGTCCTACGCTCAGAAATTGTTAATACCACAAGGCCGTTACTAAATGTGTTACAAAAATATTCCATAAGGGGTAAGTACAGTAGGCGCTCGATAATCCGGCATTCGCCAATCCGCACGCTCGGTAGTGTCCGGCACTTTGGGACCCAGGACCCCCGCTCTATAATCCGGCATTTTATACAGCTGATCGCCGGACTACCGAGAGGTTCGAGTAGTTTCTCCCGCTGGGCAGTCCGGACCTAACCTCGAAAGTGATGTCACGTATTTGTTTTCTCTTGTTTCACAACGTCCCTTGACAAAATAGCGTTCAAATTGTGCTAAAGTGGGATAGTGGTGAAAATCATATGAAGTTAGCTTTCTTTTTCTGTACAAATTCGGTAATCCGGCATTTTCGATAATCCGGCATGAAGGGTAAAAATCGGGTGCCGGATTATCGAGCGCCTACTGTACCTAGATTCCTGAAAAATTAAGTTATTCGAATTTTCAAATAAAGATTTTTTTCACCGTATCTTATGTTATAAATTAGAGAACAAAAAAATTACAATTTTTTTGGAAAAGTGATACATAGCAACGTTTTAATAGACTGAATTGAATTTGCAAAGAACATATTAGCCTATTATGTAATATTTTTGTCCTACAGTAAGTATTACTAAAAATCGTCTTATGGTATTAACAATTACTGATCATAGGACCGGGATAACGTACCACGAAATTTGTACGATAATATGACTAATAACCTATATAAATATTTACTTAGTAAAAAAACTGCTGATTAGGTACTAATCACTTTCGATGATATAGTTATAGATACATGTTGAAAGGAGGGGACTCTTTTATCAACCATAGATTTTGTAGGACGAATAATTTTTTCGAATAGTACAAATAATCATCTTAAGATTCAACCAAAAATAAATCCAGTTACTACTTGATTTTTTACAATCATCTGATCGACATACTTTATCCTTGCTACCTCTGTAGGCTCCACAATGGACACGTTCGTACAGGCTACTGATGGGCATTTCATGGAATAGAAACTACTCACGGAAAATTAGCTTGATAGTTATCGAGTGCAAAAATGGACTGTAGATTCTGGATTATAACATTTTCCTGCTGTTGTTGAATCAATCGTAGGAACTCTCTGACAACACTGATTATCAGACACCTTCATCATTTTGTCACCCCCCGAGTAGTCGAGTACCGAGTCGAGTTAAATTTTTGAGTAACCAACGAAAAAAGGAAAACGACAATCTAGAAAAAAAACCATAGATAAAAAACCACTCCGTTTCATCAATACTCAACTCATTCACTTCTCGTTTTAAAATCTTACTGCATATTTCTGTTAATGAATAAGTATAAAAATGAAATCATTTCCTGAAAGGGTGGGTCCTTGAAACAAATACACCAAGCATGAAATGGTTCAAAGCTGAGATTTAGTAACAATATAACCGAACAATGCAATAATTAGTTGTGAACTCAAATACACAACGTATGTTTCCACGCTTTTATTCGAAACTCTGGATTGAAAACATAGAATCCTCTATGACCGACGAGGAAAAATAAACCGTTAAAAACTCTCAGAAACTTCTCGTCTTTTTTGCGATAGGACACAGACAATGGACGGAAAGTTCGCTCCCAACTTTTTACTATAGAGATCATTCATTTCCTCTGCTCCAAGAGCGACCCGACCGTACAAAAACGTTCCTGGGAAATGCTTATGACAGCTTAAAAACAATGCCTGATAGCCCTCTTCTTTGCCCTTCGGGAAATGAGTAAATCCGCTAGCCGACAATCGGATCTAAAACAAACGACTTCTTGTTTTTAGTAGTGATAAGGAAAAAAGGTCGGGGTTCTTTCAAAGTAATGAATTGTTTATTGTCTCTTCGAGTATAGCGAGAGGAGATGGTTTCCGAAGGATTACAAACTGGTCTTCTTGGTTTATTTGTACTTGTCTCGGGACTAGCGCAGATGAGCTTTGAAGGCTTCAAAGTACCGCAATTCTGAAGGATTATTACAATGTTCGAATTCATCTTCAGCACGAAATGTTATCTTCCATAATGTGTTCTTTCAGTTTCAGGAAGTATCACGTTATGATGAAAGTTTCTATGAGATGAACCACCTTGACCAATTTATTATTATTATCAGCATTATATTTGCTGATGTAATAGAGCGCATAAGATTTCATGGAGTTATAAACTAGCCTAACTATTCGAAAATTATGTTATTATCTGTATTCAGATAATCTATTTTGTGAGACTGATCATCTAGTTCAAAACTCGTGTCAAATAGAGATTATGTTTTTAGGAATATGAAGTATATCTCAATTTTTTCAAGAGTGCACGTGAAAAAATTTCAAGAATTCAACAGCACATCAAAAGTTGCAAGTATTACTTACAAATAATATCGATAAAAAATGAGACAAATTTGTTTCTCACTCATAACTCTTGAACAATCGATATTTGAAAAAGTCCAAAACTAGATTCCAAAAATTTGAAGAAGTTGGCAATGATCTCGCGGAACTCTACCTCCATTATTTATGATTTTAATTCTACCCTGAAAATAAAATGTTTTACATTTGTTTTCGAAACTGCAATCTGAAAAACCAAATGAATCTGATCCGAAAACTAAACTTATCAAATTTTCTTATAGATCTATAAATATAGTTATATATATTCTTTGTAAAAGTGTTTTGAACAGCATTTCATTCACGACGAAATCTTTGAATCTCTGGTGTAAACTTTTAAAAGCGATTAACATCTGTATAAAAATCGTATGCACAAACAACGGTTCATACACATATTAACTCATTCAAAGTCAGGATAGCAGAAATTTTTAATAAAAAAATTGCGATCATCATGGAAACTCCTTTGTCTATTATTATTAGAAAAGAAATTGGGATGAGATAAAGTGGCCCATAATCCTCATGCAGGATAAAAAAATATGAATAAAAATAAATAAATCAAATTAAAACAATTGTTTATTTTCAAATAAATCCCAAAATCTTCAGAATAATGAATTTCGGATTTGGAATCGATCTTTGCCAATCATTTATTTCATTTCATTGACTGTTTAATCCTCATATTTCATTTATTATTTGCTGTAAAATTAACATGCCAATCTGAATCCAATGAAATATCGCTCATGTTTTCGGAAGCTTCATAATATGTTTCAAATCAAATCACCTTGTTGATCAGACTATATTTATGGTTTCTATACAGATCGCAATGCGATACAGACTCCGTGGGGATGCCAAAAGTTGGAAAAATACTCCAATCGATTTGCGCTAACTAGACTAAACTTACAAAGTGAATTGCTGAAATTTGATATAACTTGTGATTCAACTTGTCAGGATTTCATGATTTGTGAATATAACTTTGATATGAATGCGCTGTCACATTTGTAATTTAATTTGGACCGAAGAAAACATAATTGAAACTGGGTTGTGCGTTACCGAATGTTGTGAGCGTTTAAATAATTATTGATAAGGAAGAACTGCAACTGATATAACTTTCGGATTGTTTTCATTCCAGAGTTAGATATAAGTGTAGAACAGTTGCGGATCCAGGGGGGAGAATGGGGTAACGTTTCCCCACAAATGGCCCGGACTTGCTTTTCCTCTAGAATTTTACATACTAAGGCTAAAACAATTACAAAACATTTACAATTTTCCTGCAACAAGGTTAAGTATTGTTTAATCCTTTGATTGCTCAAGTTTGCCTTTATTATTAATGTATAATGTAACTCCCCATATATAAATCTGATAACTAACATATGGAGGAATAGGTAGCCTCAGACTCTTACGTTCTCCCCCATCTGAATCCATTGGATTTCGTATTTGAGTAATTTGTAATCTTCAGTTTACACTCTGCCATTATTCAGCCTAAATTATTTAAGAGATCTGATAGTAGCATTGTGTGGTCATTATCAGGACTACTATAGGAATATTTGAAAGAAGGCTCAAAAATTTTATGACAACTCTCTCAAGCTTGTTGCTTGTAGGCAACAGACCGACGCCGTAGGCAACAAGCTTTCGAAATCTAATCATAAATTTTTTTCGATTATCAATGTCCTTGGTTTATTACTACTGAAAATTGAACTGCCAGGAAAAAACATAGAAAATCATTCTCTCCGGTCACACAGACGAAATCAAAATGGTGCATTAATATGGAATGAAAACATTGAAAAACGCTCATCTCCAATTGTAAATTTTAGTTAGTTTGGAGATAGAAGTATTGATTGCATCAAAATTCTGCAATGTCCGTTGTTCTCCAGAGTGAAAATGAACCGTTTGAAACTTTAGTTTCTCGAATATCTCTCTCACGAAAAAAAAAAGTCTCGCTGAAAATTATTTCCTTCCTTATTATCACCTTCTACTCTTTAAAGTAAAGTTGAAGGTTTGATAAAATATGCAAAGAATGTGTAAATTGTGTTTCACGATCACATTATGTGGAATTAGTGTCAGTGTTTCTCAGAACCCCTAAAAAAAATAAAAACCGTCAATTTGTCAACTACTTCCAGATGTTTTGTATCTATGTAATGCAGGTACCTAGTTATTTTTATAGAAGAAATCAAGTCTTGAAGTCACTTGCATTCATCTACCTATACCCCATATCTACGTAATTTACTTTTGAAAAAGAGAATAGAGGATAATATCAATATTCTGAACATGTGAGGAATCTCTGAGACAATGGAGAAAATATTTAGAATACTCAAAGTATAGATTTTGCATCTGAAACATTTCGGCACTTTAATTGAACAACAAATGCAAGACGGATAAAAAATGAGAAATTATTTAATTCAATATTTATTTAAGTGGATATGAATCTCGAATGCCAATCGTGACTGATATACTTGTGGATTATTTAATTTTTTTATTGACAAGCTTCAAATAACTTACGTTTTCTTTTTCAGGGCTATATATCAATTTTTCTGATCTCAATGTAATTTTAGTAGCCCTGAAGAAGTAAACGTAAGTTTCCCAAAGCTTGCTGAAGTAATAAAGAGATAAAATAATCCTGTACTATTCACTACAAATTCAATTAACCACAAGTATATTAGTCAATATCAATTATCTGATAGTAATAATGTTTAGCCGATGCTATTTCTATTTCATTCGTTCTTGTTTATGCTTGACTGAAGGCTTTCCCAGATGGATTTTCGAAGCCTCAGGGTAACAATAGCAGTAGTGGCGGAGTATTCTTTTCAAAATTTCAGAAGAGGATCGCGTAGTAATCAAAGGGAACCTCTTGACAAATTTGTTGCTCTGGAAAACCACTCTTTCGATCCTTAAAGGTCTCTGAGTCAACATGATGTTGACGACAAACTACATCCCGAAGTTTAACGTCTATAACAAACGAAAAAACTAACTAATACTGGATGTATTGAACTCGCACATACACCAAATTGACGTGATGTAGATATACCTAAGAAGCTTATGTTCAAAAAAAAAACTTCTGCCCAAAGAGACGTATTAAGAGACTCTATTATGACAAATGAATGTGGACCATTAAAAACAGCTCAGCTTCTAGGCTAACCGACTGATGTTCAACTCATATCCCATTCTTATAAATATAACCAATCCTCTATTCATTAGGCAAACACAGCGGGAGACATACATCTTCAAACTTCTCTAGCACACCAAAAAAGAACAGAGCGAATGGCTGGAAGTCTCTTAGAGCCAACCACTTGTGAACGAACACTTCAGATTAATTTATTCGTCGAAGACCCCAGAGTGCTTGCATACGACTGGTTAATATGCATTACACGTGGTTGAGGATTTCTATCTTGCCTCCTGTATGACAGATCGTGAATCACTAATGATGAACATCCTTTTTTTATTGCATAAACGGAACGCTTATTCAACCCCATGTGGGTGGAGTTCATTGTGAAGGATTGGGTGTTCCTCTCTCAGAATTAATGAGAGCAAAGAGAAAGAGACCGTTTAGGATCTGAATTGAACCGGATAAGTTCGTGCAAAATGCGCTTTTAGAAACGACCAGCTGATCTCATTGAGTTTGAAGATGGCATTAAAAACACAGTGGTGTAGTGGGTAAATGATTTTAATTTCATTTGTTATTATTATCATTTTTTAATTAATTAAACAGTGTGGGAATGCCGTTCCCACGCGTTCCCGCCCCACTACACCCGTGAATAAAATGGGTTAAATGACTGTTGGACTATTGGATCGAAAAATTAAGTTTTTTCCGAGTAAGTTATATATATTACATATAATTCTGTGATTCCGTCTCTTGAATGGTTGATTACTTAATTTGCCAATTCTATTTCATCCAAAAAAGAGTAAAATCAATTCTAATTTTCCGAGAAACCTATTTGTTGTCATCGATAAAAAAGCTCAAGAATAGGTGATCCAATTTTACTCCTTTGCTAATTTAAATTAATTGGCAGATATTTGATCGAAGTGAAAACAATTCAGAATTTCAGAAAAGCTTAATCGAACCAGAAACATTTTCATGTAAAATATTGCCAGGACGAGGCCGAATTTCTAACATTGTCAGAAAGTTATCAGATCTCATGTAGAGCCAAGCTGCTAACTCTACACTCTTCAACTTCACAAACCCTATATTTCACAAACCTTGGTCGAAATAAGTGATTTGGCCGTTTCTCTTTCGCCACGTGAGCGTAAGGGGAAAAATCATTCGCTGTTCATAACTTTTCTGTTTTACAATAATTCTTATACAGAAGCAGGTCGTGTTGAGGACGATACGTATAGTGAGAAAGGTCTTGCAGGGGATTTAGCATCTGTCTTGGAAAACAAGCCCGGCATATGAATTGCGCCCATTAATGGTGATT
The DNA here is from genome assembly GCA_038502775.1 of Hippodamia convergens. Taxonomy (NCBI): domain Eukaryota; kingdom Metazoa; phylum Arthropoda; class Insecta; order Coleoptera; family Coccinellidae; genus Hippodamia; species Hippodamia convergens. Next base: position 46,825,090 of record CM076614.1, read on the forward strand.
ATCAAAAAAAAATATATATTCTTTTGATTTAGAGAGCTAAAATTATATATTGAAAACAAAAAAGGTACCTAACTGAGGTTGGTACAACACAGCAAAACCAAACAGGTCTGCAGTATGATTAAATGAGGAAAGGGGAAAAAATTACTTAAAATATCAATATCAGGAAAATCTTGACATCATGTGATCTGAGAGAACTGCTTCATGTTATCAGTCGATGTGCTCAGATAAACAGATTCTCCACAAAAACGATTCGTAATTCTTTATCTGAGATGGAAAAAGACAAACGCAGAAAAAAAAACCAACTATTCAGAATAAATTAAATTATTTTGAAATTAACCACCCATTTCAGAAATGCATTTGTTACTATGTGTATAGCCTCGAAACCATCGTGAAATTTACAAATGGGGACAACTATCTATAAGATGTTCTATAGTCTCCTCATTTTCCCCACACTCACAACTAGGGCTCTCAACCCATTATTGATTCAAAATCAACAATGTACAGGGTGATTAATTTATCTTGGTAACCCCAATTTTCTCGAAAACGCCCGAATATTTTTTCATTCTGTGAATGGCGTTTTGAACACGTCAATGTCGACTTGAGATGCGCATAAAAATCTGCGGAATAAATAAAGACGCCAGGCGTCGCGGCGCTATCAAAAATTTTTTGTCATTCGAAAGATAATTTCATTCCGAATTTTTTTTTCGAATACAATTTTTATCGATTTCTAACCGTTAGTGATCTGCACAGCGTGTTTTATATTGATTCTATTCCATTTATTTTTTCTGTATTGTGGTAGTATGCCTTTATTTAGAGACATAGATGTGATTTTGTGATTTGAATTCAAGAAGGCTATTTTTCTGGTCAATGTGCTCCTTCAAATAAGATGAAATATGTGGCTACAGCAAGAAGGGGCTTCATGCCACCACGCTGCCATTCTCAAGAGATATTTAGATCAAGAATTCGGAAAAAAGGATTGAAACCAATGGACCCATCAGATATCGCCAGACCTAACGCTCATGGATTACTTTCTGAGGGGTCCCCGTGAATATATGGTATACCAAACTGATTCTAATAACTTGGACTATTTGAAATTGAAGATAAGAAACGCATGTGCCCAAGTGGACCCTTATATTTTGACCAAAGAGATGAAATAACTTATGTATGGATCATAATGGCTGGTATATAGAACATATGATTCGAAATTTTTCGTTTGTTATTAAAAAAAAAATGTTTATTATTATAAGATATAATTTTTTTAAGAAAAAGAAAAATTCTTTTGCCTTCACGGAGGCCACATCGAGAACATTTTTGAAACATTGATGAATTCAAAATAGTTATCATCGAAATTAATACCATTTTTAATTCCCAGGCTCAGAGATCTTTTATCATGAGGTTGGAGAATGATATTAGATTTTGCCACTGAGATGAGAGATATACCGGTTTCGGCCTTGTTGGGCCTCATCAGTATCCGCACTCTCAGGACAAAATCTTCATAAAAAACTTCGAAATTTGAAGCAATTGGTTGTGAAGTAATGAGTAAAATATTACAAGGTACTAAGGTGGTGACATCTTTGTTTCAAAAATGTTCTCGATGTGGCCTCCGTAAAGGCAAAGAATTTTCTTTTTCTTAAAAAAACATTCTGGCTTCACAGTCACAAAAAGAATTGGGCGTTTTCCATCACTTTGAGAAAGAAGCAAGCGGGCCCTGAATAGAGCCACTGCTAACATTCATTCAGTGAAAGAGGAAGTACAGTTTTCTTTTTTTGCATTTGATTGGAGATGTGAAACTTCATTTTGACGCAATTGGATGTCACCACCTTAGTACCTTGTAATATTTTACTCATTACTTCACAACAATTGCTTCAAATTTCGAAGTTTTTTATGAAGATTTTGTCCTGAGATGTGCGGGATACTGATGAGGCCCCAAGAACCAAGAGATATACCGAAACCGGTATATCTCTCATCTCAGTGACAAAATCTAATATCATTTCTCCAACCTCATGATAAAAGATCTCTGAGCCTGGGAATTTAAAATGGTATTCATTTCGATGATTACTATTTTGAATTCATCTATGTTTCAATAAGATATAATATTTAATGAATAAAATAATAGAAAAATACTTACACAGCCTCCGTCATTTTACGGAACATAATCAAATTTAGGTCATCTAGCCATTATGATCAATACACAAGTTAAATCATCTCCCTATTTCATCATAAGTCACTTTGGACAAAATATAAGGTTCCATTCATTTTCGAATTCTTAATCTCAATATCTCTTCACAATGGCAGCGTTGTGACATGAAGCCCCATCTTGCTGTATCCACATATTTGATCTTATTTAAAGAGGCAGATTGTTTAGAAAACTTGCCTCCTTGAATTCAAGGCATAAAATCATATCTATGTCTTCAAATCAAGCCATACTACCACAATACAGCAAAAAATAAATGGAATAGAATCAAAATAAAACACGCTGCAGATCGCTGACTGTAAGAAATGGACAAAAATTGTATTCGAAAAAAAAGTTCAAAATGAAATTATCTTTCGAATGACATGATAAAAATGGTATGTCCCTGGAGAAAAAAGTTTTGATAGCGCCGCGACGCCTGGCGTCTTTTTCATTCCGCAGATTTTTATGCATATCTCAAGTCGACATTGACTTATTCAAAACGCCATTCACAGAATGAAAAAATATTCGGGCGTTTTCGAGAAAATTGGGGTTACCAAGATAAATGAATCACCCTGTACGAAGTATAGAAATATACCTTTACCTACCTAGGTTCTAGCTGCGATGGCGATGTATTTGAGAGCTACCATCACAACCATTTTATAAAGAATCCTACATCATACAATGATCACAACAGGAAATTGCACAATTGAAACTGTGGTTGGGGGTATTACAGGGAAATTGTATTTGGTGTAAATACACATGAGACGTTTTACGAGCCTTTTATTTAATCTCTTATTCAAAAAAGGGATGTGATTTTCAACGAGAATTCTGGAATATTTTTTTTCATTCATAACAAGCAGTCCTCCATTTATATCAATTTTCAGACCACTAGCATCAAAATTGGCCGAAGAAAAACACAACCTTATACATCCCCTGGTTCTAAATGTTGAGGGTGAAAGTTTCCAGTTTGGGAATTTTTCCGTTGCTTGTGTACTGAAACAGAAAGCATGCCGAATGGATACATAATCTTTCGGCCTGATGATAATCCTTAAGCCAGAATGCATGAGCAACTAGAAAATAGCATGATGTAAATAACATACATTTTGTCATGAAAATGGATTACCCACCTAATGAACCACAAGGAAATGGAGAATAATATGAAAAGGGTTAGAATGCGGCATCGCAAGCTTCTAGAAAATTTCTGGAATCTTCTGGAATATTCCCCAAAATCTGCTCAGCTGAAGATAAATGGGGAAACATATGCGAGGATTCCGACGATCGCACTGTAATTTCACAAAAATTGGTGGCAACAGATGAAACATTGTCATATACAAACAGTTACACCCAGCAAAGTCATGAATTACACCGACCCTTCTGAACGAATGAAACTTCGAATATTCTGCTCCTTGAGTCCGATAAGTCGAACTGTCTTCACTTTGAAATTATTTTTATAAACTCCCCCTTGTTTCGTCTGAAAGGGAGCAGAAGATTCGGACTATTTCCTAGCCCAAGCATTTTCAGATCTTGCTGAAAACTCGCACCGGAAGCGCGATAAGGAGGACATAAACAAGTTGAGGCCGGGCGGAACGTTATGGCCTCGCGACCCTTTTTAACTGAGATAAGCGAAAGGCGTAATCGGGCCATTACTTACCCCCTTAAGGAAGGTGGGCGCAGCTTTTTTATTTCGGGGGCTCAGGTGCGTGGGCCCGAGGATGGATGGGGCGGTCGTAAATTCAGGCTAGTCGCAAATTGTGTCCCGGCAGAGGAGGATTGACGAGAAGATTTGTGTTTGATGGCAGGTATTCTTTCGAGCTTACAGCTTTCGAGATATTGCCAAGACTAGATGTTGATATGGAGGAGGATGACATAGCTGGAAATGTCAGCCTTTCTTGCAATTCGTGATTGTGACTGGTTGGGTTCCATTTTTGTAGAAACCATTGAACGTATGATGTTGTATTTCGGTTATATCAATATTTTTTCTGTTACACGTAGCGTATTTACTGCTTGGAGAATGAAATCCAATTGTGAATTGTTGATTCCGAGGATGAAAGTTCTATGCCCGAAGGATGTGATGAACTTCAGACTTTGAACTGTTTCATATGAGAACAGGATAACTCATCATTTACTTTGACTGTGAAATTACTAAATTACTTTAGAAGTACAACGAAGTAAATGTTAGCCATACGAGAACAGCTCAATGAATGTGAATAACACTAGAGTTATTCACGGAAACCGTATCTTCATCATGATCGAAATATTTTTACACTACATTTTTGAGGTTGTAAAAAACCTTATTTTCGTCATTCGTCAATATACATACGTATAGGTTCTATTGAGGGTTGGCCGATATATATCGAGTGATATATATCATGATATACATCTTGATATATATCTGATATTTATTGACTCGATATATATCATGATATATATCATTCAAATCCCATCAAATACCGCAGAAAAAAATCCTTGATAATTTGGTTAAAATTGAAAAAGTGCGTTCTGTGGTTAGATCTCCCGTCTCGGGGATTCTTTTTTGTTATATTTATTTTATTTTTATTTAGAAAAAATATTCTGTTTTTTGTCTTGTTTCTTCTGTTTTGTTACTTGTTTTAATTAAAATTTCATGAATAATGGACTTTCAATACATATGTATGTTAACTGAACGGTTTTTTGCAGTTTAGCTGAGGAACAAAATTTTTGATATATATATCATATATATATCGGATATATATCCGATATTATGATATTTTGATATTTATATAAATATCATGATATTTTCCAACCCTGGTTCTATTATGAAGTTAGATTAAAAAATTATTCGAGTTTGTACAATCGTAAAATGGTATCTTCTAGACAACTGAAAAATGAATAGGGCGTTATCGAAACACAAATACAGGCCTCACTTCATTAAAGGATCCTGTAATAAAAAATCCCTTGACGTTGGGCGGATATTTGAGCTATCGAAACTATTGACATTTAATTTATTTTGACAGTTGTGAGAAGCTGTTTGACCTAGAAGATCGCGAGAACTGTGAAAATAAGGAATTTTTTATTTAAATACGGCTGTCCTTCATTCAAGTCAAGTACATGAGGCCTGTATTTTATTACAGGCCACCTTATAAATTTTTTGCGAATGCGCAGAGTATATGTCAAAATAAGGAAAACTTTAGTTAAGTAAGGCCTCTATTTGCGCTAATTTTCAAACGTTACAATTTGATCTCGCAATATTGCTCATGACTTGCTGAATTGTATACTACAAATACAGTTTTTTCGGCTCAACATACTTAATTTTTCAGTTTTCCAATATTACCTCCGAACAATCCCTTAAGGCGCAGTTACACGGTGCGTGGTTCGCTGAACTTGCCTGCACGAACCATGATCCACAATCCGTCTGACATAGGTGGTTTGTAGTAAATCAGACGGTTTGTGGTTCGTCCAGAAAGGTTCGGCGAACAAGGCACCGTGTAACTGCGCCTTGTTGTAAGTTTATTAGTTGGTGTCCGCAGCTCTTACATGTTAGCGGATATCATAAAGCGAAAAATTCGCGATGTTTTGGTCCTTTAGATGTTTTCTATGATACTATTAGTTGGGTGTCTCCATACTTCAAGCTTACATATAAACTTCATTTACTCGTATACTGTCCCTGATCTGAGACCTAGTCATCTACGGCGGCTGTGAAAAATCGAAATTACTTTTGTAATATTTCATTAATACCATTTGATCTGCAGGATTATTTCTGTGATGGTCTCTAGATAGTTAATGACATCTTTTTCACTAGAAGAAATCAAGCCGTGACTGGACTTTCACTGCTTAGATGAAATTGATATCTTCATTATACATACAACTTACAAAATTTAGATTCAACCATTGCCCATTTCACAGTTAATTCCGCTAATAAATATTTGATTGTTATATTTTCTGACTATATATGAAACGTCTTGCTCTGTTCGAAGTAGCAAACTCCATGATTAAGGAGTACCTTGATCTCTACCCTTTTGCTCTTCAAATAAGCAATGCAAGGGACAATCTGACTTCTAGCTCCAATAAGTATTGTTCGAAGCCAGACATATCGGTGTGGAAAACTGATTGGTGTAGTGTAGAATTCAAAAATATTTGCAAATAATCAATTAGACCGGGTACACATTAAGCATTTGGAAACGCGTGTTTTGCTAACGTGTTTCAAAACACAAGTGCTCCACTCTCCAATGATACAGTAAGTACACTTGCAAAGGCGCCATTTAGATCCAGGAAACGCTTGTTTGCGAGTGTACGGAAACATTGGATTTCTTGAGTTTTGAATCGCACGTTTGCAAAACGCGCATTTTCAAATGCCTAATATGTATCCGAACTTACTGTAAAAGTTTATTACCAATTCTACATTATGTAATAGAATTTCAATCGTTCGGCGGATTGAAAGACCAATAGGAATGATATGGTACTAGATTTGGAGATGAGGGCTGATGAAAACTTCCTTCGAGTTTAATGTGCTGATTGATGAAACCTATTTCAAGAAAAAGAACAAATTCTTTGCCTATACGGAGGCCACACCGAACACATTTTTGAAACATAGGTGAATTCAACATAGTTACACATATATATTTACCATCAACTGCCTACATCCTCTTTCGATCCATGAGAGTTTACATGCCCTAAATCAGGGCATCACGCAAGTTTTTCCGAGTGGCATAACGAAGAAAGCTATAAGAAAAAAACTTCACAGTACTTTAAATAGAGCAATCTGAACAGCACCTGGTATCCCATGGTATATCAGCAATAAACAGATCAAAGAAAAACTTAAAATTAAAATTATAGAGGAAATAGTACTTGAACATACAGAGAAAATGGTTCAAATAATGAAAGAACATAGCAACGATAAATAAAAAAGATACCTACCTAAAATTCCTTTCAGAAAGAATGACAAAAGAATGTATATAGCTCAATATAAACACTGAAACTCGACAGAAGACCAAATAAATATGAGTGAGAAGTCCTTTTTTGAAAGCAAGTTGAAAAAAAGGAAAAATGAGAATAGAGGCGTATGAAATGATTCTCGGTACTCATATAAAGATCAATGATCAACTCGCCGCCCGTTGGATACAAAACTGTAATCATCAAATTACATCCGCCTAGATTTTCCTGAATGCTTTAGTTTACCTTTTAATTCTTTCACCATTTTAATATTAGCTATTTTGCTATTTTTAGTTCATATTGAAAGTTTTAATTCTGCGTGATTATTGTAATATGTATCATGAAGAAATGCCGTTCGAAATATGTCCATCGTTGTACCAAACATATCATTCTGTAATAATTTTTCAATAAAAACGAAAAAGTAGCAGTATCACAATATACCTGGTAGTATTATTTAATATTGTTGCTTTATAGAAAATCAGTTCTGAATAAATTCAAGTTTGGCACAAAGACGCATTAAGTTGGTCGAATGGAACAACATTTTAGAAAAGACTAAAAGTGCAGGGTCTCTCGTTCGTACAATGTATCAATATCTCAACATCTTCTTGATTATGCGTAGACAGAGCTGGAGAAGTTAAATAATAGAATTTTTGTACAACTGTCATTAAAAGTGACACTTTCAATGACAGAAAACAATGTTAAAATTGATTGTTTACGTGGAAGCGTGTTAAAAATATTTTCAACATTAGTGTTCAAAATATTGTTAGCACTCCATTTTCTCATGATGAAATCAGATGAGAAAAATTCAGCAGTTGCAAATTTTTATTATCGATATTTAACAGTCATTACTTATGAACATTAATATTAATCGTAAAACTAGAACAATTACTAACATTAATCCTCAGCACAACAATCTCTTGATTATTTGAACATTAAAAGGCATTTAGAAGTTTATTGTCGTTGCAAATTCGCCCATTTCATTATCAAGATAGGGCAGTTGTACAAAAACATTGTATGGTATTTGTGTTAAAAGTGATTTTATTTTGTTCGTGAAATTGTTCAATTCGCTCCGCTCATTTCACAAACTTTTTCACTCACAAAATAAAACGTCACTCATATCATAAATAAATATTTTTATTATTAATATTGTCGAGCCGATTAATTGCCGAATATTGTCGAGTCATTAGTAATAAAAATGGAATACCAATGATTCCTCGCAATTACTCATTCATCCATCCACCTCAAGTAAAAGCTCATTTATAGGCGCCCATTCATAAATTGCTGACCATTCATAAAGTTACAATAATGTATGTATTTCTGTTTCAGATACCTAACTCAAGTCGTCCATTCAAGACTCAACAGCACAGAAACACGAATAATAATGAAAAGCACCTATCTAATCTAAGCAGCATAGCCCATATTCCTAATTGGAGATTGGCATTTCCTCAAACATACAAAGGATTTCCCTTTATCGACTGAAGACAATATAATCAATGAATTATTCAATGTTCACTCACCGCGAAGGAGGAGAGAGATATTACGCGACCTTAACAGTTTAATATAAGGTCATCGACCATGCATTTCTCTGTTTAGAAACATCATAGCTGTGTCCCTCGCCATGGATGATGAAAATAGTCGTCTCCGAGCTTCCCAGCGAGTGTCGTACAACGTAAAAGTTTGTGAAATTTCGGTCCGGTTCTACCGCGACAAGAACGACTGATAATGTCTTCACAGTGATTTAATTATAGTTTCGCCACAACGGTTGTGATTATCTTCCATCCAAGTCTGTTTTGAAAATTTACAAATAGAGAAGACCTTTACTTGTGTTATTTGTTGTTGATGAGTGATTTATGATGGTTACATGATATAGATCAGATATTTATTGAAAATGGACGAGGAAAACCCGTCCAGGAGACTGAGTCAAGTGTTCGACCCCCTTTCCAGGCTAGGGGAGCTCACAAAGCTGTCCCATTCGACGCCTTCCTCCCCTAGGTTATTACCTAGGAGGCACAGGGATGTTGGCGGTGCTTCGTTTGACATGCTAGAATCTGGTCCGAGCAGGGGTAGTGATGGCAATGGGGTAAACTGGAGGGATAGGTGTTTTGAGCTTCAATTGGAGCTGCAGAGAAGCAGGGCTCAGGCGACGAGAAGCAGGGATATGCTGCGAGAAAAGGTAAGTCACGTGCTCGACGCAAGTTACTATGGTGTGAGCCTATTTAATGATTTCACTGAACTTCTATCTAAATCAATCAATCCTTATAGGAAAACTATTTGTAAAACTAGAGGTTTTCATTGGAGAACTCCCACGTCGTTGTACTTCATTTGAAATTGAAGCAAATTTTTTACAATCTTTTCTTATTTATATGTCTACTTATCTCTTAATATCATGCAATCCCATCTTATTGACACTTCGATGTTTTATGGATCCTTAAGTTCTCAAATCATGTAGGTGACATTGTTACTAAATTTTACAGTCATTATCAAATCATCACAATGATTTTATTCCCAAGAGGATTATAACGGACAGTCATCAAAGCCTGAATTATTTCGGAGTCAACTTCAAAATGATAAAATCCATACTTCCATACTAATATTATAAATTAATGTGAATGTCCTTGTGTTTGTTTGTGTGTTCGTTTGTCCTCTATGGACTCAGGAACCAGATGATCGATTTTGATGAAACTTTCCCTATATTGTGAAGATTTTTTTTTGGGAGGTTTTCATGTAGAGTTCATCCCTATATAATGAAGAAACAAGAAAAAATATCGTTTTTTTTGGAAAATCCGGTACTTGCCGGCTTTTACGGGCGATGCTGCGTAAACTATGAGTGATAGAGAAACATAGTCAAGGACAATTTTGTAGTGCTTGAAAAGTTCTATAAAAAAGTCCGCGACGGCATATGTCTAACTGCCGAAGACAACCCACGATAGTCATTCTTATTATTTTCAATTCAACCCAAAATAATGGTCAATTTGAAGAGGGCTTTTGACTGGCATGGAATGAATCAATATAAAAATGAATGTGACTTTTATCTGCGGCATTTATTCCAGATGAAAAATGCTTTTTACAGTATAGTTTTCTAATGGATGCTTTGAAAGTTACAGTAGGTTGAACGAGTGTGAATTTGAGCAAGAAATTATTGAATCTATACGCGACATCGTTTTGTCATGTATACACGTGCAGTCTCTCCTTCGATACGAGGTTATGAATATGGGGTTGCCGACCTATCAGTATCGTTTTAAATATAAATATAACGCGAGCGAAGGCGCGGGTATGAGCTTGTTCACCATAATTTCTTGAAAACATAACATAATATGATGTTGATAGATTCCTAAAAATTACATACATTATTTCAAACCTCTGATCAGAGTGCACATTGTCAATTCGGTACTGAATACATCAGAAAAACTATTTTGATTTCTGGTATTACTTATACTGATGAACCTCAGAAAAACACCTAATCGTCTCAGATGAATAATTTGGTATCACTTTCGGTTCCATTTTGTAAATAAGATTCAACGTCTGAATCAGCTTCTTTGTCTGACATCAAACTTAGTAGTCTAAGATCCGAACCTACCTCGACCTTCACCTAGCTGATAATAGAATAGAACCTATTTCATAATAAACTTCAGATGTTAGATAATATATAAAAAATAGGTTGCCTAAAAAAATCCTGGACAGAGTATTTTTAATTATTTTTTCAAAAATGATTTTTCATGACATTTTGCAACATCATGATAATAAGAAAATTTCATACTGGACTTGTAGGATGAAACATGTAGAATCTGCCTGATATTTACCTGGACGAACTACTGGTTGCCTGGTTTAAACAGGTATGTCGAAATGAGATAATTTCACCGGTGTGATAATAGAAAAAAATTATATCAGCATAAGCGCTGTTTTATTGTGAACACGTTGATATAGGGTTGCCTGCAAAAAAATTGGACCTGATAGGGGTTGCCGAGGTTTGAAGGTTGCATTGTTGACGCGCCAGGTAATAATAAAGAACCGAACATCGCAGTCTTATCTGAATGTAAGACAGTGCGAATGCTCGGTACTTTTACTCAAAGAGTAACCCCTACTACATAGGTACCTTCCATAGGCTATATTGAGAACAATACGCGATATTCTGGAGCAACTGACATTTGAATTTCAAACAAAATTGAATACATAACATTAACTTATGGGTATAATGTGGACTGCCGAAAATTCGGGTAATGCAATAACAAGAAAAATGTCAGAAGATCTTGTATTATATTATTAAATTTTATAACAGAACAGCAAAAAAACAAAAAATAATATAAATGAAAAAAAAAAACGATCAATATCTTCTATCTCATATCTGAATCATCTGAACTTGAATGGACACTCTCAAATTTATCGGTCTCATCGGGTTCATCCTCATTATTTTCCATTTTAATTATATCTCGTATTTTCAAAGGAGTTTGATCTCTTATAAAACCAGTTGGTTTCAAATAACTATTCAAATACCAACCGCAATTTATAGGGTTTAACTCTGCACATACAGATTCTGTTGCATTAAGCCACATGGAATTTACATATATTGTTCGTAAAACTTTTTGTTGTAGGAAAATCCACCATGACGGTATAGAGTTGGAGTCAAAACTTTTAATTTTGTTTGAAAATTGTTCGCTGTCTTTTTTTGCGCCGTACTTTTTCATGAAAATACGAATTCTCGCATCGTTTACTGTCGACAGTGCTTCATGCCATACATTTGTGCTGTGAATTCTTCAACAGTATTCATTTTTTCATGGTTCAAAATATCATCTTCATCATTTAATGAAGCAAAAATACTTTGATACGTCTCATTTTTCGAGAATATTTTAAATGGTTTGACCTTTCCGTTATTATAAAATGCTGCAGTGTAATCACAACCTGTGAATGCATGATAATCAGGTAGACTTCTACATTTTGGGAGGAATTCAATAGGAAATAATCCAGTTAGTAATAGTTTTCTTAGATTGACATCTTTTATCTTTGCAACCCCTGTTAACTACCATAAGAGAGAGGTTCCTATAGGATATTGTTGGGCGTCTCATAAAATAGAAGCTACTCACGGAAAATTCGCTTGACTGTAATCAAGTGCAAAAATGGACGGTGAATCCTGTACTATTATTATAGTTTAGCTGATTCAACAGATGAGACAAATTTATTTTAATTTGCAGTATCTATCAATCTTTATGTTGATTCTATGTTGAAAATTTATGCAAACACGCCCCACCATCCTACACTAAAATTTTTTTTTCGACTAGGTCGACTACAAAATACATTAAATGGTATAGATTGTTTTTCAACTCTACACACAACTTCTTGTTCCATATTTCTTGAACTCCTAGAGAAATGAAGAGAAACACGTGAACCTGAGATAGGTAAATAAATGAGTCTGAAATTTTGGTTTCTGAAATCGCAGTTTGAGATATCTGTTTTACACTTATAAAGTATGTCATCATTGATTTTTATATTTTCGCCGGTGGACGGATTATTCGCCAAATAAACCTGCATCAACTTTTACAAACGATCCATGCCATTTGAAACAATTTCCTGCAGTCTACAGGCCCTGCTCTGAAAATGTACGGGCATAATTGATTTTCCAATATCCCTGTGCCTGGATAAATGAAAAAGATGTGGACAAAGTGGACAAAAGTGGCTAACTATGGTGGACTCTGAATTTTTGGAGTGGAGGGTATTGGGTACTAACTGAACAGGCTGAAGTTCATGGGTGTTGACGAGGGTGTTCGTAGAGATAACTGTGTCATTTAAGATGGATCATTCTAGAATATCTCAGTTTTCCAGAGTTTTCATGGTTATATTTTATCTTTTTATTGTGGTTTGAAGCCATGCATTTATTTATTATCTGACACATTTATGTTCTACCAATCTGTTGGTTTCCACTCAATGCTATTTATGGAAATATGTATTCAATTTCAATGAAAATTCAGTGAATTAGAGAAAATAATGTATAATATTCGTATCTGGTTTCTGAACTTCTAACTTCAATGCCTTCTACACTTCTGCAATAAATATTGTTCTCGATATTGTTAAGTGATTTTTGCATTGAAAAAAATGTTAGTTGGCAGAACTGTTTTCTGTACCATAACTTTGAAAGATAATAAATAAATCCGACAGGATGCCAACATATGATGATTGAATATAATCATGAAAAACATGCGAAACTGAGATATTCTCGCACGATTTAGTTCTACAAAATGTGACAGAAAGAACACATTAGCTACAGAATCAGAGAAATAACTATTACCTATACAATTTTCCGTAGTCAGTTACCGCATCATAAAAATGTTCGCAGATGAAATAAAATGAACAATTTCGGTTGTTTTGGCATTTTAGACATTTTCCATGATATTGAGTTGAGTGTCCTCATACTTCAAACTATGGTCACAACTTCATACAAACTTCATGCATAGTATCCCTTGGTGTGTTTGACTTCGAAGCGAGGGCTATTACATATTTAAAGAGCTTATGTCCCACACATGACGGAGATATCGGAATGTTTCAGATACATAAAGTTAGGGTATTGCAGAAACATGAATATTTGAATACGCCTCATTGTTATTCATGAATTCCAAAAAATTGTGAAATGTATGGAGGTTGTTTTCCTGCATTCTCTCCATAGGCTGTAAATGATGGAACCATAATTGGGCGGCCATGCGAATATACCGGGTGATTCACGGAGAATATATAGTAAAGCTTTGTTAGGAAAGATGAATGCTTGGAATAATTTCAGATCTTCACCAGAAAAGACAACATTTTTTCAATGTAATACTTAGTTTTTTCTTGATAATCAGATTACCCATTTAGCGCCAGTTCCACCAATTTTTAAAATGATTCTTTAACTAAGCGTCCCTTTAAAGCTAAGGGTCGCTTAAATTTATTGACAGTTGCACGACTGTCACTTAACAGAATTTTACGCAAGGGACCCTTAAATATTTCTATCAGTGATATTTCAGTTTTTCATGTCGTAAAACTTGATGATAGTTGTCATTTCTCGTCATTTCCTTAACCGAATTTTAATGTCATTTTGACAATTTCATACCTGTTGAAATTCCGAATTTTTTGGTATGGGAGATGATTTTACTTCATTAATGATCTGTGGCTATCTTTGAACATTTGAAGTTGCGATAAATTATCGCTTGGTTGGCCGAACCTGGTTCGAAAAAACTCTCTCTTCCGAGAGGAAACTTATTTTTCATTGAAATACACTTCTCGCAACAATTAAAGGAACAGAAAAATCTTCTGCGGAAATTTTCTACAGAAAAATTTTTCTGTTCCTTTAATCTTTGCGAGAAGTTTATTACTGTTCTTGAATGTTTCTCATATATTCGCCTAGAAAATACTAGTACAATTTCAACTACTTTGAAGTCGTTATGTAATGCGTCTGTTTCCAATTGTAATGAATCCATTATCAAAATTGATAGAAAAAACAAATGTTCTGCCATCAGTTTGAGAAATTATTTATTTTATTATTCCATCCTCAAATGTCTGATTGGATATTAAATTTGGGGTTAGTTTTTGACCATCAAAATGTCACTTAAACAGCTGGTGCAACGTAATTTGAGTTGAGGGTTCATATTTTTGAGGTAACCTTAACACCAGGACAGTTCGATGCAAACGTCCCTGAATTCTTCATTATTTTAATGTGGCACTTGCAAATTATCCTCAGAAAATTCGTCTGAAATCTGAAAAAACCCTTAAATTTTCTCAAATAAGGCTTCATTCCAGTGTTGATAACTTGGAGATTTCTTCATGAAAATTCATAATTCTCTAGCTTCAGAAAAATTACTAATGCTTCTTTCCCTAAATATTCTAGTTCGATATATATATATATATATTACGGGATATAAACTACAACACAATATAATAAAAAATTATACAATGTTATAGCCTAAGGTACAGCTAAGTGCCGTCTTCCCGTTTCCCTCTTCCAGACCTCCCTATCCCATGCATCTTCCTGTCGTAAGTTCCGAGCTGCCATTATTTCCTTCATGAACCCTATCCAAGATCTTCTTGGTCTGCCCCTCCTTCTGCGGCCAACAGGAGTCCACTCAAATAATCTTTTTGGCCATCGATCTTCAGGCATTCTTATAACATGTCCAAACCATCTCAAACCTTGTCTCTCAACTCTATCTAACACCGTGTCATCAGCTTTCATGATTTGCCTTATTTCAAAGTTGGTTCTCCTCTCCAGTCTTGATATACCTGCACTTCTTCGCAAATAATCCATCTCTACTGCTAACACACTGCGCTTCATATCAGCACCCATAACCCAGTGTTCAGCGCCATAACGAAGCGTTGACTCTACAAAAGCTTGGCCAATTCGTTTTTTAGTCTTATGGGAAATATGTTTGTCCCACCATAGACTATTGAGGCATCCTATAATCCTTTTGCCATTTCTTATTCTCTTTCTTATTTCTTCTCTTCCTATGCCGTCTTTGGTCACTGTAACTCCAAGATACTTAAAACTATCCACCTGTTTGATAGCAACTTCATCACTGATTAGAACTTGAAATCTTGCTTCGGTGTTCACAGCTAGATATTCTGTTTTTTCTAAACTTACATGTAAACCCCAGTTTTCATATTCATTGTGGAGTCTCTTCAGCATGAATTCTAAATCGAAAGAGTCTTGTGCCAGCACCACCTGATCATCTGCAAAGTTCAACGAGAAAAGATGTTCGTTTCCAATTGGAATTCCCATGCCTTGACAATTTCGCTTCCAACGTTTAAGAGCTACTTCAACATAGGCATTGAATAAAAGAGGTGATAGACTACATCCTTGCCTTAAGCCTTTAGTTGTTAGTATCGGCTCCGACAGCTCTCTTCCAATTCTGACACGAGATATATTTTCTTTATAAAATTCCTGAATCATAGAGACAAGAGACCCGTCAGTATTGAGAACATTAAGAGCCTCCCACAAACGGGCCCTAGGGATGGAGTCATAGGCCTTCTCCAGGTCAACAAATGCAAGGTGCACCTCCTGATCAACCGATATTTTCTTTTCCATTATTTGCTGAAGAACAAATAAATTATCATTACAGGATCGTCCTGGAATGAATCCACTCTGATCTTCACCAATTGTATGACCAATATTATTTCTGAGTCTATTATGCAGGATTCTTCCAAAGAGCCGACTGATTGATCCATTGACACTAAGACCTCTATAGCACCCAGGGTTGTTTCTATCGCCCTTCTTGAACAATGGCACAATGTGGGAAACCTTGATTTCCTTTGGTAATTTACACATCTGACAACAATGATTAAAAAGATTTGTGAGACGGCAAATCAGACCATTTCCCCCATATTTAAGAAGTTCAGCAGGTATATTTCCTGGTCCAGGTGATCTGCCATTTTTCATTGATTTTAAATTCTCCTCAACTTCTTGACTCGACAAGATTATACTATTATGTACTTCATGGTCATACGTGGTGTCTTGTTGATGTTCGACTCTGTTTTCCACGAGCAATTCCTCATAGAATTGTTTCCATCTGTCCACTGGTATTTTATGGGATATATGATCTGAACGGTTTGTTTTCATCCGTCTAATCATACGCCATATTTCGGTGCTTCTGGATCCTCCTATCAAACTCTCCACCTCACTGCACTTACGTCCCCACAATTGTTCCTTTTCATGCTTGATGATCCGTCTTACTTCTCTGTTTTTGTTCTTATATTCGCGCCAGTTGTCATCTGATTGGTTAGATAGCCATCTTTGATAGTGATTTTTCTTCTCTTCTATCACTGCTTTCACTTCTTCTGTGAGCCATATAGGCTGACCATATTTTCTTGTTGTACTCTTTTCTCCCAATGCTTCCCCAGCTGCTCTCTTGATGATATTTTTAATATTATCGTATTCTAGTTCAATATCATCGTCTTCTTCTATGTCATTCAAGGCCAATTCCAGTCTCCTCTGATAAAGATATTTGATACTTTCTTCGTTTAACAGCTCCAACTTATACTTTTTATAATCTTCATCATCAATCATATGTTGTGTTTGTCTCTCCAAAGTCGTTTGTGGAGAGTGTCGACCAACTACAAAAGGAAAAACGAAAACTGTGCTTACCAATCTATGATCTGATCCGCAATTTGCTCCTCTCTTTACTCTACAGTCATGTATCCTGAAGTTTGAGCGTTGTCGAGTTATTACATAATCAATAATAGATCTTTGCTGTGAAGAAGGCCTTTCTCGTGTGTAACGATGAATGTATTTATGGGGGTAAAATGAGTTGAGAATTCGTAAACAATTCAACTCGCATAATTCTATCAGCCGGAGACCAGAATCATTAACAACTTCCTCACCATATCGACCAACAACCCTGTTGTTTTCCTGGCTACCCACTCTTGCATTCAGGTCACCTGCTATAATTATTTCCTGGCAAGGTTTGATCTTCATCAAAACATCTGACAACTGCGAATAAAACTCATCCTTAATTTGCATCGTGGCATCGTCATTTGGTGCATACACCCCCACAATTACCGTCTGCAAACCAAATAATCGAAGGGTCATAGTAATTATACGCTCAGATATTGGCTTATAATCTTCAACGTATTTTTGAATGTGTTTCTTCACCATTATCGATACACCTGCTTGTGCCCTCTGAGATTTGTCCACTCCTGACCAACAGTGAAGGTAACCGTCTAGGAGTTCACTACCGTTACCTTTCTTTTTCGTCTCAGACAATACCAAGATGTCCATCCTGTATTGCTTTACTTCTCCCATTACTTCAAATATTTTATTAGTAAAACTATTTACATTCCAAGTTCCGATTCTCATAGTCCTTTTTGATGCTAAACGTCGTCTCCAAGTATTCCCATCCGAATTCCGAGGCTCATCCGAGGTTCCTTGAGCAAGACTTGATTTTCCGAGTAACAGGCTGCTAACCTATTGCCTCAACCCCCATCCTGGAGGACCAGTAGCCTTTCTGTTGGGATGCTAAGCTTAGCCGATTGGTTCCGGTTTTTTGGCGCCAGAAGCTCGCCATTTGCCCTATTCCTATTAGCTACATGATTGACATGTATTACCAGTGGTCACGCGACTCTACAGAGCCTTCGAGGACGTTGGAATTCGGACTTGCTGGTAGAGCTTATGAAACAGTGGACATTTCTCGGAATTTACTGGATATCCCTTATCGGCATGTGGAATATCCTCCGAGATCCTTTACCAGCCTTCGACCACCTTCTAGTTCGATATCATTTCAGAAATTCAAGTGTTTTCTTGCCTTAAAGAGAAAGGGTGAAAAAAACAGTTGTATAATGATAAGTTTTTAATTGCAAATGTTCGATATGTTCACCGTTTTCAGGGAGGCATTTCAAAAGTTATTCACTAACGGATTTCGGCAGAGTCTAAACCTGGAACTATCGAAAGCTGCAGCAATATTAATTTTCAGATCCTGGTAATTAATAATATGATCCTCATAAACTAATGCGTTGTTCCGAATCCATGAATAAAAATCTAGAGGAGTGAGATCCGGTGATTGTGCACGCCAAGTTGATAGTTTAAACGGGGTTACAGTCCACTGCGACCTTATGATATTGTGCCCCCTGACAAAGCTTTACAGCTCGCCTTCCAGTCCCAGAGATCTTATGAAATCCAATATCTCGGAAGGCTTCGAGGCTAATTCCTCACTCCTACAGATCTCTTGACCAGAGCATTGTTTCCTTTAGCTTACAATACCAAAGCATTTTGTGACTAGGTGATTAGAAGTTTTTTCCTCCTCCCCACAGAATCTACACTCGTCAGTGTCCGATACGCCCATTCTCAGCAAGTGCCTGAGGCGACAATGCCCTGTAGGAAAGCCAGTGGGGAGGTGTAGTTCGTTCTTACTGGCCGAAGAAAAGGATTTCTATTTTCCCACAAAGGATTTTCGAAAAAAATTCGTTAGCTCGGTATCTACATCTATACAATGGATTGTTAAATCGTCCAGAAATTTTTCCACTTATGGAAAGACTTTTCCGATTGTATGTTTTTCATTGTTCAATAAAAGACATCCAATTAAAAAGATTAATGAAAAAATTATTAAAGAATTCTTCTTGCAAGAGTTTGCACCAAACATTTCACATTGTCTACACAATATGCCCAAATATATTTATAACTGTTAGTCGTACTTCTGTAAATTTTTTCTTCGATAAGTACATTTGTAATTTGACCATTCGTATTGCTGAAACGTGACGTTTTGCTATTCATTTGGAGCAAATTTGTCAAACTCAATAATTCAAAAGAAGTAATAGGGGTTGATAGGTTTCAGGTCGAAATTTCACAAAAACCAATTCAATAACTGCCGACGTTTCGGTTTATTTAAAACCTTCTTCAAAGGCTCTGAAAAAAGTGTGGGTATTACAATTGGTCTTACCTATTCGGCGTTACACAGTTAGTGAGAAGACAAATAACAAAAATAGATGAAAAAGCAAAGAACAACAAAAATTACAGAGTTAATAAATAAATAAAGTAATAAATAAAATAAAACGAAAAACACAATGTCCAAAAGGGGACTACAGTCAATCTCAAAAAGAAAAAAAAACAAAAAATTTGGCACAATTGACAAAAATCTCAGAAATCAAGAAACAGTGCAGAGCCACACACATGGAATCAGGTGAGAGAAAACTTACATTATTATTTGGTCTTGTTCGTCAGAAAAAACATTTGTTGAGAAAAGAGTGGGAACAGTCGAAAGATAATATTAACATTTTCAAACGCATTCATTCATGAAACAGAAAGAAGTGAGGAAACAATGACGTGGAATTAACCTGTTTTCTTCGCTATCTAATACATGTGTTGTGGGAGCGAACATAATAAATCATTTCTTCCTTATTTTTGAAATTAGATTGAAATATGACGTACTAAGGTTCGCAATATCAGTTCTCTTATTAACTGAATTTCTATTTCTTTTTATGGAAATCATTTCATGCAAAAGTCTCTTACTCAGAAATCGTTGAGTTCCTAAAATCTTTACGTCGTCGAACCTGAAAGAATGAAGTTGTTCATTTATATGATCTACGAGGGCTGTTACATTTTCTTTTCTACGTGTTGGATCATGTGCATTAGTCATATCTCTCCTATGTTCTGTTAGCGCGGTTTCACACGGTCCGGGTGTATGTCCGTCCGGGTTTTCACCCGTCAACCGGACAAGTAGAAATACGCAGTTTAGCATAGGTTCTTTCACACTTTCCGGACACGGGTGAATCGCCGTCCGGGTATACAAAACGCCCGGATGTTCCCGCTAGAACTCACGGAGCCCGGACGGGCAATCGCCCGGACCATGCCCTAGCGGACTACAATGTGCCATGAGTGCGTTCACACGATCCGGATGTTTAGTCGTCTGATTGTTCTAGACTAGAAGAAATAGATTCCGAAATCCTGATAACTCTAGTTCGGGAGAAACCCGAAATCTGGGACAAAGGAGAGGAGGATTACAAAAATCGAATTGAAAAAGCTGAAGCGTGGAGAAATATTCGTGCCCAGTTGAGGGAAAATTTCGTAAATTTGAGTGCAAAGGGTGAACCCAAATTTGCCTATTTCGTTGTTTTTTTCGCCGATGTTTTGATAAAGCGATCAAAATATGTCTACTGTCTACTGTCCATCTAAATCAGAGGCAAACTGAAGTACCTACTCGTACCTAGCACCTAGTAATCCGGATTTTCGCAGTTCCCGTGTGAAGAGAGTTTCCGGGTGCCGCCCGGTCGGGCGATTACCCGGACGGACAAATACCCGGACCGTGTGAAACCGCGCTTAGTCTTGTCTTTAGATAGCGTCCAGAACATAGGAGAGATATGACTAATGCACATGATCCAACACGTAGAAAAGAAAATGTAACAGCCCTCGTAGATCATATAAATGAACAACTTCATTCTTTCAGGTTCGACGACGTAAAGATTTTAGGAACTCAACGATTTCTGAGTAAGAGACTTTTGCATGAAATGATTTCCATAAAAAGAAATAGAAATTCAGTTAATAAGAGAACTGATATTGCGAACCTTAGTACGTCATATTTCAATCTAATTTCAAAAATAAGGAAGAAATGATTTATTATGTTCGCTCCCACAACACATGTATTAGATAGCGAAGAAAACAGGTTAATTCCACGTCATTGTTTCCTCTATTCTTTCTGTTTCATGAATGAATGAATGCGTTTGAAAATGTTAATATTATCTTTCGACTGTTCCCACTCTTTTCTCAACAAATGTTTTTTCTGACGAACAAGACCAAATAATAATGTAAGTTTTCTCTCACCTGATTCCATGTGTGTGGCTCTGCACTGTTTCTTGATTTCTGAGATTTTTGTCAATTGTGCCAAATTTTTTGTTTTTTTTTTTCTTTTTGAGATTGACTGTAGTCCCCTTTTGGACATTGTGTTTTTCGTTTTATTTTATTTATTACTTTATTTATTTATTAACTCTGTAATTTTTGTTGTTCTTTGCTTTTTCATCTATTTTTGTTATTTGTCTTCTCACTAACTGTGTAACGCCGAATAGGTAAGACCAATTGTAATACCCACACTTTTTTCAGAGCCTTTGAAGAAGGTTTTAAATAAACCGAAACGTCGGCAGTTATTGAATTGGTTTTTGTGAAATTTCGACCTGAAACCTATCAACCCCTATTACTTCTTTTGAATTAATTCTAAGGTCGTCAACCATAACCATTGATAAAACTCAATAATGTTGTCTTAGTGACTGAATGCCATTATGAGTTTCATGTTGACATAATTCTTATGATAAAGAATTTGAATGTTTCTTAGAACTGTCAAAATATTCCCAAAAAATATTTTCATGTTGATTATTTTCGCTTCATTTAACCTCATACCGTTGAATCCGTAACAGGCCTCATAGTTATAAACATTCACTGGGGAAACTTTAAGTATATGCATGACGACATAAGTGTACGTTAGGTGATAAAGAAAAAGCTATTTCGCTCCCCCAGCCCTATTTATCGTAAAGCAGGGGCCATTTCTGATATTATGCAGGTAGTAAACGCAATAGTTATTTGCACAGTATCTGTAAGAAGCAAAGCATTACAAAAGAATAAAGTCATAATATATCGAAAAATATCACTGCAATATTAAACAGTTAATATGTGTATGAATTTTAATGAAACATATATGTATAAAGGGTGTTTCGAATTTCCGAATCAAGATTTTAGGGGCGTGTTACTCAAATAATGAGCATTTTTTGAAAAAAAACTAGTTACAGGAATTTTGGAGTAAAATAGCAATATCACCATCATAGTTATTAATATTAATCTATGGTAATCACATATTGACAAATTTTAATTGAAAAATCTAACGATTCTGCACAGTTTAATGAGATCTAGAAATTGTCTGACGAAGGAGTGTTCGAGGTGTTTCCTCTTTTTTCATTGTTAGGTAACAAGTTTTTGTAAAGATTTGGCTTTTGACAAATTAGTGCTAGAGTTTTACGCAGGGGCCTTTCATCTATTATTGAAAAAAAATTTCTAATTATTTCTTGTTTCAGAGATTTCGATTTCGATATTTGAAAAAATTAAAATGTGGTAACCCTTTCGTTTTTCTGAGCAATCTTTGGTGATATCGAATAAGCTCATTTGTCTGTAATTTACGATCGAAAGAAGACAAAAAAGCAACATTTGCAGCGGTGGCACTCGGAGCAATGACTAAAGTGCAGATTTTGAAGAGTTTCATAAAACTGTCGTTCGGCAAAGAGCTGAAGTTCTCGACCATGTACTCTTTGTATCATGGTAGTGAACTACAGTTCTTTGCCGAACTCGACATATATAGTTTCATGAAACTGGTCCTTATAATACAAGTCAATAATTGGAACGTTTTTTGATGTTTTATTGTTAACGAGGTCTTTTCCTGGAGTTTTTTTGTTATTTAACAAATAATATTTTTTATTTCCTCAAGGATTGAAATATTTTCAGAATTTATGGAAGAATTTTATTGTTTCGTATACTAAGCTTTCAGTTTCAGTGTTGGAAAGAGTTGTGTTTGTGTCTATTTCAAGGAAGTACCCAGAGGGGTGGGGAGTCAGGCGGTTTGATAATTCAACAGCTTCCTTGCATTTTAGTTATGAGTTTTTATCTACAATGTTTTGTAGGCCTTGTCTAATTCTGTTTTTATTTTGAATGAGATCTCTCATATCCCTAGATAGCTTGGTGTATTGGCACTTCATCTCTGGTAATGGTTCTGTTCGATGGTTTTACTCGTCGAGGATTTAAAACTTGTTTGAATTGTTATTGTAATGTTTTGAACGGTTTGCCGATTTCAGGTTTGTAGATTTCAGGATTGAAATACATGTGGTAATTCATTTTGATGAACTGATCGCACTTTCGATTTTTACTAGTGGGTTGAGTAGATATCTTTTCTTTTGTATGTAAATAGTACCTCAGGAGGTAAAATTCGGAATACGTGAAAAATATGATCCGAGTCTAATTCCTTAAAAAAAATGATTTATTAATACTCAGCATTGTACTCGGCATTGAGAAATTGGGCCTTGTATTTTGTAGAGGTCCTTCAGAATATTTTAAACTTAATGCATCATAATGCAATAAGCCTATATTTAACTCACACAAACCAAGATGGCGCTCATAATAAACCATGATGTAAACATTCAGTGTCCAAGGTTGTCATTAGATGGCGCCTATGGTCTTATAGTACTCAAATCAATGGAACCATTTCGTGTATAACACGATTAGAATTCACCATTCTTTACTCTGATCTCTCCTCAGTAGCGAATAAATCTTTCGCCTTTTACTAAAGATTTCCGTGGGGAGGGATGTCTCAAATGAGTCTAACCTAATTTATGGAGGCCTACTGTACTAGTTGGCAATTAATACAATTAATACAATATTACAATACTATAGAGCAAAACACAACTCTATGCGACACCGCCGGCGTTAGCTGTAACTAAGCCCGAAACGAGTATCGTTTTGACAGTTAGTACGTGAGAGCTGGGTTTATTTGTTTATTTTTACGTTTTTATTGCGATAAAAAGATATGCCTAAGGAAAAAACCGTGAAAAACACTAATTGGTGTGTTTATGGATGTAATTCTAAAAAATCTAGGAATCCTGGAGCCCATTTTCGTGGTGAAAATCAAAATGTTTACTTTACCAATAAACTAGAAATCGTAGAGGAAATTAATAGACGTAAATCCTGGGAGCATGTTTCGATAATGGAAGAACCTGTATCTAAACATATTAGAGTATGCTTACAGCATTTCCGACTAGAAGATTGTGAAATGAAAAACAAGCAAGAGTGGAAACTGATGTCAATTGATAACAATGCTTCATATGTTTTGAATTATTTCAGAAACTCTCACTATGAAAACATTTCTGTTACTGGGGAAGAAAGCTGTACCTTCACTAAACCTACCAAAAAAAGCAGTTCAAGTCAAGTCATTTAAAATTTTTGTTCATATCGTTCTTGTACAATAATTTTCATTCTTATCAAAATGAATTACTTTGACTCTACTTGATATTTTTGAATATATAGAAGTTTCAACAATTCAAGAAGCCTAGTTGAAAGTGCTGAATTCAATCCATATGATAATGTGCAATAAAACTAGGGATCTTGTGAGTTTAAGTGATTCTCTCGATGGTTGCAAAATTGAACTTATGTTCAGCAGTGATCAAATCTACATGTGGAATCTCAAATAAATTCCGGGAATTGGCAATTTTAAACAATATATCATAAATATATGTATCAATTTAATATTAAAAATAGCTTGATAATATTGACGTTCATTTAGCAACGGAAAAGGTGCAATCAATCGATAGATGAGTTGAATTATTTTATTTTATTATAACTGCAGCCTTAGACACAAGTGAGATGCAATAAATGAATAATACATTAAAATCTAGCGTAATGAATTCTTCAGCATGATTAATCGAGGATCACGACATGTTCTGCATACATACGGTTCTCTGAAGAATGTCCATTTTTATTCAAAATTTATCACCCATTTTCTATTCATAGATTTTTTCCCTTCCTAAAAAGAAAAAAAATTAGTAGATTCTATTAAATGAATATATTGTTCATGATGATGTTCATTTACATTACAATTTTACCTTCACAATCAGTAGAATTGTCAAAATATGTTGTAGTAAGTACAACCTTGTAGAGTAGCAGGGCTAAAATATGCTTGCAAATTCCAGACAATCTTGCTTAGTGTCTGTGCATAATCTTGTCAACCTTCACACCATCATTTTTATAAGACATCATTTCCTCAATATGATGGGGTTGTCATTGTAGAATTCCAATGTTTTTAAATAATATTTTCCCACATAGAATCAAATGATTGCATTGCAACACTTGCTCACCCTCTACCCAGCATCTGTGAGCATGGAAATATTGGAAAATTTCCTATAATTAGAGGAACCTTTGGTAAACATCTTGCCAGATGAACTGAAAAGCATTAAAAATTGAATAGTGCTCACCTCAATATTTTACATAAAATATAACAAAAAGCACAATATTACCTATACTTGCACTCACAATATAATCCACAGGATCCACAATCAAGGAAACAACTTCGATTATTGATAGCCAATAAACGTTTAAACTAAAAAATCCCATAAATACAAATAGAAATCTAATGTAAACACGAAACAATACTCGTTTCGGTAAACAGCTGATCGGCGAATGCAGCGACACCATCGGTAATTATTTTGTCCAATATTGAAGCAAGTAGATATAAGTTGAATGTAAGTTCAAACTAGCATAGAGGTAATCTATGTCAAAATATAATAGAAGCGCTCATAATACACAGAACGTTAGGAAGAGCTCAGAAGAATTTTGTAGACATTCCGTGTCTAGGGTTTTCATTAGATGGTGCATATCAACTTTGTACTCGAATCAGTTGAACCAAATAGTGTATAGAACGAATAGAGCTAAATATGAAATAGTAGGATGTTCAATTAATATCTTTTTTTCAGGAGCAATACATAATGTTGAGAAGTTATATAGGTACTAGGTAAAAATTATCGGGTTTAGCAGTCAGATAATCAGTCAGATAATAATTCAAATTCTCTTTATTGAACCTAGTACTATACCGATCAGTTGATACCAATTTAACATGAGTTATAAAGGTTCTCCACAAAATGTGCAGCCCAAAACCACAATGCTCACGAAGAACCTTTCTATTGAGCAACCATTTGCTTTTTTAACGAACTAGACTAGATCATTTTTGAGCGTCACTATTCCTACGAAGTTCAATTTTTTTTTTAAATTTCGATAAATTCATGTCTTTCAGTGTTATTACTTGATGTTTTTAAGATTTCGAGGATATGAAATTTCAATTCTATGATTAAAATTATGAGTATAAACTACTGTTTTCTGATTATATGTTATTATCCGAATATTTTCGTCCCTGAAGATATTTTTTATTTTTCTTCTCAAGTCTTTTTGATTTGGTGAAGATGCAATTTTTTTCCGATGCGGGTTCTTTTTTCATTTTCACTAGTAATTTTATTTGATGAAAATAACAATTTTTTCATCATATTGAATGGAGAAGAATATAAATTGTTCAATCCTTGCGTATACGTTGTACTGCGAAAACTTACCATGTCTATTTTTCATTGATCTCATAAAATCAATAGTTTTCATTACTCTACTATTAACATTGGAGACACGCGTCACGCTGATACTTAACATATACGAATCTGAGGTATTCATTCTGTAAGGTGATATAATAGGTTTAGATATTCATTATCTAATGAATTATTGTATTAATTATATAATTGGCCTACTCATAAGGCAAGCCTCCATAAATTAGTATAGACTCATTTGAGTTATCCCTCCCCACGGAAATCTTTAGTAAAAGGCGAAAGATTTATTCGCTGCTGAGGAGAGATCAGAGTGATGATAAGTGAGTTCCATTCGCCATATACACGAAATGGTTCCAGTGATTTGAGTACTATAAGACCATAGGCGCCATCTAATGACGACCTTGACACTGAATGTCCACATCACTGTTCACTATGAGCGCCATCTTGGGTTGTGTGAGTTAAATACAGGCTTATTGCTCTCGATGCAATAAGTATCAGAATATATAAAAGGAATTCCACAAAATTTGCGGCCCAATATCACAAGGATGACGAAGAAACTATTAAGAAATTATTTTCTTTCAAGGAATTAGACTCGGATCATATTTCTCACTAATTCCAAATTTTACCTTCAGAGGTACTGTTTATATAAAAAATTTATATATAACAGGATAAATACCGACTAGTAAAAATTCAGAGTGCAGTTCAAAGTCGACAAATCTTTGAAAACGTTACAATCACAATTGAAAAATGTTTCAAATACTCGACGAATAATTTTAGGTTGAATGTTGATAATGTTGAAACATTATCATAATTTTTCTTCGTACAATCCAACGCAATCATAAAAAAATAGGATTCTAATTTGAAAAACGAAAGTTATTGGCCAATCTTGATCCCAATTTTTGACCCAACATTTCGAACATCTTGTGACGAGTTTTTCAAAATTCTGAGAATGTTCAATATTCCCACTGTCTTCGACTACAAAAGCGTGAAAACGGTTTGTGCTTAAGATATCAAGATTAGAAATAACAATCATAATACCGAATACTCTTATCTCCCTTTTATCTTCAGATTTTTTTGGATATTTTGGAAAGTATTTTGACGAATGCAACGATTTGATAACGACTGTATTCAGAATCGCATACTCTATCAGATTCAAAAACAAAAACACAAAAAAATTTTTTGAATTGTTTTTTCACTCCCTGTATAACTGAAAGTGATCAGGCTCCAAAAATATTTTAGCTCGGTAGATAATGCAAAGATTTGCAAAGTTTAGTTTGAATGATATCTAAACCTGTACAAAATTGAAATAATAAACTCCCCATGAAATAGGTCTTTTTTCAACACTGCACTATGTTTCTATGTGAGTTTTTCCCAAATTGAATCGATGAGGCTGTGGATATAAAATGCTCCTTTGAATTCAAAGTGAGTCTGTAAGAATCATTCCAGTTATGGAAGCTTAAAGTTCCAAAATTTCTGGAGGAAATTTCGGAATCTGGTTTACTAATCCTAGCTGCCATATCTTAGTCCTTCGTATTGGAAGGATGAATTTTAATCCATTTATAAGGGACGAGTCACTCCTTCGAAGATTTGTTACGCCTCCTATTGAAGGGCCCATTTCATGCACAGCAGAGAGTTACCACAAAGCTCATTTATAGTAATAGGATTCCAATGCGTTAAATCCCATGAGTTCCAATGCGGAGGATAAAAGCCTTATTCTTGTTACGAATTTAAGCGAATTTCGAATGGAAATATTAATTTTCTGATAAAAACTATTAATTATTATGCAATTTATTTCTATATTGTGATTCATAATGAATATAAGAAAATCGCAATAAGCCATACAAGATGTTTTATTATAAAATGAAGGTAAACCCCAAATTTATTTACGATAGATCTAAGGTGAAAAGTGTACCACCTACGAAGCATAGAATCAAAAAATTAGGTTAAAGGATGAATAATTTTCAATATTAAAGAACGTTAATCAGGTAGGTATGTTTCTAAATGATCAATTTTCAATTGGAATTGATTTATATCGTCCATTTCTTTTGTTGAATTCAATATATAGACTGAGGAAAGGCTCGAGAGACATTATTCTTGTTGACTTCGTGAGTTATATGAAGCGATCAAGAATCAAATTACCTTAAATTATGGAGTCCTATTTGTTCCATTGAATATTCCATCTACTATCAATTCCATTATTGAAAGGTCAATTATTCAGCAATATGGAGTTACTGGAAATTGTAGCAATTTTCATACCATTTATATAATTCTCCCTCTGACATTTTATGTGAAATAAATATATGCCGTCATTCGACATATTTTTCATTACCTACTTATCACATGCGATTGAATGAAAATGTTGCACTGACAATTTTAGAGCGTGGCCTAGCTTTAACACTATGAAAATTTTATATTCTACAGTAATCTAGAGGATTCGAACTATTCAAAATAATTAAAGATTTGACGAACATTTTAATAAAATCAAATAGTGCCATGATTTTTTTCCATTTCTATTATCCTCAATACTTTCGATAATAGAAATATGAAAAGTGGTACTGATTATTTGATATGTACTAGATGCAATTAAACGAGAATAACCCCCATTTTTGAATCAAAATAGAGTGGTACAGTTTTAAAGTACCCTAAACTTTTGTTCATATTGAAAATTATCTCCTCCGAGAAATTTTTGAATTTCAGGATTTTTACATAAGAAATCTCTTACACTTACCGGCAATATCTATATGTGCTGTATCAAACGAGAAACTAATCTTTAACTGTCAATACAAAGCGAACCGTTGACATGCTTTAGAATATATTGGCGCTCCATTCACAGAAAATACCAGATTTCAAGAAAACGGATCGGAATTCCTATGAGAACCGTCCGTATACTCGATCGTAGAATTTTTAGCCAATTGGGCAACTGGCGATGATTCACGGTTACGAGGGGACAAAAACTGATTACCGCCTTTTAGGGATTTTTGAAAGTACAATTCGCTTCAGCAATCCAGAGTAATCCATAATTCTTGTTATTCAAAAAAGAATAAACAGTTCTTGATTAACAAGAACATGACCATCTGAAATATTGAGGAGCTATCGGTCCACATTTATTTCATATTACCCGCTAGTGGAACTTGACACCCCTATTTTACAGCTTCAAATGGAAATGTGCTGAAAAGACCTGATCTGTCGATTTATGATGAGAGGAGGGCATATCTGCTTTTTATCGGCATAACTTCTATCCCCTATTGGGAAAAAAGCAAAACTGAAGTCATTCTGAATAGGGAAGAGAGGAGTTGCAAAAACATATTTTGCGCTTATCCCATACGCCATCAGTCACACAGTACACAGGGTTCCACGAGGAACTTTGCATACTTCTACCATATATAATAGGGTCTATCATCAGCATCACGAAATGGCCACTTATGAATGTCTCCTATCTTTCCTTACCAATATACAGGATGATTTATTAATTCTGACCGAAATTTAATCCGACTTTACTTCTGGTACTGTAAATCAGAATTGAATGATTTTTTCAGAATTTATAACACTTTATGGCATCTGTTTGATTATGTGTAACGAATATCATTGTTCTAGTGCCGTGCTCAGGAAAATGAATTTTGACTGCTGATGTGAAAATGACCACCGCATAGGCTGGCAACTATTGGTTTTTTTTTCACATTTATTTTAGCTGCATAATCAGAAATGCATGCATCTAACTTTTTTGTCAGACCCCGAACGTTTCATAATGATTCCAGCATTCTTTGAAAAAAAAATATGGTTTCAAACCCAACAAATCTGCCGTTTTCAAAGAAATGGATTATTATTGGAATACCGGATGATACGTTTTTAATCATTAAGGTGTGTTTTTCTTTCATTTATATAATAGCCTTATTTATATTAGTTACATTTGTTGATTAGTAAATCCATGTTGGAAGACAATATTGTGAGTGTACACAATAAATGAAAAAGTC
The DNA here is from genome assembly GCA_038502775.1 of Hippodamia convergens. Taxonomy (NCBI): domain Eukaryota; kingdom Metazoa; phylum Arthropoda; class Insecta; order Coleoptera; family Coccinellidae; genus Hippodamia; species Hippodamia convergens. Next base: position 46,855,687 of record CM076614.1, read on the forward strand.
TTGATTCTTCCAATTTTTATTTGAGAAAATTAGACTACCGGTTTCGCGCTGAAGCGCATCATCAGGTCTTAAATACAGGTCCGATAACTGAAAATAAATAAAATAAATGAACCATGTATGAACACTTGAAAAGAATAACAAAACACGCAAAAGCAACAAGACCATCAACTCACACAATAAGCTCAGAGAGTTGTCAAGAATGATGTGAGAACCATTAACCAAGATAAAACTGAAATGTAAGACTTCCAATATCTCATCAACCCTTCACCAAACAATATTTAAACATGTGAATGATAAATTGTGAAAACCGACAGAACAACAATTAAAAACAACAGATCTGTCAAAGTGACTGACATATCATCGATGGTGTTGACACGAGCACAGAATTGCAATCGATGTTAAGACAGAGGCGGAGTCAGATTTTTGTTACATAAGATCTCAAGTAAAAATAATGATAATAAATGATTTTGATCAAGAACAATAAATAGATAAATAAATAAATAAATAAATAAATAATAAAAATATAGTCAGTTATCAAATAAACAGTACCAACATACTCCAAAAATAACTTCATATATTGTGTCTTGTCGGCCGTTATCTCCACACTATCGCCGATCAGCTGACATGCGATTGCCGCTCATATTTTCGAATAGCAAGTTCACTAAAATATCACTCACATTAATTTGTGAATTAAGCAGCACTACCCCCTCATGCGATCTTCTAGTGATTTCCAGCAGTTCTAAGTTTAATATCAATTTGTTGTTAGTGTGAAAATGTAAAAATTTAAAATTCTCATTGAAGTTTGTGGAATGTCCGGTTTCTAGCAGATGTCTGGCAAAAAGGGAATCAGAGTTATTGTTCCGAAAACATCTGTGGTGTTCAGCGAATCTACATCTAAAATTTCTCTTAGTCTTTCCTACATATACTGCTCCACAAGTGCAAGTCAGCTCATACACTCCTGCTCTAGAGATGAGGGCCATTTATATTACTCTTGTTATTCGATGGACAGTAGTTGAGAGTGTTGGATGACAGAGGGCTTTAGTTTGAGATGCTCATTTAATCAATTCAATTCTTATTGTACGTTGCCTTTTACAAAATCCTTTCATTTTGTTAATTTTTTCCCCAATAAAATATAATTATTGTGAGATCTATTTTAAGTCAAACTAATTCACAATTCATGTTCAAAATCAACAATGTACGAAGTATAGAAATATACCTTTACCCACCTAGGTTCAAGCAGCGATGCCGATGTAATTGAGAGCTGCCATCACAACAATTGTATGAGGAATCCTATCATTAAATGATGATCACAACGAGAAATTGCACAATGAAAACTCTGGTTGAGGTTATTACATGGAAATTGTATTTGGTGTAAATACACATGAGGCGTTGCATGAGCGCTTTATTTTATCCCCTCATTCAAAATGTGTGTGCAATTTCCCCTGAGAATTGTTGGATATTTTTTTTGAATTCATAACAAGCAGTCCTCCGTATACAGGGTGTCCCGTAAAGACCACGTCAAACGAAAACGGAAAGTATATCAGAATATGCTCTACCTGATGTGAAAAAATCGTTCATATGAAAGTCTCACAGTTTTCGAGATATTTGATGTTTAATGAAAATGTTGAATTTTTTCACTTAAAATGCTTTCTCTCTTGCGGAAGCTACAATTAAATACTTTTCGAATCAGTTTTTTTTTTCCGTAAATATTGTTGAATGATTACTTCAATTCATGCAATGAAAAATAGCACAAAATATTATACAGGCATTCTGAAAAAGAAAATTAAAATTCCTTCAAAACTGAAGGAATTTTTTTTGTACTGAATTCTATCTGACGTGGTATCAAAAAAAGACGCTAGACCTATTCTGCATATTACGTTGAAAAGTTGCCCATTTTGTGAGGATTCCGAAAAGATAAAATACAGGTGATAACCTCCTTCTCGAAAAAAGATATTTGAATGTTTACCGAAAATGAAGCATTTCTGTGAAAAACTGATTTCTTCACCTTTTCCACAAATCCTTTCATTTTGCAGATTCTGCTGTAACATATTGAATAATTCTCTTGAAAAATGTCAGTTAGTCCTTAAATTACTTATTAAGTGAAATTATTCATTAATTGCAATGATATAATATAATAACGCACAGCACCTTCAACATCAACAAATCTATTGTGAAGAAACTTTAAAAATATCAATAATAAAAATTCAGGATTCGTATTAGAGCAAATGCTCAAAATGACACCCCCTTCGCTAATACATGCCCTGCATCTATTGAGAAATGACCTTTTCAAACCATTCAAACTTCTCCCCGCTATTTTGGATGCTAAAATACGAATGCTGTCCCTTAGTTGTGCTTCATCTCTCATGGGATTCGAATAATTTTCGTTTTTTAAAAAACCCCAGTAAAAAAATCCAAAGGATTTAAGTCTGGTGAACGGGGAGGCCACAAAATGTCACCGCCCCTTCCGAGTGTAGTGTGCTGGGCACCTGTCGTGTTGAAACCATAGAATACGTCGCATTTCCAGTTTTATATCTTCTAAGAGTAAGGGTACACTGTTCCTTAGAAAATTCAAATAATTGGTCGGACCGAATATTTTGCCATCGTATATTCCAGTCCATAAATTCACCGTAAATCGATATTGGGATCTATCTTGCCTTATATTGTGCGGATTCTCGATGTTCCAACTATGAAGATTATGCCAATTGATATACCCGCTTTGAGTACAGGAAGACTCATCAGTCCAAAGGATATTATTGAAAAAAATCGGGATTTGCTGTATGTACCTTGAGTTTGAATCATTGAATCGCACCACATCATATCGATGTTCGAAAGTTCTTTAGGCAAAGAAAAAGAAATAAAAAACTCAGTCAGTGAATTGGCATCTTAATAACATTTTATTGATTTGTTGATTGATTATTTTCAGCAGGAAGTGCAAAATGAAAGTATTTATGGAAAAGGTGAAAAAATCAGTTTTTCACAGAAATGCTCCATTTTCGATAAACATTCGAATATCTTTCTTTCTGAAGAAGGTTATCACCTGTATTATACCTTTTCAGAATCCTCACAAAATAGGCAACTTTTCAACGTAATATGCAGAAAAGGTCTAGTGTCTTTTATTTACACGTCAGATAGAATTCAGTACAAAAAACACTTCCTTCAAAACATGAATTTAAAATTTTTGTTTTTCAGAATCCCTGTATAATATTTTGTGCTATTTTTCATTGTATGAATTGAAGTAATCATTCGACAATATTTACGAAAAAAACTGATTCAAATAGTATTCAATTGTAGCTTCCGCAAGAGTGAAAGCATTGTAAGTGTAAAAATTCAACATTTTCATAAAACATCAAATATCTCGAAAACTGTGGGACTTTCATATGAACAATTTTTTCACATCAGATAGAGCACATTCTGAACTACATTCCGTTTTCGTTTGACGTGGTCTTTACGGGACACCCTGTATATCAATTTTCAGACCACTAGCATCAAAATTGGCGGAAGTATAATAGATACAAACTTTTACATCCACTGGTTCAAAGGGTTGGGGGCTGAAAGTTTCAAGTTTAGGAAATTTTCCGTTGTTTGTGCACTGAAACTAGCTCACATACCAAATTTCAACTTGATAGGACATCGGGAAGTACCTTAACTGTTTTTATGATCATCAGTGAATGAGTGACGAAATCAGGGGTTTTTAGATTTCTATTAAGTCTAAAGTGTACGAGCTATGCACTTGAAACTTTGCACGTTTGATAAGTTCACTACTGGCATCCTGAGAATTTTGTTCATCTACTATATTCCGAACTCAAGTTATGAGGGTTCAGAAATACGACGAAACACTTAGAGACAATATAGGTAGTGCCCCGGCGCGGCGCTTTGCTAGGCTCGTCTTGGCGAGGGCACTACCGTGCCCCCAGATAGATAGTGAAGATATACAATATTGATTTAAATATTTCCGTCAGTATTCCAATTCAAGATACAAATTTTGCTCTTGACCATTGGGGTTTGCACAAAGTAGCGTTGTTGACTATCAATGCGATTTTTCTAAGACCGCCACAGGACCTACTGGGAGAAATCATATCACAGAAATAAAATAATGAGAATATTCCTTCAAACCAAACTAACGAAATAGTTTTAACACTCGTTTTAAGAGAGACCACGTGGAGAGGATGCCGGATGAGAGACTGGCCAAATGGGCGGAAGCACAAAAACCAAGTACACGCAGACCATTAGGGCGCCCTCCAAAGCGTTGGAAAGACTCGATGTCCTAAGAAACAACTAATAAGCAGAAAACACAGGACATAGTCCTATTCAAAAGTGGAAGAAGAAGAAGACTCGTTTTAACATCTAGTTCGATGATTAACCACGTGAACTACAGAATCTTCATCAAGGAAAGACGAAACTACTAAAACTTCAATACTCCATCATCCAATTCCGCTCAAACCGAAACAAATTGAGTATAACTGTATGGGTATTTCCCATAACTTTCAAACGAAGTGCACCTTGTTAATATATGACCCCATGGCCCATTGTACATAATGGATTACGAATCCTATTATTTCAAGATTACCTGCTCAAAAGCTACAAGCGGGCAATTGACATTTGAACGGCACTCACTGTATAGTTTCAAATAAAGAAGAACCGTTCAAATTATGCATAATCGCGACGTAAACAATTTTACAAATTTCGATGTCCGTTTGTTCGGAATGGAACGAATTAGAGGATAAATCTGAATAATTGCGGGCACCCTTTCTGCTTCGAGGACGATGTTGCTCGAATCAATGCGGCGGTACAGCTGGGGGCGAACGGCTCGTGAAAACTTTTGAATACATTTCCCGACCGCAGACCGCAGTCGATACTTCCATAGAAACGAACCTGGAGAGGACCTTTCCGCGTCGTTTCGATCCCACAACGCCAGAAATAAATTATTTATACATTTATCCGCCTTTTCGGGGGACTTTAGAGAGCGTGGCTTGTCTACATTTATACCTAGTCGCTCTTCCGATGTAGAATTAGGTTTTGATGCATGATTTCACGGTGTCCGGTGCACCAAATGGGGGGTAGAAGCGTTTCCGGGAAGTTTCATGAAGATCTGGTATCGCGGACTGAATTTTTTCAGATCAGGTTTCAGGAATTTCAGCAGCGAAATTTCAACCAGCATTGGCTCTTCGGCTGATTTAATCGAAAATAATTGTTGAATAAAATTTGTTCCATGATTCTTCTCTGTTTCTTCATTCATTTTTTAATTCACTGTATTTTACATGAATATGTTTGGTTCATGTAAAAAAAATTGATGCCCAACTAAATTTTTCTATGAGGATTATTACTGGTACTATCAAGTCTACACCTACTCCTTGGTTACCAGTCCTCTCAAATATTGTCCCTCCCTATATTCGCAGAGAGACAACAGCTTCGAATTTTTGAAACAAATTCAATTCCTTTACAAATTCATTTCCCATAATCACCTATATTCCAGATGATAGGGTCCCCAGATTGAAGTCGCGTAAACCTTTTTGGTCAAATTTTCTGACTAATATGAATAGAAGCGACAAAGAAATGTGGCAATCTGAATGGAATGTATCCAATTTTTTCAATAAAGATCTTATTTCTGATCTTTCCATCAGAGTTCCTGGTTTTGACCTTCCCAGGAGAATATGGTGTGTTGTAAATCGCATTAGAATAGGCCATGGACGTTGCAATAGCATGCTCTTCCGATGGAATTCGGTTGAGAGTCCTAGTTGTGAGTGTGGGGATAATGAGGAGACTATAGAACATCTTATAAATAGTTGTCCCATTTATAAATTTCAAGATGGTTTCGAGGCTATACATAAAGTAACAAATGCATTTCTAAAATGGGTGGTTAATTTCAAAATTATTTGATTTATTCTGAATATTCGGTTTCTTTTCTGCTTTCTTCTTTTTTCATTTCAGATTAAGAATTGCGAGCCGTTTTGGGAAGAATCTATCGACGGATAACATGAAGATGATCTCACACTGATGTGTTTCAAGATTTTTCCTGATATTTAATATTTTATGTTATTTTTTTTTACGGGGTGGCAGGTTTTTTCGGCTGAGGTTTTTTCCCCTTGCTCTATAGTATCGTATGATACTAGTGATGATAGTATCGTATGATTCTATAGTATCATACGAAGAATGTTATTATACCCCGTTCTTTTTTTACATCAGCTTAGGTACTTTTTGTTTCAATATTTATTGTATTATTTTAGCTCTCTATTTTCATAAGAATATATATATATATATATATATATATATATATCCACAAAAGAGATAACTCCACTTAAAAATTGATATTCAAAATTTTTTAACGGGATAGGTGGAAATTAAAGGGCTAGTTATTTGTGTCCTACATTTATTCTCTGTCAACGTTTCGGACCATTACTGATCCTTCTTCAGGACTCTGAAATGATAAGATACAAATAGAAAAAATCAGAATATGAAATCATGGAGCTTACCGAATAGGTGAGGTTAAAGAATAAACTGAATTTCAGAGTCCTGAAGAAGGATCAGTAATGGTCCGAAACGTTGACAGAGAATATATGTAGGACACAAATAACTAGCCCTTTAATTTCCACCTATCCCGTTAAAAAATTTGAATATATATATATATATCCCACTATATTTAGGTCCTCCGATAACAGCGCATTTTCATACTATAGGTCCTCCGGGGTCGATGGGTCTACCGTATATGGAGGACCTAAGGCATTTCATGCTGAACGATTAGAAACATGACCCTGAGTCCACCATAAAATTTTCAGATGGAGGACTGAAATCGTGAATTTTGCCATTTCTGTATATTTTAGTTCAGCCTTCATCCAACTCTTCTAGTGATGGCGCTCGCGGCGGCGTATACTTTTGGAGTATATACAAATTCCATTCTACAGTGTATCGGTCCTCCGATTATACGTCAAAACGATCTTACGGTGGATAAGTCCTCCGAAATCCTGGCAACATCGCATAGACTGTGGCTGTTGAATGGAATGCCGAATGAAATCAGGATTTACGATATCTCCTATTCGGCTGCTCTGTGCATAGGTTCGCAATAGAAGTAGCTACTCGATATTTCTTCGATTTGAGATGTGTACCTACTACTTTATGAATTTAGATTTCTCAAAATGCTCATTTTTTCTTTAATGATTTCATTAAAAATGATATATGAAATATCGCATCAAATACAATCAAATAGATGAATAGAAATATGAACAGCCTAATACTATGCCACCCTCACGAAGATTGTTAAACGAAAGACGAAGAAACTTGTCACGATATGAATATATTCGCACCACCGAAAACTACTCTGTAATACTACTCGAAAAATACTCGTGAAAATGTAAATATTTCGACATCCATTGGGAGTTTTTTGATGTTTTGGTTTTTTTTTTCAGCGAATAGTTATGAAAAAGCAAATCGTACCCAACGGTGGGTTTCCATCGTTGTGTTCACCACTGAAATATTTGATATAGTGTATGTTCTCATTATTGAATTGAATACCTACTAATGAATATTAAAATTATTATAAAAGAACGACTCAATTATGACAAAAAAAAATGCAAAAGAAGAACGACAATTGTTAATCCTCAAGAAGGCTTCAACGAGTTTCAATTCAATAGTGATGAGAAACTCTCGAGAAGCAGGAAAAAACGGTAAATACAGGACGGAGAAGAATCCACAAAATTTTATAGATGTGGGAATTCCAAAACTCAGTTGAAGATGTTGGGAACAATGACTATTTACATCTAGTTTCATATTATATAATTTTAAAATTATAGCGAATGTTCAACTGGTATCCTCCGATTGTTTCAGAGTCCGGTTTGGGAAAATGTATAATTCAATAGTTTAATAATTGGTTTGTATCATCTGCTACAACTAGCAGAGATTTGCGCTGAATTTTGTTTGGTGTTCAGGTTCAATGGAGATTTTCTTCCATTGAGGTTTCATTTTAATTTCTTACACTAAATGTGTTATTGTCAAGAAAAAAAGTTATGAGCTCAATATTAGTGATGAATTTCTCCATGAGTGTATTCATTTTCATAATTGAGGAAAAGCAATAAAATACACTATTTTTCATACTTTAATCTATTGGCTTTCGATTTCGGTGTGTTACACCATCATCAGGCCAGCTGAAAATACAATTAATTATATAAACAAATATCTTCTCACATATAAAATTTTCAATTTTTTAGAGGTTAGGTATGAGGTATGCTCACCGTCTTTGTGAATTAACTGTTTTTTTCTGCAAATTGTCTTGTCTTTGATCAATATATGAACCTGCAATCGACTTTTTCTAATGTTATATTTATTTTCTGATTTTTTATCTTTTTCAGATCGGCGTGTGTGGTTTAGGAATTTTTCTAGAAGGAATGTTGGGAGAAGGATATGGAAGTGGAGAAGGTATCGGTAAAATTGTCGGCGTCATGTAGGAGGCGGGAAATTTGAATTGTCTGATGTTGTATCGATCATCTTGAAAATGTTCATGTTATTATCGAAGTCCGAGAGGTCATTTAGTAAATATTGGCAGTTTTTGTGTTTTATAATCTCGTATTGTTCGAGTAGTGTCAACTTTTTGAAGTCATTTCCCTTATGTAGTATCTCTAGATTGTCTATTGTTGTTTTATGGTTTTGTTCTGTTAAATGATTTCCTAATGCTGAGGTTGGTCTGTTTTTTTGATGTTCATTAAAACGTTTTTTCATAGTTCGTGTCGTCATACCAATACACATACAAAATTCATTAAAAAGTATCAGAGAAAAAATAATTGATAATAACATCATTGTCACAAAAGCAGATAAAAATGCGGGCATAGTCATGCTAAAGAAAGAAGTATACATAGAAAAAACACTCCAATTCTTTACCGAGAATAACATAACATCATGCAACAAGAATCCAATGTCTAAATACGTTAACAAGGTCACCAATATCTTGAAAACTGCACAGCCAACATTACAAAAGTTTGATTAGTCCTTTTACACCCTGAAAGAAAGAAATCCACAATTGCCAGAATTATACAGCCTGATAAAGCTACATAATCCCGATAAAACTATAAGACCTATAACATCTGCAATTAATTCCCCCAGTCAAAAAATTTCAAAATTCATAAATAACCTTTTTACTCGTAAACTTGAATACAAATCCATTTTCTCAATTAAAATCTCATTAGAAATCATAAAAAGTATTAATTCAGTCAAATTGAAACATTCCAAAAAATATATATTAGCCTCATTCGACATTGTTAACTTATACACAAACGTTCCTTTATCAGATTCCCTATCCCTCCTGAAAGATCATATTAATAAACAACGTAACTCCGACAATAGATATGCTTTACAAAACGATGACGTAGACAATATAATGAATCTTTGTAATTTAATAACCGAACAAAACTTTTTTAAATTCAATAACACTATATATTATATGAAAGATGGTCTAACAATGGGCTCTCCATCCAGCGGATTATTAGCAGATATTTATGTAGATCACATTGAAAAACAAATAATGAACCTACCCAATAATAACAAAATCATTTTATGGAAGAGATATGTAGACGATATTTTTTGTATATGGGAGGGAACTGACGGTGAACTCAACGATTTTTTCAATACCATAAACTCCAAATTTAAGATAAACTTCACCCTAGAGAAAGCCCCTAACAATTCCATCAATTTCCTTGACCTGAATGTTACATTAAATGAAGACTACTCTTTCTCCTTCAATGTTTACAGAAAACCCACACAAACAGACACAATAATTCCCTTTTATTCATATCACGCCCCCTCAATAAAAAGAACCGCTTTCAGATTTTTGTTTAACAGACTCCTCAATATCCCACTTTCAGAAGTTAATTACAGAAAAGAACTCAGAATTATTTATCAAATCGGTGAAAATAACGGATATCCTAGAGTTTTTATTATTGAAACACTAACATCAATAAAGAGGAAAATGATTATCAACAAGGTATATCCCCACAGCTCAGTTCAAAAACATTTTATATCCATCCCTTTTTATCAAAAACTCAACCAAAAATTCATTCAAGTCATGGATAAATACGACTACGGCATTGTGAACAAACGACATAGGACCCTAGATAACATTTTACTGAATAATAAATCCAAAATTGAAAAAGACCAACACAGTGGCATTTACAAGATAACATGCTCAGACTGTCCCCATTATTATATTGGTATGACGAAACGAACTATGAAAAAACGTTTTAATGAACATGAAAAAAACAGACCAACCTCAGCATTAAGAAATCATTTAACAGAACAAAACCATAAAACAACAATAGACAATCTAGAGATACTACATAAGGGAAATGACTTCAAAAAGTTGACACTACTCGAACAATACGAGATTATAAAACACAAAAACTGCCAATATTTACTAAATGACCTCTCGGACTTCGATAATAACATGAACATATTCAAGATGATCGATACAACATCAGACAATTCAAATTTCCCGCCTCGTACATGACGCCGACAATTTTACCGATACCTTCCCCACTTCCATATTCCATATCCTTCTCCAACATTCCTTCTGGAAAAATTCCTAAACCACACACGCCGATCTGAAAAAGATAAAAAATCAGAAAATAAATATAACATTGGAAAAAGTCCATTGCAGGTTCATCTATTGATCAAAGACAAGACAATTTGCAGAAAAAACAGCTATTTCACAAAGACGGTGAGCATACCTCATACCTAACCTCTAAAACATTGAAAATTTTATATATGAGAAGATATTTGTTTATATAATTAATTGTATTTTCAGCTGGCCTGATGATGGTGTAACACACCGAAATCGATAGCCAATAGATTAAAGTATGAAAAATAGTGTATTTTATTGCTTTTCCTCAATTATGAGATCAACTCTGACGGTGTAGTTACAATGATTGGGTCGTCAGTAACCTCGAAAATATTATGACGTCACCTTATATGACGCCAGGAGTGAAAATTGTATTCCAAGTGGTTAACTGAAAACTAAAATTGACCAGTGCGACCGCTTCGAACCATTCAAAATCAATTCAATTGATTTGTTTCTTACTTTATCCATACCTACTCTGAATATGATATTTAAATGACATCATGAATTATTAAAAAAAAGTTCACCTCATATCTTATCTCATATCAAGGGCGTAGCCAGTATTTTATTTGTGAAGCTTTCGAGTGAGATTTTGAATTTTTTATTTATTATTTTTTTAAGATGACTGAAAGTACAGGGTGATAAAATTACGATGATTTAGTAAGCCATATCCTTAATTAGAAGACAAATCTACTAATCCACATGTTATGTTTTTTTCGAGTAACAGAACATTCGTGCTGCAGTGTGATTTTGGTATTGGGCCAATTTTCATTATTCGATATAACTTCTTCACAATAGTGAAAACAGTCTCGAAATAAATTCATCCAGGGGAAGTTTTTAGAGAAATTATATTTTTCCTAGTTTATATATCGAAAATTCGGAAAAAAAATTTTCGTTTAAAAAATCAAATAAGGTTTTGATTTGGATTAACATATTTCTAACTGAGGAGGTCATAGGACTTAATATTTCACAATTATCAGCTGTCAATTTGATTAAGAAAATATTAGTAATAGTTATATTTTATCATGCAGACCCGAGGTGTGTTTATGGAAACTCTTCGTTTTTTCTATGAACAGTGTTCGAAAACAGAGATGTTTAATCGCAGTTTCCACGGAAAGTGGTGAGAGATGAGAGCCTACTTGAATTAGTTGACCGAAAAGGGTTTCTTCGAAATTTTTGACTTATAATAAAATCGGAAGTATGTCATAATATTTTCATTAACTCAATCTTTCAGAAGCTCGAACTGCAGACTTCTATCTGAATACTGCCGAGCATCAATTCTTAATGCCAGAATACTGCCTTTTTCCTTGAGCTCCACCCATGCAATAAAGTATTCTAATTCTTTCTTGCTATGTGTAATTCATGATGCAACTACCGTGCCCCCAAATATCTGCACTACTTAAATAATTTTACAGATATTCTAATTTGAATTCGGGGCTGGTTTGATTCGAGGGAAACAATTCAAAAACGTTCCCAAAAATCTATTTCGGTATCGAATAAATAAGATGAAATGATTACTGAATACAATAATGAAGATAAAATGTTTTGTATTGGAAAAGAAATACATGCTTGTGTCCGTTAGCGCAGGATAACAAGTTCCCTAGTTTAATTCAGGGCTAGGGATGAAATTTTCTTCATTCATGAAGTCGCAGCCCACCATTCACTGTTGGGTAAGCAATCAATAGTGCTGTTAATAATATGGCGTAAGAGCACAGTAACGAAGCCTACACAGGGCACAACTGATTCCTTAAATAGGTTAAGAGTTTCACGACCAGGAACGATAACATCAGAGAGAAATCCAGGCTTATTCGCCGAAGTCTATAAAGGTACGTACAAAAATATATTCCGAATAGCGTACCGAACATCGTCGCGTACACCGACGCGATCAACAAGAGTTCGCCAATATCTACACCGTGATCGCGGCGAGGTGCGATACGCTGTTGCACCCCGTCGTCCACACTTGGGTACGCGACGTGGTGCGGTACGATGTTCGGGGCATGTTTGTACGCACCTTAATGTTTTGCCTGATCATCGGTTCGGTAGGCATCTTCAGAGGATTCTTGGTCTGAGATTGTAACCCGAATGTTGAGTTACTGACTCTGAGTCAGTACCCGTAACTCAGCAATCGAATCACAATCTCAGACCCAGAATTCCCTCAAGATGCCTACCGCAGATGTGGGCGAAATATATTAAGAAACAATTCATCATAGACCACTACTAATATACCTGGAAGACTTTCTTGATGTCATAGTTCCTGATCGTGAAAACCTCATCTTGTTAGTGACTAAGAGTCAGTAATTGAGCATTCGAGTTATAATCTTGGACTAAGAGCCATTCGCATCTCCTTGGCTCAGATTCAAAGTGTTATTTGACTTCGCTAGACTACCTATAAAACAGAAGATGAAATGATTTTTCGAATCTGAGCCAAAGCGGTGCAAACGGCCCTAAGAATTCTCTGAAGATGCCTGCCGCAGATGTGGGCGAAACGTTAGGTGGGATAATTTCTGATAGACCAAGGCCGGAAAGCCCGGAAGACTCTTTAAATGGCTACAACTAATTCCTCTGAACTGTCCAATTAAATGAGCTCTTGTAGATTACCCAGTTACCCAAGAAAAACCAAGGTACAAATAAATCAATAGATAATACAGCTCTGAAATAAAAAAAAACGAAATATGGTGGACTTTTTCATTTATAAATATCAAGTCTGTTGTAGGATACGCAAAATTTTTTTTTGGTGGCGCCATTCTAGGGTAAATACATGTTTACTTCGAAAAAAAAAATTAGCCGTAACGCAGATAGCGACCGATATGCCACTAGAGGGACACATTGTATGAGTAGCTGATTCACCTCATAAAATTTAAGCCCAAATATACCAGGTTTCCCTTTATAAATGGACTAATAAATCAGCCGTATTTTTTGAACAATCTAACCCCAAAATCAGTCTGACCTATTTACAGAAAACCTCAAAAAACTATAGCATCGTTAACCATAATTTTGCCTCATTTCACATATTGTAGTTCGTTATTGATATCTTGCAACAGAGACGAGGTGCACAGGCTGCAAATACTGCAAAATAAAATAATGCGTGTGTTGCTGCGTTGTAATAAATACATGCCGATTAAAGAGATGTTGAATTCTTTGAATTGGTTAAATGTTGAGCAAAACATAAAGAAGGCAAATCTCTCAATGTTATATAAAATTGAAAACAATTTAATGCCAGAATATCTCAATGTTTATCTAAAAAGAAGAATGCAGTTTCATAATTATAATATTCGATCTAAACATGATTTTAATATCGAGCAGGTTACTACATCAGCATTACAGAAAACTTTGTTTTACGAGGGTCTTTGCCATTTCAATAGGTTGCCTGATGTGGTGAAGCATGCGCCAAATGAAGTGATGTTTGGTAAAAGACTGTTTGCTTATTTACGTAATGAAAGTTGATATTTTTTCTTGTCATTTGGATGTAAGTAGCCACGTGCTGAATAAAGAACTATTTATTTATTATTTATTTATTTAAATATAATTACGGACATTTCAATACGACACATTCCGAAATGAAAAGCCTTTGTTAATAGAGATGTTGATCAAAATTTAGAATCGAAAAAAAAATTATATGATTGAAGGTACTCAGCAATTTTATTTCTTCAAAGCAACACCATAACTGAACGAATATGAATAATTCACATCAGGGCGGAACGGACGGATCCATCGATACCTATTATATGACAAAAGCGCTAAGTCGTTCGCTAGGACTATATCATATTGATGACATTGTGGCAACGGTGCCGGATGACCTAGGTACTTCGAAGTGGATAATATTACCCTTGCGGAGGACCAACAGTCGGTAAATTAGATATAGAAGTATACTCAAGGTTGACCTAAATACTATAGTTTGAACGGTGGACCTAAGTACGGAATTCTGAAGAAAAAGAAAAAAAAAATTCAAGAATATTTTGTCGAATAAGTAATGAGGACATTCAATTAGGTAATATACTTCGACCAAATTTTAATTATACGCCTTCCATCTCGTGGAGGACCGATGTCTGCGATTCAGACGGAGGAGCCAAGGATAGTAGGATGTATATATATATATATATATATATATATAATATATATATATATATATATATATATATATATATAGGTTTGTTTGTAAGGGAATCGGCCTAAATAAGAGACCATCACATATCTGATTTATATATATATATATATATATATATATATATATATATATATATCTGATATATATTCTTCTAATAAATGGTATAAGTTAAATCATCGTTTTAACCGAGTATGTAACAATCTTTCCAATACCTATCAATGCGATTTTTAATCAATTGCAACGTGAATCCTTAATTTCCCAACATTTCACTCAATTGCAGTTAGAATACTTTTCCTCTGAGTCACTCATAAAATACGAATTTTTCAGACATAAATTTTCACAATGGCAGTTAGGGTAATTTAATTTTTAATCGAACAAGTTTCATATTGTGTACGTGGGTTGCTTTTTATATTTTGGGATTAGGGAGCAAAAACAAGTAATAATCGTCGAAAATCGCTTTCTTGTTTTTCAGAATATTCCCCAATACCAATTACAAGTATTTTTATCGTCTGAAAATAATATGAATTATGAAAAGTAATGGCGTGCAGACGGAATGTTGCATTCGGAAAAAAAATTCTCCCGAACAGGACTCGAACTTGCGACCTTCAAATATTACCGGTCCAGTGCGCTAACCACTGCGGTGGTTCCAGAATTCAACATTGTTTTGGTTCAATCATTATCAGAATCAGAACAGTTCCAGATTTAACTGCGCATCGGTTCGACGCTGAATTAGGATGGTCCTGAATTTCGCAACCAAAACAAACCTTGAGTATACAGAACAAAGTCAGTAAATTATGATCAATATTGCGATGACAAAACGATATATATATATATATATATATATATATATATATATATATATATATATATATATATACTAAATATAAATAATGGGAATAGCAGCAGAGTTTAAATTATACTCTTTTTTCTCAACTCGAGCTTTCGAGAATATATTTTCTCTTCGTCAGGAGAACTACAATATGAATAAAGTGATGGAAAAAACATATAAATATCTGAGAAGATTTCAACTTTCGAAATTGAGGATTAATATTCAGTTGTTCGCTAACATAATAAATCAAGGAATTTCAAAAATAAATATTTATTTTTGAAATTCCTTGATGTATTATGTTAGCGAACAACTGAATATTAATCCTCAATTTCGAAAGTTGAAATCTTCTCAGATATTTATATGTTTTTTCCATCACTTTATTCATATTGTAGTTCTCCTGACGAAGAGAAAATATATTCTCGAAAGCTCGAGTTGAGAAAAAAGAGTATAATTTAAACTCTGCTGCTATTCCCATTATTTATATTTAGTATTAATAACAATTCAGCAAATAAGAAAGGATATTTTTATATATATATTCCTATGAAAATAGAGAGCTAAAATAATACAATAAATTTTGAAACAAAAAGTACCTAAGCTGAGGTAAAAAAAGAACGGGATATCATAACATTCTTCGTATGATACTATAGAATCATATGATACTATCATCACTAGTATCATACGATACTATAGAGCCAGGGGAAAAAAACCTCAGCCGAAAAAACCTGCCTCCCCGTAAAAAAAAATAACATAAAATATTTAATATCAGGAAAAATCTTGAAAGACATCCGTGTGAGATCATCTTCATGTTATTCGTCGATGGGCTCAGATAAACAGATTCTTCCCAAAACGGCTCGCAATTCTTAATCTGAAATGAAAAAAGACAAAAGCAGAAAAGAAACCGAATATTCAGAATAAATCAAATAATTTTGAAATTAATAACCACCCATTTTAGAAATGCATTTCTTACTTTATGTATAACCTCGAAACCATCTTGAAATTTATAAATGGGACAACTATTCATAAGATGTTCTATAGTCTCCTCATTATCCCCACACTCACAACCAGGACTTTCAACCGAATTCCATCGGAAGAGCATGCTATTGCATCGTCCATTTCCTGTTCTGATGCGATTTAGAACAGACCATTTCTCCTGGGAAGGTCAAAACCAGGAACTCTGATGGAAGGATCAGAAATAAGATATTTATTGAAAAAATTGGATACATTCCATTCAGATTATGATATGCAACCTTATGTACCCAAATATCTTAATATTTGTGCCTTGCCTTGAACAGTCAAGTTATAAATTCAATCAAGCACTTGAAAGCACATCTTTGTCTAGCTTCGCTACCCCGACATCCAACGAACCGATTATGTACTTTGGCACTATCCGACTGGTCTCTTAATCACATTGTCTGCCTGCAGGACTCAATCGAACCATTTCCTCGGAAAACTCTTTCGTTCTCGAAGTACGATCTCGATCGTTAGCTGGCATACGTATAAAGTTCTCCAACTTTATCGCGATAACGCGGGATTTCGGATTATGTAGATGCGTTTTTTACGACCTATTACGTCGATTTCGGTCGTGACCGTTGCCATTAAGGATGCGATTTATTTTGTGTAGCCGCCAATTCTACCTGCGGCCATTTTCCGGTGTGTAGCCTGACGTCAAGGTCCTCAAGAAAAGTATGGTGGAGGGTGGAGGTGTGGGTTGATTTGCATAAGAGGATGGAAATTCGGTGATTTGAAATATTGATTGCAAGTTTTGAAGCAGGTAACGAAGGAGCTATTTTCCTGAGATTTCATAAACTGAACAAATGCACAAGTCGAGATTGAGTTTGAAAAATTATCATTAGATTCATTTTAAAAGTATTCATGAAATTAACATGACGTTAATTACAAAAGCTTCATTTGAAGGTGTCACAATTAAAAAAAAATTGTTGACCATTCTCAAATACCGATCCATAGTAGGAGACGCCGAAGATTGGAGCTATTTCATAGATAATTAGTTCAAATATTGAATATTATAAAAACATCTCAAACTATCTTTGATATCTCCAATATTCAAAGAAAAAGATAACCAGCAGTTTGAAAAATATAGACCATCTCTTTCAAAACTTTTTGAATGATAGGTTGATACAGTTCATGAAATCTTGGAACATTTTGAGCTGCCATCAACACAGGTATATAAGAGGGAAATCTGTAATAACTGCTATTGTACAATTCACTGAGCGAATAATGCTATCTTTCGAGGATGGTGACTTGCTTTTCGGATTATTATTATATTTATCGATCGCCTTAGATATCGGTATATACTGAAAAAACCAGAAACATATGGGATAAGTGGAAATGCCTTGAAATGTAATGTATCATACATAAGTGAAAGAACACAAAAATTTCAAATTGTCAAAGATGGAAAAGTACACGAATGAGTTATCAAAGAGAATCATATAAGTGTACCACACTGTAGCATACTGGAGTCACCGCTATTTGATGTATATGTGATCGATGTTATTCGGATTGTTCCATCAAGATGTGCATGTCTTGTAACCCTACAAGTTATGCAGATGGCACAAATATACTGCTCCACATGAGTTAGGGATATCGTATTCAATCGTTTTGAAAAGTATGTAATCTTCGAGAAAATCGATTCAAGTAGTTACATATCGATCCAATAAAAATCAGTATGAGACATTTCGTCAATCTGGTTGCCCTTTTTATGAAGTTTGGTTCTTTGCATATGCTTCATAAATGTTCTTATTTTGAAATGGAGTCAGTTTATCAACGGCTTAAATTCGAAACGAGTTTTCTGAAAATGCCCAGACATAAATTAACCAACGCTGAGGCTAATAGGACTATCGGAATGCTACAGGGTGGCCTAACTCAGATTGTAGTAGAGGAAAGGCTCCAAATCAGATAAAGTGTGATATCTCGACTTTGGAATAGGTTCAGGGAGACAAGTTCTGTGTCGGAAAAAACAAGGCAAAATACAGATGGGGTCAAAGTTTCCATCGAAACTAGCAGTCGACGTTTGAGAGAGGTGAATCTAGGTTCTGGACGTCCATTAAGAGGAGTTCCATTAACACGTGACTATAAGTGTCAAAGACTGGAATCGGATTGGAACGATCAATGGCGTAGTGTCCTCTTCACTGATGAATCCAGATATCGACGATTTTCAGATTCTCGAAGAATGAGGGTATGGACAATCCCACGCATACCACGTAATAGGGCTATATCCTAGAAGTCCATCCATTCCGAGGTAGTAGTGTTATGGTATGGGGCGGGATATGTTTCAACGGGCGCACAGATCTACACTTTTGGGAATATGACCGCCTTACACTATAGGGAGCATGTCATTGACGATGTTTTGCCAAATTTTCACGCTGCTATTGGTGAAACTTTTCAATTTCTAAACGATAACGCCAGACCGCACCGTGCAGCCATAGCTGAGATTGCTCGCGAGGAGCTTGGTAATCCACATTTACTAATACCTCCGCACTCACCAGATTTGAATTGCATAGAACATGGGATATGCTCCAAAGAAGTTTAGATAATCATCAACCTACCCCAGAATCCTTAAATGATCTGAGAGAGCCTCTGCCCCGTTTATCAAGAAATGTTCAACAACCTTGTATGCAGTATGCAAAGAAGATGTCAAGCTGTTATTGATGCCCGTGCAGGCCATACAATGTATTTATAGTCTCAAAATGCATGAATTCTCCGGGAATAAAATTTTCTTATTTTATTCGATGTATTACCCAGTATACGCTGCAAACATACAGGCTAAAATTAATTTTATTTCCTTCAACTTGGAATCATATCAATATGAATTTTCATCATAAAATCTCATTTAAACTATATTTTTTTGAAATTTAACTCAATATCCCTACCTCATGTAGAGCAGTTTATATTATATACAAATGCTAGCTATCCTGTTCTTGTAACCGATGCAGTTAGTACGACATATACTTATGCCATATCTGGTGAAAGAAAATATTCAAACTGTATTAGGCAAATACATAAACTCGAATATGTTGGAACAAAATAACAAGGAACTGAGGAACGAACATGCCAACATTCTGGATCAAAATTCTAAACTAAACTATTTCATATATTTTCCTCATCAATAAGGAATATTATGCATTATACTCAGCCCATACAGGGTCTTTCACGAGGAACCTCACCCATATTTATACGGGAAACTACTGAACGTATTTTTATGAAATTCAGCACTTATAAGTATTTCACGATGCTGATGAAATCTAAAATATTTTCAAGGCATGAGCACCTCCGGTTTTTCCGGAAATGACGTCAACTTCCGTTTTTCAAATTAGAACACCATTTTTTATTGCAGAAATAGATTCCTTAGAAAATTTCAAGTTATTTCGATGTAACATTTTTCAGTTTTGGTTGGAAAATTCTCTCTGAGCGGGAAAATTCGAAAAAAAAATCGAAAATATAGCTCCGCTGAAACAAGATGTAAGATTTATGTATCCACTTTAAAAATCGAAATCGCGATTCATGATACAGGGGGTGAAAAAATCGCTTTCAAAGTTAGGGATGACAAAATCGTGAAAAATCAATTTTTTCAAATTAGAACCCCATTTTTTTATGGCAGATATTGAATCTACGTTGAAAAATAATGTGAGTGTATGCATCACACCCTTGCCCTAAAGTGGATATTTTCTGAGTTATTCACAAAAAACTGTTTTTTTGAATTTTCAGCTATTTCTTTTCCCTTCACGCCAAAAATATGAAATTTTCAGGAACTGTTACTTAAACCATGTTTTAGATTTTACTACCCTTATATGCAAGAGAAAAAAGTTACAGGTTGTTCCTAAATAGATGGCGAATTTTATTTTGATTCGAATTTGTATCGGAAACCTCTTTATTTCAACTAATCGGCCATCGGTTTTCTCTCCAGTCATAAATAAATAATTCCTTATGAACCATTTGCAAAAACTTACCATGTTTTACATTCTTTTTTCTTAATGATAGATATCATTAATTACATCTGCCAAATTCCTCTTTATTCAGTAGCATTTTGTGTTTACTATTAATTTGGTGATAATTCGTATTAAGTTATAAAATCGATCACTATGCCTAATTTTACCAATGAAGATTATTTAAATCTCATTCTACTTCATGGAGAATGTAATAAAGTTGTAGATAGAACGATTCGACTGTTCATTGAGAGGTTTCCTGACCGACCCAGACCAACGAGAGATACCATTAACAGAACCATGACAAACTTGCGAAATGTCGGATCTTTCGTTAAGAAAACTATACACAGAGAAAAAAGTGTAGTAGAAGATGAGAACAACGAAATAACAGTTCTTGCATATTTTCGTGTGAATCCTCAAAATTCTCTAAAAGATGCCGAGATTGATCTGGGATTATCTCAATCGAGTGTTTGGAGAATATTAAAAAAACTAAAATGCACCCATATAAATTCAATAGGGTACAGCATTCGAAGGAAACTGATTTCGTCAGGAGAACAGAGTTTTGCGAAGCTATGATGATTCGATTTCAAGAGAATGAAAACTTTTTGGACTGTATAATTTGGACAGATGAATCTAAATTCAAAAAGAATGGTTCTTTCAATAGGCATAACAGTCATTATTGGGATGAAGAGAACAACCACCACTTCAGACAATGGAACTTTCAAGAGACGTGGTGTTTCAATGTTTTTTGAGCCATCAAAAATAATGCAATTCTCGATGTTCACATTTATGATGGGACTTTAACTGGTAAGATAGAACACTACACATGTTTGCATTATTTAAAGAATGTTCTCCCTTAGGAGATAGATATTCTGACATATTGACTCAAATAATTGAGCCGCTAGTACAGAACCATAATGACTTATGGTATCAACAAGATGGCGCGCCTCCACACAATTCACTCAATGTGTCAAATATCCTCTACAGGCTATTTGAAGATCGATGGTTGGCGAACAATGGTCCACATCTTTGGCCACCACGTTCTCCCGATTTAACTCCTTTAGACTATTATGTTTGGGGTAGGATAAAAAATATTGTCTACTCAACTCCCCTGACTGATAAAGAGGACTGCATAGAACGAGTCAGAAATGCGTTCAGGTTTGTTTAGATTTTTAGATTCATAGTTTTGAAACTCAATTTGGTTTTTAAACACTTTTACAGATCTCTTCCTTCCGATGAAATAAGAAGAGCAACGCACGAAGCATTCCTGAGACGTATAAATAAATGTCTAGAAATTAACGGTCAAAACTTTGAGCATCTTCTCTAGTTATAACTGCGAGAGTTTGCCATGGTTCTCCTAATAGTAACTTGAAGTCGGTTTCAAGAAGGGGTGAAAAATCTACAGCATGGATCAAATAACAGTTCCTGAAAATTTCATCTTTTTGGCGTGAAGGGAAAAGAAATAGCTGAAAATTCAAGACGAAAATCAGTTTTTTGTGTATAACTCAGAAAATATCCATTTTAGGGCAAGGGTGTGATGCATACACTCACATTATTTTTTAACGTAGATTCAATATCTGCCATAAAAAAGTGGGGTTCTAATTTGAAAAAATTGATTTTTCACGATTTTGTCATCCCTAACTTCGAAAGCGATTTTTTCACCCCCTGTATCATGAATCGCGATTTCGATTTTTAAAGTGGATACATCAATCTTACATCTTGAGAAATCCTACAAATGAAAATTTTCCATTCAAAAACCTCGAAGTTATTCTTGTTTCAGCGGAGCTCTATTTTCGATTTTTTTTTCGAATTTTCCCGCTCAGAGAGAATTTTCCAACCAAAACTGAAAAATGTTACATCAAAATAACTTGAAATTTTCTAAGGAATCTATTTCTGCAATAAAAAAATGGTGTTCTAATTTGAAAAACGGAACTTGACGTCATTTCCGGAAAAACCGGAGGTGCTCATGCCTTGAAAATATTTTAGATTTCATCAGCATCGTGAAATACTTATAAGTGATGAATTTCATGAAAATACTTTCAGTAGTTTCCCGTATAAATATGGGTGAGTTTCCTCGTGAAAGACCCTGTATATATTTCACTTATACTCAGATTACACAGTTCAACTCATGCAATGTAGATTGAAAATATATTGTATACACAATTTTTCCGATTTTGTTTTTCAAACACATATATTTTCCTCAGTGTGTGATAGTTGAGAAGGGATTTTATAGATTCCAGAATAGAGAGGCAAAAAGACTCGATCAATTTTTCCAACACGATAAGACTATTCTATTAACCAATGCATCATTCCACACAAAAATTGAGTACGCCCACGTCTGCTCCAGAGTAAAACTTAAATAACGAGTAGATGCACTTTCCCTTTTTCCATTCATGAATTCGATATAAATATCAATATATAAATAAAGAATTTCATTACTGCTTAGTAACGGATAATGGTAGAAAAATAAAAATTACCGAGAAAGTTCCAAGTGTGTGCCAAGAATGCACACCAATAATGGAGTGTACCTTTTCGTGCAATTCTAACATTTTACGCTTAGGGCATTCGTGTCTTTCAGCAGGTTGCTCCAATCGTATTTTCAATTATGAGTATTCACTTGAGCGAACAGTTGAGTGCGACTGAATCTAAATCTCCGTATTTCCCGGAAATTCACTCCTATACCCTCCTCTCGGGCGGATCTACCCTACAGTCGTGTATTTTTCATCAGAGCATCCTCATCTCTCAAATTTACCCTTGAAGCATGCACAACCTTCTTGAATAGCATAAATTTCATTCGGCGCGATGAAAGCCTACCAATTTCCGGTTCGACGTTCCTGCAGAATACCTTTTTGAGGCAATAAGCCCCCTCAGACATTATCGCCGGGGTGGCGAAGAGCTCGGATGGTAACAGGTGTGATGCATACCTCTCTAAATGAAAGTGAGGGTGTGGGAAATATACCTGAGTGCTATGAATAAGTGATGACATTAAACATAGCGTTCGTCTGGTCTCGTCTGCGAGCTCGGCGTTCTGTCTAAATTGGGTTTGGAGGGCAGTGATGCATGGGGGATATTTGTAATCTCGCGTTTGGATTCTATCTGGCTATTTTCGATTTGCTCCATTTTGTCTCTTTCCAAAATGAATGTTTCAAGATGAAACATTGATAAATTGAAGATAGTTATTATCGGAATGAATACCATCTTCAACTCCGCGGTTCACAGATCTCTGAGCCTATAAAATGAAAATAGTATTCATTTCGATAATTACTAATTTCAATTTATCTTTATTTTCCCGGTATGGCCTCCGTAAAGGCAAAGATTGTTTTAGATTTTTCATTTTTTCTTTCGCTTAAAATGCCTTAGGAAGAGTTATCATAGATACCATCATTCACTATCATAGTTATACACATGTATGTTTATATGACTTAGAGGATCAATAAATAAATTATCATTGATACGTTAAAAACTAACGGAAATTCATTTTTGATGAGAATACAATTCTTAAATATTTAGATATAATGATAGACTGCCACCTAAAATGGAATGAACAAGCGTATTTCTTGATAAAAAAAATTAGATCACTACTGCATAAATTTAAAGCTTATAAGCGTGGTTTACATTGGTAGTGTAAATGGTCGAGTTCACTAGCATACTTTTTTCCGGAAATACTATGCTCTACTCATTTTAGTAGAGTAACTAGGGTTGCTAGTCAATTTGAAAGGATAGTTCGATATTTCATGTGTGTAACAGTGAACAAGCAGGTTAAGGTACGGTTTCGC
Source organism: Hippodamia convergens (assembly GCA_038502775.1). Lineage (NCBI taxonomy): Eukaryota > Metazoa > Arthropoda > Insecta > Coleoptera > Coccinellidae > Hippodamia > Hippodamia convergens. The sequence goes on from CM076614.1 coordinate 46,879,931, forward strand.
TTGTGCGTCGGACGCATGCAGCGACCGCCGAAAGTGGCTGCTGCGATTGTTGTATAGACTGTTCATAGGAAACAGCGAAGAAGCGGTTCCGCTTCTGCAGTCAACGCAGCAGTGGCTGCAGCATCCAAACGGCCCACTGCTTGCGGTACCAGTCTGTGCGACGTCGCTGCAGCGTGAATTCATTTAAGGTACGGTTTCGCTTGTGCGTCGGACGCATGCAGCGACCGCCGAAAGTGGCTGCTGCGATTGTTGAATAGACTGTTCATAGGAAACAGCGAAGAAGCGGTTCCGCTTCTGCAGTCAACGCAGCAGTGGCTGCAGCATCCAAACGGCCCACTGCTTGCGGTACCAGTCTGTGCGACGTCGCTGCAGCGTGAATTCATTTATATATAGGTTAAAATTGTTATAATTTATCGAAATGATAGAAAATGAGTGTTGAAAAGTTTTCGACGGATGAAAAAATGAAATTAATTGTATATAGTTTCCACAAATAGAGGTTTGTATGATTCATCCCATGCTGAAAGCTGAAAGACAGTGTATGGAGAAAGATCGCGACAGAAATAGAAGGAAAAACAAGTAAAGGAAATTTTTCCTTTATCATTTTCAATTTGAACTCTTTATGTGAATATAAAACAGTTTCATATAATTGAATATTAATTGTTCCGAACCCTACGTTCCTGTAACTATTTTTTCTTGCCAGGCAATTCGACCCCCGGACTGCGAATCCACCTACTCTGGCAAATCCTCCTATACATCAAATGCACAGCATTTTTTCTTTTCATATACAGGGTGACAAAGACTCATGGTACACCCCCATTTTCTCCCTTGTTTCTGTAGCTATATTTCTGAAATTCGAAACATTGAATAAACTCACTATATGGCACTTTTTGACATATTTAGAAAAAATCCAATTTCCGGTTTTTCCGGAAATGACATCAACTTTGGATTGAACCGAGAAGATACTTAAACTCGTGTAAACTCCATTATCGTGTTCGTATTGGTTATAAAGAAAAATAGTTGATATGGATGGATACCCCACCGATGTTACTTTCGAATGACGTCAGAGTACCATTATGCTACCATTTGAGAAAACGGAGTTTCGAGTGGAAAAAGGTTTTGGTTCACTTTTTAGGCACGTATTTTGATTATTTGGAATAATTTTAGGGAGTTAATGGCTCTCTGGGCGTTCTGACGAATGAAATATCAACTATAAGGAATCATTAGATTGAGAAAATCATAGAGATTACAAATATGTAATAATATACGGGTGTCCCATTTGAAAATCGAAAGTTGATGTGATTTCCGGAAAAACCAGAAGTTGAATTTTTTTTCTGAATATGTCAAAAAGTGCCCTAGAGTGAGTATATTCAATGTTCCAAATTTCAAAAATATAACTACAGAAACAAAGGAGAAAATGGGGGTGTACCATGAGTCTGTGTCACACTATATTTTAAAATAATTTCATTCTCCTCTTTTTCCAATATATTATGAAGCGCAAGTTCACTCCATCTTCGAATTCTCACTGTCGACTGTCGGCCGAGTAGTTCTGCTGCAGATAAGGAAACCACTCCGACGTTACAGCGGACGCGAGCAGTAGCTGCTCGCATTCACTGCAGGCGTCCGACGCACAAGCGAAACCGTACCTTTATATAGAGGTTAAAATTGTTATTATTCATCGAAATGATAGAAAATGAGTGTTGAAAAGTTTTCGACGGATGAATAAATGAAACTAATTGAATTAGTTTCCACAAATAGATGTTTGTATGATGCTTCTCATGCTGAAAGACAGTGTATGGAAAAAGATCGCGACAGAAATTGAAGGAAAAACAAGTAAAGGGAAATTTTTCCTTTATCATTTTTAATTTGAACTCTTTATGTGAATATAAAACAGTTTCATATAATTGAATATTAATTATTCCGAACCCTACGTTCCTGTAACTTTTTTTTCTTGCCAGGCAATTTGACCCTCGGACTGCGAATGCATCTTCTTCTGGCAAATCCTCCTTTTCTTCCTATTCTTATACATCAAATGCACAGCACGCCTTTTCTTATTTTTTCTTATCATATACAGGGTGACACAGACTCATGGAACACCTCCATTTTCTCCCTTGTTTCTGTAGCTATATTTCTGAAATTCGGAACATTGAATATACTCACTATAGGGCAGGACATATTTAGAAAAAATCCAATTTCCGATTTTTCCGGAAATGACATCAACTTTGGATTGAACCGGGAGATACTTAAACTCGTCTGAACTCCATTATCGTGTTCGTATTGGTTATACAGAAAAATAGTTGATATGGATGGATACCCCACCGATAGTACTTTCGAATGACGTCAGAGTACCATTATGCTACCATTTGACAAAACGGAGTTTCCAGTGAAAAAAGGTTTTGGTTTACTTTTTGGCACGTATTTCGAACCACGATAATTTTTAAATCGAAATTACCATAGTGTAGCATTATTTTGATTATTTGGAATAATTTTAGGGAGTTCATGGCTCTCTAGATCGAAAAATAAAATGGGCGTTCTGACGAATGAAATATCAACTTTGAGGTATCATTAGATTGAGAAAATTATAGAGATTTCAAAAATGTAATAATATACCGGGTGTCAGATTTGAAAATTGAAAGTTGATGTCATTTCCGGAAAAACCAGAAGTTAGATTTTTTTTCTGAATATGTCAAAAAGTGCCCTAGAGTGAGTATATTCAATTTTCCAAATTTCAAAAATATTACTACAGAAACAAAGGAGAAAATGGGGGTGTACCATGAGTCCGTGTCACACTGAATTTTAAAATAATTTCATTCTCCTCTTCTTCCGAAATATGAAGCGCAAGTACACTCCATCTTCGAATTCTCACTGTTGACTGTCGGCCGAGTAGTTTGACTGCAGATCAGGAAACCACTCCGACGTCACAGCGGACGCGAGCAGTAGCTGCTCGCATTCACTGCATGCTTCCGACGCACAAGCGAAACCGTACAGGCTAAAATATCGATGCGTTATTGGAAAATGTTCGTTGCAAGCGGCAGATGGTCTATTGAATGAAGTTGAGGTTATGGAGGAGAAAACTAGATGGCAAAAGAGAATTTGAAGTGAGAGACGTGATACATTGGGAGCATCTTTTAAAGTTTTAAAAGCACTGGCATTGGAAGACCCAGAAGAATATGAAATGTGCTTGAGCATGGCACCTGATAATTTCGAAATACTGCTGAATTTAATTGACCTTTATATCCAGAAAAGGGACCCTTAATGAGGGATGCAATACCAGCACGTGTTAAACTAGAACACCACTTTCGAGTCTCAAAACAAGCAATAACCCGCAGTATGTGAAGCAGTGGAGGAAGCCTTACACGAATATTTCAAGGTGAGTTAATGAATATACCAGAATTTGAACTGAAAATGCAACTGAAAATAGACCGAATCACTCGGGAGACCAGGAGGACCGAAAGATGCACTATCCTGTATCAAAACCGGGCAAGTGTCTGTTCATATTGGTACAGTAAAGTAATGAACCGGTAGAGTAGTTTGAGACTTTGGAGGTGGGGATGGGAAAGTCGAGTGTACTATTCCAAATGTGCTATTTACTCTACTCTACCGTCTACTAGCTTTAGTAATCTTCCGTTACTAGCACGACTTGTTTACATTGGTAGAGTAAATGGTAGAGTACCTACTATCCTCCTACTGGCACAATGTAAACAGGTCGTGCTAGTTACGGAAGAATTATTAGTTTTTTTCTGTTCCTATTTGTGTTCTTGAACATCTTTTTTATACGCGGCCTGATTCCTTGGCCAGCGCGATCTGCAGACCTAAGTTAATAGTTTAAAAGGGGTGCAGTCCACTGCGACCTGATGGTCTATTGTGTCCCCTGACAAAGCTTCACAGCTCGCCGTCCAGTCCCAGAATTCTTATGATATCCAATATCTCGCTGCTAATTCCTCTCTCCTACAGGTCTCTTGGCCAAAGCACTGTTTCCTTTGGCTTACAATGCCAAAGCATTCTGTGACTAGGTGAATAGGAGTTTCTTCCTCCTCCCCACAGAATCTACACTCGTCAGTATCCGATAAGCCCATTCTCAGCAAGTGCTTTCTGAGCCGACAATGCCCTGTGAGAAATCCAGTGAGGAGGTGTAGTTGGTTCTTACTGATCCGCAGACCTAACTCCCTTAGATTATCACGTCAAGATACAGCAATGAGCAATGCCCACAATAACAATTATTTATTCTTTGCAAAGGCAAAGGGGAACTAGTAAAAATACGAGAAATGATGGCTCACTTTCGAAGCGATTATAAGCGATACAGCTTTAATCCTCATCCCATAAGTGCCTTAAATACGTGTGCATTCAATATGGGTAGATCAATACTACAGCATGTAATTTGAATGCAGGTTTTTTCAATATGATGTTTCGTAATGAAATTGGAATAATTTATGGATATTGTCTTGCGTGGTGAGGTTTGTTAGACCGCCAGTATTTGCTAGTTCATTTAGCGTTTCCCAGGATGCACCACGAGGAGGCGAACTATCTTTACAGCTGTCCTTCTATACAAGGGTTCCATACGGTATTTTTATGTACAAGTACTGTGAAAACTTGAAGCTTATTTCTAATTGATAATGTCGATATTTTTGTTTGTCTGGCCGTTGTGATCTAACCCCCCCATCCCCCCAGGAAAATCCTGGATCCACCGTTGCTACTATAAGCATTTAATGAAAAGAAATCCCTGACCCATGGCCCCAAGTCGCCTAATAAATACACAGTACTGGTCAAGAAGAAGATTTGGTTGCAATTCAGAAAACACATTCCAATAATAGTAGCGGAGCCCAAGCGGGGATTTCGGGATTTACTCCGTCATGGCAGATTAATATACAGGGGGATTTCTTGTACAGAATCAGTAGCTCCACCAAATATGAGCGCCATATATATATAAAGCACCCCGTCCAGAATAAAGTACAGTGCAACCTCTTTAATCCGGACAATTCATGGCAAGGCAGTTGTCCGAATTTTCGATTTGTCCGGATTATAGAAAAACACAATTATTCTTAAAAGTTGTTTATTGATTGAAATATAATATCCATAAAAGTAAAATATTTGATTATTTCGAATTTTCAAACACAGGATATCAAAACTCGTATCACGATAGAAATGATATGTTTATTTTCCTCGTAATTTGTTTATTGAACGAGTAGCATTATTCAAAAAAGGAACAGAAATAATTTGAATTTGGTTCTATAAAATCAAGAGATCACATTGAAATTTTACTCAACTCTGGGGAAATCTGAAATTTTGGATTGAAGTTTACAGTGAGCTTCATTTTTCACTGCTTTATTCTTCATTTCGAAGAGCATCTTCATCTGTTCGTCTGAAATTTTGTTTTCTTCATTCTTTCCTTTTCGACCGTTGCTATATCATTGTCACCGTCAGTAGAGGAATGAATCATTGGTTCCATATTCATTTCTTGTACATTGGTATACTAGCGGTACTCTAACAATCGCCTGATTCAAAGATTATAGAGTTCTCTATAATCTTCGTGTCTTAACTCGTAAATTTCAGACGCGGTCGCTTGGGTGCGTCCGGATTATAGAGATACGTCCGGACTATGGGTTTTGAAATCAGGCGTCCGGAGTACTGGATGTCCGGATTTAAATATGTCCAAATTAAAGAGGTTATACTGTATCAGTTTATTGAAAAAAAATTGATCATCGAACATTCTCCAGCGCGTCAGATTTATGGAGTGAGTATTACATGCTGAAAAGTGTATATACCACTAAAGTGACAATTGGAAAGTGACGAAATAGGGCAGATTGTCCATTGTGAATCGCCACCAACTTCTCCGTAAAGACCTTGGAATTCCAAGACTAAGACGTTCAGGCAAATCAAAATAATACACAGTAATTGTTTACTAATGGCGAGTAGAATGGGGGTTTGTTCAAAACATTTCGTCATAAAATTTTCCTTAGGGTTCGGAAGAACCCTACGAATTAATATCAAATATAATACTTTCACGAAATCACCCTTAGCGACACCTATTGGCGTTATTCGCAAGAAACAAAATGGTTTCCTATTTTTTTTCCATTTCATCAAATTGTATTTAATGTATTTTATGTTAACCCTGCCGTAGAAGAAACCAACAGAAAATCTTTCATAACAAACCGTTCATCCAATCTCGAGGTATAAATAGTGTAACCAACAACAGGGCCGACTTAGTTTTATATATTAAGATTCAAGGATAACGAAAAACATATAATCTGACGATTTCCTCACGCCGAAGTAACAGAAATTCGTCGAGAAAGTTCATTACGTACATCTGCATAATGCCTATTTTGCCCGATCCGTGTTTGCATTGCTCTCTCCCTGCGACCCACTCTGGTTTCTGTTGGCTTGACGATACCACAGTGTATGACACAAACACAACAAAACGTTTTGGTTTATCTTAAGTTAGGCGAATTAAAGTTTACGAATATTCGCTATGAGTGACATTAATATGACATGTGCTTTTTGTGGGGAAATTACCTCGCAGGAATCATTTAAAGTCACATTAGAGACAGAAAAAAAGGATACAAATTTCGGAATATCGTCGATGTCAACCGGTTCTTCGAGAATCCCGAACATAATACAATGATCTTGTACCTACTTCCTATAGAACCTTCATTGAATGAATTCTATTACACGCAGTGATGGTTTAAAATTTGCAGATTAAGCGAATCCCTCAAAGAAATCGTCAGATTGAGATACAGCTCATCTAGGACATGCGGGGATGATCCATCATATCTTCATCTGACTCGCCCGAGTATGTCAAAATGACAATTTTTTCTCATCCTGAGAGACTATTTTTCGGTCCGATTAACATCCCCATGAAAAATCTGACACGCTCGAGAAAATCCTTTTTTTTTTTCATTTTCAACCCTCACCTCCGCCCAACGCCACCAGTCAAATGGTCAGATTAAGCCGAGGATTGAGCTATATTCATCATAAGAAGTAGCTATCTTAATCTGACGTGCTCGAGTATGTCCTTGTGTTTGTGTACAGTTTTTTTTTACATTTTTGAAAGCCTATAGCTGCTCCCTGCACCGATGAAAAGGTATATAGTCCGTTTCAAAATGATTGTCATCGGAGCAAGCCATGGAATTCCAGCCGGGGCTTTATTTCTATTTATTAAAAGTTTCTGTGTGTTCATCATAGATTGAAATATATCAATATAACCTATGAAATGATTGAATATACTCTTCAAGGCAAATACATTTGAAAATTTTTTTGTGAAACAATATTATTTTCCTCGTTGTTGTATTGTCAAATTTTCAAACTAAGCTTCAATTGCGAAAGAGAAACAAGGTGAGATGATGACTAAAATATACACACCCACACTATTCCGCTGTAGATCAAGCATGGGAATTGTAAATTCAGGATTGATAATAAAAATAGCTTGGAATGTTTCAACATGAACTCTTGCAGGCTTTCGTGGTACTGTAAAGATATCATTCATTGAATAATTAATACTTCATCAAAGATAACTAAAAGTTTGTTCTCTATGAAGACCCTTCAGCAATCTTTGCATTCTTGATGGCTATCGACTATCGGAAATTCAGCCAAGTTCTCGCCTTGGGTTATTTTTTCTGAGTATTGAGAAACAAGAAGTAGTAATTGTGAAGTGGTAACTAACAATTTCATAGCAAAGTTGTTGAAACAAATAGAAAATATTTGTTGACAAACTATGAATAATTTGAAGTGTAAAATGCTTTAGAATAGATCACTTATCATTTGTATTCATTTATACTGTTTATTAAATAATATACCAAATGTTGATTTTCATTGAAATTCAGTTACTTCATAGGTAGTTCAAAAAAGATGTATAAACTGATGATTTATTTATGATTTTTGATCTTAGAAAAATAACGTCGTATAATGTCTTTTTGAAGGTAAAATCATGTGGAATAGGTGTCCATCCATTGCTCACTCCTGACTGTGACTTGTCTTGCCTTTTGTTTTCTCCAAAATTCATATGGCAGTTCCAGGTGAAAACTGAAATTTTGAGACTCAGTTATATATCAGAAAACATTTCGAAAAAGTAAATCATTGTTACCTGAATAACTAGCAAGACGCGATCAATACTGGCAGAAATACCTGCTGAATTGTTGAAAAACTCGCAGTACCGACGATAAACTGCTTATGGCCAGTTGCACCGTTCAGCTAAACGATGATTAGAATTTTAAACGATGTTTATTTTGCGGTACCTCTTGCACCGTCTGCTAAACGTCGTTTTATGTGGACTAATCGTCAATTACACTAAACAGCCAAATTTCGTCGTTTAGCCACCCGATTAAGGTTAAACAGGGATCCGCGCAAACTCAACGTATTTATATTTATAAATATTTCTAACGAAAACCTAACATTCAAAAAGAAACAATCGAACAGTGTTTTGTGTTATTTTTTTTTTGAGTTCTTGTATTTAAGTTGGTCTCCTTAAAATATGGATTCAGGTGACGAATTATTAATTGATGATGATCTTGAAATTGTTGAAATGATTGAATTCTGGTTTCCATGAAAAGTCTACCAGAGGATACAACACTTCAACCAGATGGATAATTATAATTTCTTCAGATGTTTTCGCCTCATTAAAGATACTGTTCTGTATTTACTGGAATTGATAGAACATTAATTGGAATTCAATAATAACTTGTATGTAGGTTATTATTTGATATGTGTAATATTTGTATTTAATGATTTCCTTGTGTTGCACAAACCTCAGCTAGGTAACTTTTTGTTCCGATATGTATTGTATTAATTGTGTTATTTTAGCTCCCTGAATCATAAAAATATAAAATATATGTATATTTGTATTAATATTGTATATGTATATTTTCTAGGAGCATCTCTAATGTCGATTCTTGTACGTTAAAAAAATTATAACACTACACACTACTCAGTCACTTAATTTCAGAAAAAACGTGGAGTGAATGCAGAGACAACTCTGAGTGAAAGTAAACATACAAAACTTGTAACCATGGCAACCGAATACTGAAACTGACAGAAATTCTTGATACTGTTGAAATTTTGCAATGTTGCCAAATATATCTCCCGATTAACTAAACGCCGCTCATTCGTAAACGGTGCAACCAGAGAGAATTATAAACACTGATTAATAGTAAACGTTGATTAGTTAAACAATGATTATTCTGTGAACGGTGCAACTGGCCATTAACGTTCCCTAGTAGTTAGGCGAGGCGAGAGGTATCTTGATGAATTCCAGCCATTTTCAATTCGGGTATACTTGAGAAATCTTCAAATCGAAAACTAATTTGTCGATCAAATCAAGAACATAAGCATATAGAAATGAATTTGAAATATATTCAGGAGGTTCATTAAACCTATGAAATGTCATAACTTAGTGTTTTCAATCAACACCCACCTAAATCCTAGAATTCAAAGGTTACTGATGGGATATTACCAACCTAAACGGACTATACGTTATAGCACATTTTTTATTTTTTATCATCTAAATTTTGCAAGCCAATAGATCTCCATAACGCTCGAGTTAATCCAAATTTAGCATCGTGGGCTCCCCTACTATAATGAGGAACAACTGCAAAAGAGGTTCAGGGTACATGGATACATTATAGGAAAATGCCTCAAAACAGCCCCTGTAGGGACATCAATAGATTTAATGATGGAACGTTTGATATAATATTTATGATAATTATAAATTGATTTTGTATTTTCATGCCATAGGCTAAATAAATTGGAATAATAACAGTATTAACAATTTTATTAATCGATATGGGCAGACGAAGGTGGGCGGGATAGCTGATCAACACATAGAAATTGAATTTCGCTACTATTTTCAATATGATGAAGTTGCGTGATGTTCAATGCGATAAGTTAAGACACAGTGGTCCGGTTCATTTTATGGTGAATGAAGATTTTTTGGTCATGGACTCGTCTATGATTCGTTTCACGAACATTTCGTCTTTGGATTTCACTTGTGTGTTCTATGTTTGATCTCCGAAGAAGAACTTTGTCGAAAAAACATTGTTTTTACAGGTATCTTCCTATCTCTGTTAGTCCGAAGTTTAGTTTTCATACTCTGAAGGAATTGATTTATTGAATCCCTGAGCATTCGTTGACGAATGTGAGAGCTGAACGGATTCACGCTGTATCCTCATGTCTAAATTGGTCTCAGGAAAATAGTAGCGGGGTTGCAGAGGCGATGTTCCTTTTATATTAAAGCGAAATCAACACATTACTCCCTGTCACGTCGTTCATATTTCATTTTTAATTCCCTGTTGGGCTGTTCATTGATTTAGACGCCAGTCGACGCGTTCTTCCCCTTCACCCCGTCCCACCGATGTTCGTATAACAAAGAATTCCTGGGAAAAATTAATGACTGTGAGGGAAAGTCCGAAGCTATCGTTTTCTTTTGTCTGCAAGTTTTCTTTGTGAAAAGATGAATGGGGAGAGTTGTTGGTATCGGCCCCGAGCATGTTTGCAGAGAGGATACTTGGGTTGTGAATTTGGGTTCGTTTCTTACTTAATTAACATGAAAATGATTTTTCCATTTTGGGACTAAGGTATCATCTCAGTTTTGTGGAGCACAAAATCAGAAAAGATAATCATCTTTGGATGATTGTTCTGTTAAAGCTGTCCTTATATTAATTATTATTTTTATTGCTCTGAACGGGGGTTGTTATCCAGAAACTTCGATAATAATAATCTTTTGTTCTTCATTCAACTTGTTCTCCAAATCTTAACGATGTTGATAAATCCAACGACATCCTTACAATCATGAGAATCTAGCACCTCCCTTCCTATGTGAATGGTTCTTAGTTTAGCCAGCTCTAGACACTTGCACACCATGTAGTCAGCCGACCTTGCCATGCGGCAGAAAAAATATTCGCATCGATAGTGTCCAGTCAGCAACCATTAGCCGAAGCTTAGGTATGGCAGCTTCATGAGGTTTCTGGTGTAGGGCGGCGGGAAAAGCACATAATTCTTTGCTTCACCACCTCCGGAACTATTCCTCTGAAGCTTTCTATTTCCTACTTCCCATTGTTGGATCGTTTATTTATATTGCTCTATTCCCAGCCTAGAGATTGTTTCAGGTCCAGCAGCTTTCCTTGCTGGTCCATCGCATTTATTTCTTTCAATAACACAATTCTCTGGTACCCACTATTGACCAGATATTGATTCTTCTTCAGGACTGAAAACAGAGATTATGGTCAATTTAGGTTTGTGAAATGAGTAATAAAAGATAAAGAACAAATAACACAACATATACCACATAATGGCCTACTATAGAGCCACGATCCACAAAGATACTCACTTATCAAGGCCCAATACTGCGTTCAACAATTGACTAAAAATGCAAAACCATAGGAAGAAAATCTCGGAAATATCATACATACAAAAACGATGTTTCACTATCTGTGATTCCACCTTTCTTAGTCAATAATTGAACGCATAACTTGGCTTTGGTAAGTGATTTACTGTGCGGATCGTAGCTGAAGCTTTTTTATGGTATTTGCTGTGTTCTTTATTTTCTTGAGTTTTATATTGTCGAGTTCTTTGTCATTCACTTCACATAATTCGACCATGATCTGTATTTCTGATCCTGAAGAAGCAACAATATTGTGTTGGTATTAAAAGAGTCTCCCGGGCTTATTGGCCGTGGTCCATTAGGAATACTTTCACCTAACGTTTCGCCTACAACTTCGGTAGGCATCTTCAGAGGATTCTCGGTCTACAACTATACCTCGAACGCTGAATTTCTGACACTGACGTGTTCGAATCGGAAGTGTCATCTACACCCCGGCTTATGGCGGAAAAAGGTCGGGAGTTTACGTGCTTGATGCTGATTGGTCCATCGCTCCCGCTCCGTATCGGCTTGATCTTTGTTTTTTCTAAGGTAACCAGGCGCTATGTAAGAAAAGGGTTCCCCTTTTCTGTTTATTTTTTGTGTTTAATTTTTTTGTGTTCATCTGTTAGCGCATGTTCTGCTAGTGTGGATTTTACTGTCTAATTCAGTCGACATTAGCTCTTTAATTCTCGTATTGATACTTCGCTTTGTTGTGCCGATATAGACTTTGCCGCAGTCACAAGGTATCATTTAAATCCCGGCTTGTGAAAGTGGATCGACTTTGTCTTTGGTTGTTCTGATCATTTGTTCAAGTTTTTGTGAAATTTTTGGGTGAAATTATTTCTAATGGACCACGGCCAATAAGCCCGAAAGAGTCTTATTTTAAATCCAGTATATCCGGTCGTGAAAACCTTAAACTATTAATATTGTGTTGGCATTAGGTCAGATTTGCTGATTTATCCTACATCTTCCTAGTTCCCATTAACTCACTGTATACTGTCGAAGATATTTTCAAGTCGCTGCAATTACAAAAGAAATCAAATATGGTATCATGATGTTTAGTGCCACGGACATAGAATGACAGGGTGTTTTATCATTTCTGTTCATGTTAATTTATATGTTTATGAACCTCAATTGTTCAAAAGTTTCTCATATTTCGGCGACTCAAATAAGCGACTTATATTCAGTTTGATTAGGGGCTTGAAGTCCCTGTTGCTCCGATATTCAAGTGTTTCGAGCCGCGATGTTCAAGCACATTGAATTTTTCAATTATTTTGTGTTGAATGAATAAGTCAACTAGTTCCATTTTAATTGATTCTTATATTATATCCCTAATGAATAAGGATTGGAATCAATTATAAAATTTGCTTTAGTTCTGGCGCGAGACCCCTGCACGAATGAGGCCCCGGGCGATTGCCCCGTTCGCCACCCCCTATGGCTGCCACTGCCCACTGTGAAGTAATTTATTCGTTTCTCATTTGTAAACGTCAGTTTCCAAAAAAACAATATTGATCAAGAAAGTTTATTTTATCAAGTCATTAACTTGTAAAACTGACAACGTTTGAAAAATCTATATATGTTCTCCTGACCAAAAATAATAAAACATCATAATAAAAGCTTTAATTTTATTATACTGACGTTTCGCCCTAATATTTTGGGCTTCTTCAAAGATTTAAAAATTAAAAACGTAATTACACAAGAATACAAACAGGGAACATCAGTGAGGTTACATCAATATGTGCTAGTATTTCTTCTTCTTCTTTCTAAACAATTAGTTTCAACGAGGACAGGCAACAAACAATACTAGAAAATCGACACCATTAGGTGCGTACATAAATCTACATTTATGTACGCCTTTTTCGGCGTTTAACGCTCATTTTTTCGTTTCAGAAACGCTATTACCTTTTGAAATCTGCAAATGACAACTAAACGTTATTTTTTTCAATAAATTTTTTAAGGAAAACAAACTTGCGAACAGGGGCATTTTATTTCATTTTCAAGCAGCTTTTTAGCATAGACCATATTGCCCATAAAGTGTTAGGGCTGAATCTAGCTGATAGTTGATTCAAGTAGACCAACAAAACATCTTCAGTTACCCCCAATCACACTATTTTTGTTTTGCCACTTTTTGAAGTCGTCGTATTCTCGCTTGTACATTGAAGCTGATTTTGCAGGTAATAAACTTGATGCTGCACTGCTGGCTGCCTCAATAATTTCTTTTGGTACATTCATTTTCGCTTTCGCCAAAACAAATGTAAAGAAAAATAAACAGACATGTTCATGGCAACGCTTCCATAGCTTACGACATTTGCGACAAATTATTGAGAATTTTTTGGAATTTATCTAACCTTTTTACAAATGAGAAACAAATAAAATATAAAACAATACACGCAAGGTAACGGGGTTTACTGGCTCAAGGAGGTAACTGACTCGCCTGCGGCTCGTCAGTTATATCCTCCATTCGTCAGTAAAAACTTACCTTGCTAGTTATGTAATATACTATTACTTCTAGCTAGCTGCTGTATGGTATTACGGCATTTTCATTACAGCCTGGATGTATGATTCTAGAGACCTCATCTTGGCTTGGCTCTGGTGATATAGATTTGCGCTCCTTTGAGGTATCATCGAAGACACTCATTCACTTCCGAGGGTCTTAGAGATCCTTGATTTAGGTACCTATACCCAGATGGTTATGCCCCTTTCTAAAATTTTGATCTTTGAGTATACCACATGGACAACTTTTTGTCCAAACGATTGACGTTTATTGCATTAGGACGTTCACCAATGTCCATTTCAAATGTCTTTTCGAAATCGTATATACTCAGACAGCTTGTGTCTCTGCCTGTAGAATAGATGGTAAAAAAGAAATTAAGAGAAGGTGTCCATCTTCGAATGATTTTTGTGTGCATTAGTGAGCTGTGGTGGTTCACGTAAAAAATGTAATTGGTGTGACATACAACTCTGGACTGGAGAGACAATGGATCAATCCATTCGATTCATTCTGATGCATTCCCATGTGGACGTTTACAATTCTTGCCCGATAGGGATATTTTGATCTATCATCAATTCACGTTTTTTTTTTTTAGGTGTAATGACAGCGATATTCCTGCTGTTGATACACCAACATTTGAACAACAAACTGACCCAGCATCGCCATATGTATCCCCAGGTTCAGTGTACACTGTGTCATAAATTGGGTGAGATTGCACTGTATCTCAGCGTGTGTCACAAATTAAGAACCCTGTATCACAGTTTTTGTCGAAAAATGGATGGATTAGGAGATATATAGCAAAATCTGAAACAAGTCCAAAAATCTTGCGGTTTTTGGTGTGTTGAAATTTTTTCCACAACTTTTCGAGGATTGCAAACTAGCCCTAGTTGTCAAAAAAAACTACTAATAGTATATTAAGTATAGAGAGCGGTAAGGGCATTTTACCGATCGAAGACAATAGTTTGGAGGAGGAGCGCAGCGACAACTCCAATTATTGTCTGAGATCGGTAGTCCTTAACGTTCGAGATACTTATAGCGTTTTTTGCACGATAGACACAAATTTTTCTGTACAAAATAATTATCTGACAAATTTATTTATTCGTGGCTTTATCAATGCTGTGTAGGAATATAATATAAGGCGTTGTGTTGGTGATGAAAACTTAGTAGATTGTCAAACTGACAATAATCAATTGAATTTACTAGCGTTGAAAAATGAGCGATATAGAATCTTCAGAAGATAATGAAATTCAAACAGCCTGGGAAATCGGCTGTTCTTCAGTTATTCCTGAGAAATCTTAAATCCGCTACGAGAGTATATACAATACTTTCAAGGAATGGATTCAGACTAAAGGCAGCCCAATCAATGTAAAAGTGGTGTTACTGGCCTATTTTGTTCGAAGAATAGAAAAGCTGAGATCGCCTGGAAGTCTTTGGGCGGAATATTCAATGCTGAAGAGTACATTATTTTTGAACGACGGTATTGACATATCCAAGTTTGCAACGCTTATAGCATTCCTCAAAAGAAAATCTATTGGTTACAAACCCAAAAAAATCTGCTGTTTTTACAAGAGAAGAAATGAATAAATTCTTAAAAGAAGCACCAGATGATATGTTTTTAATTATTAAGGTGTGCTTTTATCAAAATAATAATGCTTTATAAAATAATTATGTCCTTTCAGGTGGGAATAATATTAGATATATCAGGGGCGTGTAGAAGAGAAGAGTTGTACAACATGAGCGTCAGGAACATAGAAGATCGGGAATCATTTTTAATCGTGAAAATTCCCAACACAAACACCAACATTCGGAGAAAATTCATAGTCATCGAACGAGATGATGACATCAATTACCTGAAAATGTATGGAAAATATTTCCGTCTGCGTCCACAAAATGCGAAGAGCGAGCATTTATTTTTGAGATATCAAAACGGAAAATGCAGTAATCAAGTAATAGGCTAAGGGACAATTGGAAGTTGGCCGTCAAAAATTGCAACCTTTTTGAATTTACAAAATCCAAATGCCTATACTGGCCACTCTTTTAGACGCACTACGGCCACATGTTTAGCTAATAAGGGAATATATGTATTAGGACTAAAACGACACGGCGGATTCCCTGGAAAATAAACAAGACTTTGCTGAAAAAATTTTGCATTGTACGGAACGTAGCGAGTTGCAACATGAAATGTTGAATTCAGCAGAGGTTTCTGTGAATTCGGCTACTACTCAATCCAGTGGTATTTCCATCAGCAATTGTAAAAATTGTACTTTCAATATTGAATGAACTGAATTCAAATTGTTTGTGTTATTTCATTATTTTAAAGAATGTTCAGTCATTTTCACTTACCGTTCGCTTTTCTCTTACCGTTCTGTTTACCTCAGCAACCAGTAAAAATGATCTACCGATCTAGCAACAAACGCGGTAACTAACAAAATTCGTTCAATCGTGCAAAAAATCATTTAGCGATTTTGTGTTTCGATTTTGACAGGCCTACAAACCAGACAGCTATTTTCATAAACTTAACGGGGATGGCAAAATATTTATGATTCATGAATAAGTGGATTTGTTTTCTATTTTCTTTTTCTGAATTCATATTAGCCACACTGAACAATCGTTGTGTTTTGTCACTAAGTGAACATTTTGAATACAGCGACTGGGAAAAGAAGTACGAAAGTTATTCTTTGCCTCGAGGACTGGTACCTCGTCACGTCACTGCCATGTATGAACATTAATTAGGTTTTTCAACGTTCTGGTTAATTTTATGGCCAGTCATTTGGAGAAAATGGACGAAAACCATCCTTGCAGCTAGGGAGGATAAGATTCACCCCAGTTACTGCACCTTAATTACATAATGAGACTGCGGGACGAAAATAAACGGGTCGAAGTGAATTTGCATCGAGTTAATTTAATCCCAATTTCTCCCGTTCATGAATTATTTAGGAGGAAGAGATAGGAAGGAGTCTACTGAATGCCCCTTTCCCTACCCATCATCATGACGGTACACAAAGCGATGATACTCGGGCGGAAACTGGATCCACCGCCTTTTTTTAAAAGTTTGAATCACTGAAGTTTCGACCCCAATAGGAATTTCATTATCGGACTGTATTTTTTCTCGCCCTTTTCTCGGATCTGAGACGATAACGTGGGGAGTTATTGGCGCGTTGCACAGAATAGAACTGGACTTGATGCTTTCTTCCGTAGAAGATTAGACGAACTGATTTCTACGCATTCATTCGAGATATGAGCTTCGTAGTATCGTTATCATTGTGGGAAACTTTGCCCTATTTTTTATTCGAGAGGGATATCGAAGGAAGGATTTCATTGCTTTTACAATGATAGCATCGTTTTCGTATACATAATATAGAAGGAGCAGAGAAAGAAGCTCTTTTTATCTATATTTGATGATGCATTGTTCCCACTTTTTATTTGTTTCTTTCGTCGAGACAATTCTTCTGATATATAATGCAGTATACAGGATGTTACAAACTCCAGGGATAAGGCACTGACTTTTATTCCTCTCAAATTCAGTTCTGACTGAATGCGAATTGAAGTACCACCATATTCATAGACCGAACGACAGCAAAGGGTATACTCGACTCACTGCTCCAGTGCTCATCGACACTAAGCACACATATCAGTTGATCCCAAATGAACCTCCAGAAGTTCTGTTTTGTTCTGAACACTCTGCACATTAATTTGCATTACTTCGAATGTACAGGGTGATTTACTTATCTTGGTAACCCCAATTTTCTCGAAACGTCCGAAAATTTTTTCATTCTGTGATTTGCGTTTTGAATAGGTCATTATCGACTTGAGATACTCATAAAAATATGCGAAATAAATAAATACACCAAGCGTCGCGGCGCTATCAACATTTTTTTTCTCTAGGAACATATCTTTTTTATCATGTCATTCGAAAGATAATTTCATTCTGACTTTTGTTTTCGAACATAATTTTTATCCATTTCTAACCGTCAGCGATCTGCAGCGTGTTTTATGTTAATTCTATTTCATTTAGTTTTTTCTGTAATGTCGTAGTATGCCTTCATTTCGAGACATATATATGATTTTGTGCCTTGAATTCGAGAAGGCTATTTTTCTGAACAATCTGCCTTTTCGAATAAGTTTAAATATTTGGCTACAGCAAGATGGGGCTCGATGTCACAACGCTGCCATTGTAAAGAGATATTTAGAGCAAGAATTCGAAGATAAATGGATAGGAACCAACCTAACGCTCAAGCATTACTCTCTGAGAACTACCCTGAAAAATATGGCATACCAAACTGATTCTAGTAACTTGGACCATTTGAAAATAAAGATACGAAACGCATGTAGCCAAGCAAACCCTTATATTTTGACCAAAGTAACTCATAATGAAATAGGGAAATGATAATAATTTAACTTATGTATGGAACGTAATGTCTAGTATGTAGAACATATGATTCGAAATGTTTCGTTTGTTATTAAAAATGTTGTTTATTGTTATAAGATATAATATTTAATGAATATAATAATAGAGAAATAGTTTGCTACAAAGTCTCCTCCACTTTAAGAAACAAAGTCATATATAGGTCATCTAGCTATTATGATCCATACATGAGTTATATCATTTTCCTATTTCATTATATAAGGGTCCATTTAATTTCGAATTTTTGATCCAAATATTTCTTTACAATGCAAGCGTTGTGCCTAGGGTTGCCACCTCCAGGCTGTGAACTAGGATGAAAACTAGTGTGAACAAATACACATCAAAACTAACCTCCCTGAAAAGGATGGTACTCTACCCTTCCTTGACGTCTTGGTTTCTAGAAAGCCTAATGGGAAACTAGGACACAGGGTTTATAGAAAACCAACCCACAAGGACAGGTATCTACACAAGCAGTCCAATCATCATCCTCAACAGAAACGAGGAGTTATAAAAACACTCGTAGAAAGAGCCCGACGATTGTGCGGGCCGAAATTTCTGGACAATGAACTTGAACATCTACAACATACATTCGTCGTTAACGGATATAATGCTAAGGAAATTCAAAGGCAAAAAGACCAAAACTTTCCACACGTGATGATAACTCACCCCCAATGGGGTGAGTTATCCCCAACGTCACCGATAGAAATGGTAGAATATTAAGGAGGCACAATATAGAGACTGTCTATGAGCCAACTCAAAAGCTTGGCCAAATGATCATAACTACCAAAGACAAGGTCGACCCACTCTCTCAACCCGGTATTTACAGGATACCTTGTGACTGCTTCAAAGTCTACATTGGTACAACGAAGCGAAGTATCCATACGAGAATTAAGGAGCATGAACGATGCTGTCGACTCAATTAGACAGAGAAATCTGCACAAGCGGAACATGCCTTAACAGATGGACACAATATTGTTTTCTCGAAGGCAGAGGCTATTTCGAACATCAAAAGTTTCTATTCTTGGATGAACATGAAGCCATTGAGATATATAAACATAAGAATAGAATGGAAGAAACTCCTTTGGTACATAGCGCATGGTTGCCGGTTTTAAAAAGACCATAACCAAGCCAATACGAAGTGGGAGCGATGGACAAATAAACATCGCGCGCGTAAACCCTCTACCTTCTCCTACCAATGATCAGGGTATAAGTTGGGCCAACGGATCGAATCCAGCATCACTTTCGGAAATTCAGCGGTCGAGTTACAACCTTAGACCAAGAATCCTCTGAAGATGCCTATCGTAGTTGTGAGCGAAAGGTTAGGTGAAATAATTCCTAATAGACCACGGCCAATAAGCCTGGGAGACCCTCTTAAATCTTAAAAATACCATAGCCTTCTTGAAGAGGGCTTTTTTGTACGCACGTTATTATTCGGAAAATTTGATTTTCCGGGAGAGTCATGTGTATTTCATTTTTCTAACGGGAGCTGGGAGATTTAAATTTTCAGGGCTCAATTCCGGGAGTCTCCCGGAGAGATGGCAACCCTAGTTGTGACATGGAGCCCTATCTTGTTGTAGCTACATATTCAATTTTATTTGAAGAGGCAGATTGTTTAGAAAAGTAGCCTTCTTGAATTCAAGGCACAAAATCATATCTATGTCTCCAAATAAAGGCATACTACCACGATACAGAAAACATGAATGGAATACAATTAACACGAATCACGCTGACGGTTAGAAATGGATGAAAATTGTATCCGAAAAAAAATTCATAATCAAATTATCTTTCGAATGACATGATAAAAAAGGTATGTTTCTAGAGAAAAAATTTTTGATAGCGCCGCCACTCCTTACGTCTTTATTTATTTGCCAGATTTTTATGCGCATCTCAAGTCAACATTAACTTGTTCGAAACGACATTCACAGAATGAAAAAATATTTTTATGTAAGTGAATCACCCTGTACGCCAGTATATAAGGGCCAGTTTTCTTATATTTGGATCTTATCGTATCCAAACAGTGGCATTGCCACCTTAAAGGGTGCATAAATTACCCTCAGGATAACGTAAAACAAGAGATTCACACTTAACGTTAGAGGAGTTGACGTCCAAGAAACATCGAAGATCTTCCGGATTGGTATAATGGATACAAATGGAATCGAAAATTCTAAGGCAACAAACATAAAAAAATTAAAAAAACATACAGATGAATTGATAATCACTTTTTATTTGAGTCATTTGAAAATTACTGCATAACCTCTACTGCATTTCCTCTACCTGTTTGGGAAATCAATGTTTCGATCTCATTTCCCATTCAAATTTATTACCGACCAATCTCATCGCTACATAACCTTGTTCCAAGAATTTCGAAGTGAAACTGGTACACGAGTAAGCGATCGTCCAAATCTCATTACAATGGCTGCGCATAGAGGCTGGACAACCAGCGAACCGTTAAATTGTTCTTATAAACATTCTCCTCCTTACTAGGGTCCCGAGGGATGGTAGGAAACGGCCCACTAAGCAGAAGACGTAATTTGTTGTTGGACTACTCGGGAGATTTTTCCCGCTGAGAAAAATGGCCGGCTATGTGTGCCAGGGGGAAAAATAAACTCGGGCATTATCCGTCCGTGCATAAGAGATCTCCAAGACGGGAGTGACATCTGGAAGGTTGATAGGAATCTGCGCTGGAACGAAATGAAGTGGGATGAATGGCAATCTCTTCGTTGAGACAAATGAGGACAGAAACTGTTATCTGTCTACTCAGGAAATTCTGATTTTGAACACCCTCCAAAAAATCGTATATTTCTTACAAACCTACATTTTTCACGGCCCTTCGTTTCTGCTATTCCTTTAATGAACCGCTTCGGGACCAGTGCGAAGTTAGAAGACTCATTACAGCGAGAATACCCCAAGGCATATAAGTCAGTGACGTACGGTCGTATTATGATGTTTTGTAAATTAAAGATTCGCAGATTTTTGTGAGACTCAAACATACAGATGTTACATGAAAAATTCGAATTTTTCAGACAAAAACTAAGAATTGGCTTGGAAAACAAATAATGTTCGGTTAGGGCAAGGAATATACCCGCAATAATGATATCCAACTATTCGATTTCTATACCTCTTCAACTTCAAATTGAGACTGGTCACATTCAAATTGGGATTGAATAAATTCAAAATAAGAATAAGCAACTTCAAAATGGTTAACACAATCGAATTGGAAAACACTTTCAAAATGTTTATCCCAACCGAATTGGGATTGAATACATTCATATTGTCACTAAACTTTTCCACATTGAAAAAGATCGTTTTATTTCATATTTCGTGAGAATTGTTTTGAAGTAACTGAGAATTGAAATGAGGAAAAAATTTAATTAACAATGCAGAGGTGTATATAACGATTTCTTTGAAAAATGTGAGAATCAATACATAATAGACGAAAGACCATTTTGTAAAACTTGTGCATGAATTGGTCAAAAACTTGTTGCCTCACAACAGAAAAATTTCGAACTTTCAAAAATTGTAGCAAATTCTATTCATGGTAGTCTGCAGAATCGTGAAAATTCTGTATTGTATCAAAAAAAGTCATTTCCCAATATGAGATTGTTTTAGTCCCATTTTGGATATGTTAAATCACAATTCTTTTGTGTTTATTGTGTTTACCATTTTGAAGTTGCTTATTCTCATTTTGAAATTGTTCAATCCCGATTTGAATGTCATTAGTCTCAATTTTAAGTTGAGAAGGTATAGTTTTTCACAAGGAAAATTTCGCCTGGGAGCAAGAAGAATTAAAAAGTAGCTTTTGACAAGTGATAGATAGGACCTCAACATAAAAAAAATCGATCATCAGGATATTTCCCCACATAATAATATATTATTTCATTCAAAGAACTGTCACTATTCATGACAAGCCTGATTTACCCCACCATTTTTCGGACGTTCTGTAAATAATAAATATTTGTAGATAGTAAAATCGATTAATCATAGAATTTTGCCTTTTTAGGGTTGTCACTTTTCCTTCCGGGCTTTCAATTGAATTCTATTTGAAAAGTATGCAATAACAAAGTCCTTGGCATGTTTTCCTTTATTCATTCAGATTGCCAAATCTACTCGATTCTCGTATTTGATTCTAGACAAGACAAGATTTGGACCTAACTGACTTACGTGATATAAATCACGAAATATTATATTCTGGCATATAGAAGAGATTTCGAAATGAAGTTGGAAAAGAATAAAATTTGGATAATCTGAAATGAAAAAAAGGTTTTTGATCACTTCTTATTATTCATATTGATAAAAACCATACAATGTTGTTTATTTTTAGAATGAGTGAAAATTAAGCTTACAAAAAAAGGCATAGAAATATAGATTTCCAATTTAAAAAAAAAAACATAACTTTCGGTCATAGCTTCGTAATTAAAAACCCTAAAAAGGATGGGCACGGCACTCGATTCGACGTAAAAAAGTGCCAGTATAATGTTTTTTAATTCCAGAGTCCAGAGCTCTATCATCACCATTAGCGAAGAATATTATTTCTAGTGTCAAAATCAAAGGTAAATCATCCAAATGAGCTTCGAAAAAAAGGAATCTAGTTGAATTCTTAGATATTCAGTATCAGAATTGTGTTTACAGAAAGCTTCACCTGAATTTACCCTCACTTTCTCTATTTTTGATGATTTTTCGAATGGAAACACGGAACCTCGGTTTTAATTGGGTCCATCATAAAAGCCACTCAACAAGTAGTTTCACAGGATATCTGAGTCTTTAGGAATGTTGCTTTCCAAAGTGGGAAAATCAGCAAGATGGAAAGCCAATGCCAATATTTCAGAAACAGTGGCAGGGATATCACACAGATATAAGTTGAATAGAAGAGGACCTGACACCGATACTTGTGTAGGTACCGATAATCAATGTTTGGAAATAACTGGTATTATTATAAGAAAAAATCGAAATCTTCTATCTGAAAGCATCTGTTTTGAATTTATAATTAAAACGAGATATATGTCGAGGACCAGTGAAGAAAAACACAATCACAAAAAAAATGAACATGTTGGTCATCATTAGGTCAACAAACTCATGGAAATGATAACTCCGTTGTTACCTTTTCTTTCTTGAACTTCTTACCCCATTATATATATATTCTTATGAAAATAGAGAGCTAAAATAATACAATAAATGTTGAAACAAAAAGTACCTAAGCTGAGGTAAAAAAAAGAACGGGGTATCATAACATTCTTCGTATGATACTATAGAATCATACGATACTATCATCACTAGTATCATATGATACTATAGAGCCAGGGGAAAAAACCTCAGCCGAAAAAACCTGCCACCCCGTAAAAAAAATAACATAAAATATTAAATATCAGGAAAAATCTTGAAAGACATCATCTGCATGTTATCCGTCGATAGATTCTTCCCAAAAACGGCTTGCGATTCTCAATCTGAAATGAAAAAAGAAAAAAGCAGAAAAGAAACCGAATATTCAGAATAAATCAAATAATTTTGAAATTAACCACCCATTTTAGAAATGCATTTGTTACTTTATGTATAGCCTCGAAACCATCTTGAAATTTATAAATGGGACAACTATTTATAAGATGTTCTATAGTCTCCTCATTTTCCCCACACTCACAACTAGGACTCTCAACCGAATTCCATCGAAAGAGCATGCTATTGCAACGTCCATGGCCTGTTCTAATGCGATTTAGAACAGACCATATTCTCCTGGGAAGGTCAAAACCAGGAACTCTGATGGAAGGATCAGAAATAAGATCTTTATTGAAAAAATTGGATGCATTCCATTCAGATTGCCACATTTCTTTGTCGCTTCTATTCATATTAGTCAGAAAATTTGACCAAAAAGGTTTACGCGACTTCAATCTGGGGACCCTATTATCTGGAATATAGGTGAGTATGGGAAACGAATTTGGAAAAGAATTGAATTTGTTCCAAAAATTCAAAGCTGTTGTCTCTCTGCGAATATGGGGGGGGGCAATATTTGAGAGGACTGGTAACCAAGGAGTAGGTGTAGACTTGATAGTACCAGTAATAATCCTCATAGAAAAATTTAGTTGGGCATCAACTTTTTTTACATGAACACTGTTCAACCAAACAGGACAACAATATTCAGCAGCAGAATAAACCAAAGCAAGCGCTGCTGTTCGAAGTATTGTTGCATCAGCGCCCCATGAGGAACCAGCTAGTTTCTGAAGAATATTGTTTCGAGTTTTAAGTTTCAAACGCAGATCATCTAAATGGGCGTTGAAATTTAGAGAGGAATCAAGTTTGATTCCCAGGTATCTAGGATTGAAATTATGTTTTAAGGGAGAAGAACCGAAAGTTACACTCAATTTTCTATATTTCTGGTGATTATTCAAATGAAAACACGAAACTTCGGTTTTATTTTCATTCGGGCACAAACGCCACTTCAAAAAATAATTTTTCATTATGTCCAGATCTGCGGAAAGGGTACTTTCTAATGTTTGAAAATTAGAATGATGAAAAGCCAGAGCAATATCATCAGCATAAATAAATTTCTCCGAAGAAGTAGATGGAATGTCACACAAATATAAATTGAATAGAAGTGGTGCTAAAACTGAACCTTGTGGAAGACCATTATTCAAAGTTTCGAAATTACTACTGTTATTATCGACAAAAACTCGGAACCTTCTGTCGGATAACATATTTTCCAAAAGTCTTACCATTTTTCCACATTTCAAATGATTATATAGTTTATAAATTAAACCATCTTTCCATACTGTATCATATGCAGCTGATAAATCCACAAATGCTGTCCCTGTTTTTAAGTTTTTATTGAACCCTGATTCAATAAATGTGGTGAGGCTAAGAACCTGATCGCAACAATTCCTATTTTTCCTAAAACCGCCCTGACAGTTCTGTAATGCTTCTTCAATAGTTGATTCTATTCTAAATAGAATCAATCTCTCTAAAATTTTGAAAGGGACGCTCAATAAACTAATAGGACGATAGCTACTCGGATCAGAAGAATTTTTTCCACGTTTCAAAATTGCTACTACCTTAGCTTTGCGAAATTCGGTCGGAAAATTGCCGGAATTCAATATATCATTATAAAAAGATAATAACCAAGATAGGGCTTTTTTTCCTAAATGTTTGATGAATTCTGGATAAATTCCATCAAAACCGGCTGCTTTTCTTGATTTTGTGTTTTTAATCGCTGAAATTAATTCATCCATATTGAATGGGTTAGAAATAACATTCCCGGTATGATTTGATGTCCTAAATTTATGTAATTTCAACTTCATATCTTTGATTTGGGATTTCGATATTTTAACTGAATTAGAGACATTAACAAGACGACGAGCAATCAATTTGGGGTTAATTTTCGAGGATGATATCGCGAGAGGTGCAGCTTCACCTAGTTTTCGCAAAACATCCCATGAACTCCTACTGGAATGTGTGAAATTCATATTTGTGACTACACTATTCCATTTATCCTTCCGACTGGCATTTATTGAGCTCATGAGTTTTTCACTTTTTTCATTAAAAAGGACAAATGGATCGATGAAGAGTATTTGTTTGCACAATGTATATCCAGAGTATAATGTAAACACAGAACGTTGAGACTCGAGGACGCCGATTAGGGATGGAACATAAACAACCTCGCAGGAAAATTCCAGTTAACCGAGAAGGAGTAAGTAGATGTTAATGATGTGTCCGTGAAATATTTACTTAAAAATTGAACATTCTCGACTTTCTCGCGAATTCGTTCTTTCCTGTGTAACATGGGAAAAATTTAAAGCCGCTTAAAAAATTTTTTCTGCATTAATTTTATATTCAATCTGATGACAAGAAGGAAACAAACCGTATATATCGAGCAAAACAATTTTTAGATCGAACAAATCGAGAGTATCCGATTGACACCATGTTGATAAATTAACTTGCTCTAGAAATTATACACTTGAAGAGAAGTGATCATTCAGGACACATGTACATGAACCGAGACATGAACAAATAATGCTTCTGAAAGGTTGGTTGGATTCATTAATAGAAAAAGTTGAGACTGAAGTACTCATTTCGCTTTTTCATTCCTTCTTTCATAGCACACTTTTTTTGAATCTGTGGTCTAGACACCGAAACATGATATTCACCTAAACACAATCCAGCGAGTACATAATAAATTTTTTAAATTACTTGCTGTTGAAACACTACTCAAATTGACAACAGAAACTACATTTCTTTAAGATATGAATTTATTATTCCTTAACTAGAGGATAATAGAATCAATAATTACATAAACTCTTCTTACTTACTCTCTTGACTTGAGTTAACTTCAGAGTACTTGGTAGCGATGTCAGGGACAAAATCCTTTTCAAAAGTTCTTATCGTAGAACAAATACAGGACAGCATTCTGCTATGAGACGTTTGCAGTTCGACTTTGTATCAGCTTAAGAGAATGTGTAGACATTTTCTCCAACGATTGTGATAAATTTGAAAAAATTCAAAAACTTACTCTTCTGGTACAGTGAACTACTAATCATATTTCAAATTTAAATTTGACATAGTTACTCTACAAGTTGTGGTTGCTTTGTTGGTACATTGAACTATCTGCAAAATGAATGTACCATAATCATATAAAATAAATAAACAAAAACCTGAACAGATAGAAGTTCTCACACTTTTTCAAATTGATAGATATCCTTGAGGTATAATTTGACATGTGTTTTATAAACGAGTTCATAAGGCATTCATTTGATGGAGTACTTGCTACAGAAATATAAGCAGCAGCTAATGGCAAATTTGAATTTACTACCAACAAAGTCAGATCAAAAATATGAGATTTAATATTCTCATTTCATTGATTGGTGGCATACTTAAGAGATTAAATGGACAAAAGCGGAAGTGTTTTCAGCCTATGGTCCCAATATTGTAGAACACAAAAATTTTCATGTAACACAAAATTTGGATATTGCATAATTTCATGAACAAAGGCCTTCGTTGAAATAATGAACATTTAATTTCGTCCAAAATAGATCAAAATGTAGGATAACAGTGCAGGCCAAGTTCGCGAATAGAATCACAAAAAATGTATTCGGAATCGTAATGATGCTGGGTAACACCTAGAAAATACCAGATCATAGAGATCGTCAAAAAATATTAACATCAACCGGAATACCCAACTCTCTCTTCTCTGGGATTAATAATCTTATGCCTCTACTGGAGATTAAAGGTTGCTTGGCCCTTTGATTTCGTTTTTGGCAGAGATTTGGGAAAGGTTCATTACCTTCCATCTATAAACATTTATTTCATCCTCTTCGTATTTGGGGATACCGCACTTCATCAACCTATGGTCACGTATATGCTTCGAAGCTTATGTCCTGATTGTTTTTCCCTTTGCTCATTCTGGTATCCATGATGTTGGGCCAGGCTCGAGACTAACGTCAAAATTCCAAGATGAATGCTTCTATTCCTGGTAAAATATATTTATCATTTAGGTATATTTTGATCATTTAGGTACCGACAGTAAAATGAGTTATTTACAAGTCTCCATTGATTCAAAAATAACAAGGAATGTAAAAACATCAGCTCATCAGAATGAAAGCAAAACCCAAATTAATTCTTAATTGAAATAAGGACTTCTTAAATTAAAATACAGCTTCGTAGAAAGAAAATATATAGGGACTACTGCACCGAACGTTTCACTTGAAATGATAGCACAAAATACGAATGTACATAATTTGAATACGGACTATCGACTGTTTCTGTCTTTTTTTATATATTTTAAATTTTGATATTCCTGGACATATGGGATATGGTGTTAGAGTTGAACTAGAAACAAGATTAACCATAATGGTAGCTTCGGTAGGGTGCTCCCGAGCCTGAAGATATTAATGAAGATCATCAACAAGAAATGATTAATGCAGGTCAAGTACCTGAAATTACATCCGGTGAAAACAAGAAAATTGTTTTCAGACAAGAATTCAACACTCATTATTTTGCAATTTCATAATATTCAAGCAAATAACGCTGCAATCAATATGGCTGTGATTGAATGACCATGAAGACATATTTAATACCGCTTGAAAATTATAATACAGAATCTATAGAACTATTTCATTTGAGTTACAAGTAAAGACTTATCGAAATCAAAGCAAACTAATCAGTTTGCTTTGTATTTGCTCTGTTTCATAGATCTAGAAAAAACGTTCGACAGGATACGATTAGCTGATGTGGTTCATCTCCTCTATAACAGACAATTACCGAACAACATTATAGAAACCGTAGAAAATATATAACAAAACAACATACAGGCAAAGATAGATGACGAGTTAACAGAACCCATAACATTAGGGAGAGGCATTAGACAGGGAGACTCACTGAGCCTGTTACTATTCAATATTATCATTGATGAAATCATAAGAAAAGTCTTTACACAAAGAAGTTTTTAATGGGAAATAATGAACTGAAAATCATATGCTATGCAGACGATGCAGTTCTAATAGCAGAAAATGAAGATGATCTGCAGAGGCACATGTGTTAAACAAAATGGCTCAATCTCTTGGGATGATAATATCAACATCCAAAACAAAGTGCATGACCACGTCCAAAATACCCGGTAGATGTAAACTGTTTGTTGGTGGGAGCATTATACAACAGATGATGAAGTTCAACTAGCTGGGCATAGAAATTTCCAGTTTTGGTAAAATAGAAACGGAAGTAAGAAGACAAGTGGTTAAGGCAACAAGAGCTGCTGCACAACTCAATGACACCATATTTAGAAACAAACATCTCCGGAGAATAACTGGAAAACAGAGAAGCGAAACCTTCATAAGAACATACCAAATTGATAACATCAATGATTGGGTACTGGGCAGAAAAATTCAATGGAATGATCATATCACCCGAATGACAGAAGACCTAGTCGTGGATACAGTCACCATTGGGAAGACGAAGTCCAGGAAGACCTCGAACGATGAATGGATGGTATACCTAGATGAAGCGAGTTGCGATGAAGAACAGGCATTGTGCCTATATGGACGCTGGAAGAAGAAGATGACTAGATCAATTTTCGACTTTTTTGCCACCCTTTTGTATTTCTTTGATTCATCCACTTTCATGTATTCACGACATACGATTTTGACAGCTGTATCAAATTCATTCAAAGTGTAAGTCGTAGATGGCTCTGTGTCTCACGTTTTTGTGCCCTCACTGCACCCCCTCCCTGGTATAGATCGTCTGTTAGGAGCGCAGGAGAATAATGACGGGAACGTAATATGCGTCTGAGCATAAACTACCAACATGGTCAATGCGGGAAATAAAAGATTTTCACGCTCATTTTCTTCTGATATTTTCGATATTAGCTATCTTTCAATCTCTTCTGAATTCATGGCTGATGTGAGTGGATTTTCATTTCACATAGTAAATTCGCAGTTTCTCATTTAGGATCGTTCTGCCGTCCCAGAGTTCATACCACCCCTTTTTGTTTAATCTCTCCAGATCATGTTTCCGCAGTATTACGTCCTGCAGACATTCTAGTTCGTGTCTGATACACACTCCAATGTCCCTCGGGCGTTCCCAAGCTTCATTCATCTCCCGAACTTGCTGGATAATGAAGCGAATATATGCGTGAAAACGTCCAGCATTCAGGAAGGGATCTAATATGCTTCCGGTATGCAATAAACAGCGAGACGTTCAAAGGGTGAGCACTCATGGATATGCACTTTCTATTCATTTAATACCACATTGCCCTTCCTCGGTATCTGAGATGAAAACTGAAATCTGAATACTCGATATAAGCTGCTAAGAATATTATGGATTAATATGTCGAATAAGATGATACTCTAATATTTCATATAAGGAGGAAAATGCAGGATAGCCATATGATGATATATTTATCCAAAACTGTGACGCTTCTTAAGTTATACAGAAAATAAAAAAATTAGTGTCACGTTATAACTACACAATGAAAGAAATGTTGAACCATCCTTTTAATGACTTGACATAAAGTTCTACACCTAACAGCTCTTGGTAATTTTCCATGTGAAACTTGATTTTTTTTAATTGAATTTGAAGAACATCTTGATATGTCCAAACTGAAAAATTGGTAAGACCTCACATTCGATGAAAATCTGGTCGATTGATCGAATTTACAATAATATCTTCGCCAATTAACACTATCTGGATTCCTGAGGACAGAAGAAAAACTTTTTCTCTCTTTTTCTTCTCGATTGGGCTCGGTTGGAAAGATACAGGCTTTTGAAAATCCCTGAGAAATTGTAATTTTCAAATATACCTCGCAACTGATTTTTTCGTTTATGGGTATTTTTGGGAATATAGGTTTCAATTGATGTATAGTGAAGCTTCTACGAACACAATATTCCTCTCACATGTTTTGTTTTTTCATTATGAACATGACATACCGTACAATCCTTGATTATACCAGAAATTCAAGGGACCCAACTCTTGGAAGTAAGTTGAATGCTATTTTTTAAAAACAAATTCGGTGAAAATCGTATGATTCAACATTTAATGATTTCATTATGCATTTAATCAAGTAATTCCAAATTCCAACATTTAATGATTTTATAATGCGTTTTATCAAGTAATTCCATAAACACTTTTCATGGCGTGACGCCAATATTAACTTTTTTGCACGAGGAATTTGGGAACTATTTTCTCTGATTGTATAAGGAGAGGCGTATAAATCGGTTTTTTCATTCTCTTTTATCGAATATAGAACAATGCAAGCTCATATTCAGGATAATAAATAAATTGCAAAAATTGAACATATTCTTCTTTTTCTCAACACAAATACATAATCATAATGCAAGAGCAAAAATAAACATATATAGGAATATAGGGCTTTGTTAGTGGACCATGGGATGTTGTCGGTGTCGACTCCAGGTGTTTAGTTTTCAGATCATTTATGAAGGATTTGGTTTTAATATCCAAAATTAATTCCAATTGACCAATTATTTGTGTTTTTGGCCTCGTTTAAGTAACGTTTATACCATAAATTCACCCTGCCGATTTAATCCTTATCAAAGCTGATATCTAAACTTTCAGTTTCAAAGTGTTTTGGTAATTATTTGCATATATTTCACATTTTTCTTTATCGGTATGATATTCTTTAACATTATCTTTGTGTGAGGGAATTTGGTATAACATTTCGGAAAAACATTGTAACATTGGCATCGTTAATAATAATAGTCTCAATTTTCGATTCACTCGATATAACCCATAGATAAATACTATATAGATAGGAAAGTCCGTAGAAATTTTGGAACCGTGTTTACAGTGACATCTATCGGCCTGGAAGGAAGTACAAATCGTTTCGGATATCATTAAATAGCCGAAACTTGGCATTCGATAGATCAAGATTGGTTGTGCAATAGATCTATTGGGAAACCAATCCAGAGCTATCAAATTTCCTACGATTCATTGAGATTGGAAATGATTCGTACTTCCTTCCAGTCCGATAGATGTCGCTGTAAACACACTTTCATATTTTGAGAGAGTTTTCAATATATGGAAAAGCGATCAACTCTCCGTTACAACCATTTTTGAATTGCTTGAGAGTGTTTAGGTCGCACATTAGCATATCATATGGTAATGGAGTCTTGATCTTGTCCTTTAAATGTGCTTGGTTGGAAAAAACAGATTTCTGCTATTTTTCTCTAGTGTCATCGATTGACTTCTGTCAAATACGGATATTAATTGTTTCCAGGTTAAAAGATGGCGCCAAAATACGGTTCCGGCCATTACTAGGCCAGTTTCCTATCTATATAAGTATATAGTATTAATCTATGATATAACCTCACTGTCACTGTCAGAGACTCTGCCCACTTTTTTGTTTAAGTATCAAAATTCTGATAAATTTATGATTACAGTAAAAATGAAATTTTTTTGTACCTAATTTTTCTGAAATATTACATTGTATAAACCTCGTCTGGACTATAACTAACACAAGAAAGAAGAATAATCCAATTTGGTTTAGTCGTTTGGACGTGGTGCCGCGTCGAACGTAAACCATAAATCGTCTTTTATTTATATAGAATTTTAGGTATAGTTACTGATAACTTTATATTGGCTCGGAATCGGAAATGGTTCTCGTGTTCAGTACCAGGGCGTAGCATCAATGTATGGTTTTAATAAAGGCACAGTATATCGCAGAATCCATAAGTTTGTAAATGATGTTTACTTGTATGAAGTTATCGTGTTATGTTGAAGGCAAAGTAGGTCGCAGCACTGGTAAATGATGTTGTCAACAAGATGATAATATTTATGGTATCGAAGGTGAGTCGTAAGGGCCAGAGTACCTTAAAGCATCCGTATCCAGTATATTATTTCATCATCAGGTAGCTTAATAAGCTTTTATTTATATAGAATTTCAGGTAGAATGTATCACTGATTATTTTTAATAACAATATTATTCTTGAGGCCAGTGGGAACATTTACTTAAGAAATACGAAGAAAATTCTCGTTATTAACAACATGCATTGGATTATGAATAAATGATTAAAAAAAAATACTATGTATAATCAATTTTATGAGGGCTATTCCGCTTTATTTGAATATAATAATAATGCCCACTTGCATCGTTTTCTGGTTAAGGCACCCTTAACTAAGGCGCCCTTAAATTTTGAGTTATGCTTTTCCCCGCCTTAACGCATCAGATCTTGCACCGCATATCTAATAGAAACGACTTTGTTAAGCACGCGCTAAGCAATGCCAAATCTGGCAACACTGTATAAATCAGTGAATTTGTTTGTTTTGACATAGAAAAACGACATGACCATATGGTTTTGTGTCGGCACTGAGCACAGCGAAGTAAGAAGAACACTCGAATTCATAGACGAACAAGATAATTTGTCTACGCATTTTCATTTTCAGTATTCTGATTCACAGAACGACATATACTTTGGGCCTCTGAAAAACTGGCATAGTACAACCAATGTTTTTTTCTTTTATTTGAAGCAAATGATTTGATTTGATTTCAACAATTCTTTATTCGTAACTTGCATGACATAATTCTGCACCTGTGGAATATCATCGAAGTAATACTTTTCATATTCACAAGAGTAAATAGTACCTGCAGAATTAATAATTGCATGGGTACAATCAATTGCTCCAATAACACGGGGAAAGCCAGCAATTTGGTAAAATTGGGTTAGGAAGGAACGTAATTCTGCTTCTGTCTGAGGCATTTTTATGAATACTGAAACTCGAACAACTATTCTTGATACTGTAGATTGGTGGATTTTCATCAAATCGGCTAAAGCCAATAAATGTCCTGCTGATGCGTAGAGTCGGAGGCACGTAAGGAGTTGACTCATCGGTAAAACACTCAGATTCCTACAATCATCAAGGCTTAAACTCCCTTCTTTGAGGTTTGACATCATCATACATAAGACATAATAAGATATGTACTTACATATCACTTGGAAATTCTGAATCATCCTCAATTAATCTCAGCAGTTGCAGAGTAGTTTTTCTTGGTCAAACGAAATCGCCGAAAAAATGCGAATTCGGCCATATCATGGTAGTGATCGGCCCTAATAAATTCTAGACTTCTAGGAAAACCATAGTCAATGATATCTAATATGGGGAAATCATCCTCATATAGATCATCAATTTCATTTAATGAAAATCTATCCATATTAATTATTAAATTCACGCCATCAAAAACAACACGTCAAAACTGAAGTTCGTTTTTGACGTTTGAATATTTGAGACGGGCTAAAGTCTTGTTCAAGCCATGAATATTCGCGGCTCAAAATAGTCATCACTTATGTGGCACTTAAACTGCGGTGCAAGAGAATCGGCGTCTCAAACCTGACTTAAAATTTGAGTTGGACGTAAGTTAGATATATATTTGACGGTGCAAGTGGGCATAAATGAATCTCACATTGTTATCTTCTATTGTCTCGGAATCGAGATCAAGAATTCAAGGAACAAACTCCAGAGTCAGCAGAGAAGAAGAGGAGAAAGCAATGAACAGATCACCGTCATCGGAGAACCCATCAGAATTTTATGTAGAATTTCTGCGAGTAATGGAGATCATGACACTCGGATAGCAGACCGAAGATCTTGTTGGAATATGAAAATTATTCACGTCGCAGTTCGATTTTATGCTCTCAAATCTGAAGAAACCGCGTCCTCGGGTTGAGAAGGTGCCAACGACACCTCGCACTCACATAATCGATCCAGCCTCGCGACCAGACGAATTGTTTCCCGATTCAATCCATCAGAAGCGCGGCGATCTTTCCCCGAAGCCGTATCATTGTCGTCCGGAGCTAGACGTTGCGATAAATCCGAACCATCGTAATTTTCGAGATTGGAAAACAAATTGCGACGCTACGCTCCCTCATAAAAATCGACGTTAGTGTCAGTAAATCCCGTCAAATATCCGGATCATTCCGCGAGAAACGGACAACGCTTCGGAGCCGCACGTAAAATGAGAATAAAATTAGAAATTTCGTAGGACGGCATCCGCTCCACTTCTATTGAATCTCGATCAGGCTGGAATAGAAATAACTGGTCGAAGTGCGAAATAAAATTCGCAAATCGCATGCGAAGAACGACAAAGCGAACTGATGTATCGAGCTGACGCCAATACAATGATTTCGTGGATTCTTTTGATGGGAAATTCGTGTTCGTATATTGACAACATGCTTCTATGATATCGTCCATGTTTTTTGGCTGAGAATTCCTGTTGATTATTTGAGCGAAAATTGAGGAGACATTCAGAATTGATGAATTCAAAATGAAAAGCTCTTCGCAAGAATGAGCACATTTCATTACACAAAAAATGCAATTTTCAAATGATCCGTCATATAGGACACATTTATGAAATTGAATGAAGAGTGCATGGAGCTCAATGCGAATTTTTTTATTTTCGAAATGGTTCGCGAAATATTATATTGGAAAACGTTCATGGAATACTGTGAAATTTCGAATTGAAACAAGTGAATTAATTAATTTTGTGAAAATTTAAAAAAAAATTCGAAACAGAAATGTCAGACACTATCACCTGTATACTGAAACGTAGTTACTGATAACTTTATATTAGCTCGGAAATGGTTCTCGTGTTCAGTACCAGGGCGTAGCATCAATGTATGGTTTTAATAAAAGCACAGTATGTCGCACAATCCATAAGTTTGTAAATGATGTTTACTTGTATGAAGTTATCGTGTTATATTGAAGGCAAACTAGGTCGTAACACTGGTAAATGATGTTGTCAATAAGATGATAATATTTATGGTATCGAAGATGAGTCGTAAGGACGAGAGTACCTTAGAGTAGGTATCCGTATCCAGTATATTATTTCATCATCAGGTAGCTTAACCGATGAAATTTTTTTCAATATGCCTCCTGAGACCCACTATTTATGGGTTATTGAGATTCTTATAAAAAAATTTGAAAACAGGGACTGTACTCGTATACATATTATTATATTTATACATGTATTGATTTTCTTTTATCGGTTGTTCGTTTCATATGGTATTGAGTTTTGTGCAATCATTTATGTATTTTATACATCATTCGTACACGTAAACGAGTTCAAAATTCAAATTGGCGAGTTTTTGAATGAACGAGTGTTATAATCAATAAAATATTTCTGTAAATTTCATTTAGTGATTTTTGCTCGGATTTTTGCATTGAAAAATAATGATCGGCAGAACGCTTTCTTCTCTCATAAATTTGAAAAACAATAAATAAATCCGTGGCAAGACGCCAACATGTCATCAATAAATAATATTATAATTAAAACTGTGCTAGAATGAAATATTCTCACATGATTATTTTCTACGAGATGTGGCAGAATGAAAACGGATTTGACACACAATAAGAGAAAAGCAATTGATATAGGTTTCGATAGGAAGTATCAGTTTTCTATATGAAAGCCTGCATCATTAATTTACTCAAGTGGTAGCTAATAAATATCATATTCATAATAACTTCGACAGATATGATTCCGGAGTTATAGGTACCTGAGGGTGGAGGGTATCATGAAACGAAATGAGTTTGATTGCGTAGTCGCCGAAGAAATACTACAGGAAAAGTGCGTGAGTAAACGTGGAACATTTTTTTGTGTTGAGGCTTGAAATATGGGTGTAATAAAAATTCGGAATAATAAAGTTGTTGTTTATGGCGTGGCATGATAAGACCTACTAAAGTGGGCAAAACTTGTGTGTTTCGTTTGATTATAATCCAAGATTCCAAGGGCACTGTTCAAATCAAATATCATTAATCTGATTTCCTTTCGAATCCGCATTTGCAATGAAAATCATGATATTCAAAAATTCGATAAGTCATATGATTATATTGGTTATTTAATAAATTAATTCACGTAGAATTTGTGTATGCCACAAGGAGTGCGTCTTTCATCAATTTAAACACGATGGTTCACCACGATGGCCTTATTCGACATTTCTGGAAATCTTTTCATGATTTTGTGCTGAAAATTTGCAAGATGAGGTCCGCAACATCCCGTTATGCCGAAAACAGCCTTCTACTTTTACAGTTCAAAAGGCACATCCGGTATATTATTGCATAAAATTTCCCAATTATGATGAAATTCGAAATTTTCAAATTATAACCTCTATTTTGAATTCTTTCAGTCAATTCTACTAATAAAAACTGGAGAGGGCGGGTTTCTCAAGCCAAGCCTTTACCAACCTGACAAAAATTTTAAGAGATATTGAGGAAGAACTTGGAATAAGGAAAAACTGTCATTTCTAACAGAGTGAAGTAGCCTGTTATTAATGAAAAATACAGAAATAAAAAAAAATCGATGTTCCGAAAACTATATATATATGACCTTTCATGAATTGCAATTAATTGTTCATTAGGATTGTTTTGAATCGAAAGACCGTAAAAAAAGTATGCTGAACCTTAACACAGCTCGATACAGTAGTGAAACAAGCGTTTTATTGGGTGGAAAGTAGAGCTCTGAAGCGCTTGAACGCCACCGGCAGATATTTGAACATTTACTATAATTCTTGCATACGTTCTTCAGTTTCTTTTTTTTTTATACCCATGTTTATACTTAGATTGAATTAAACTTATTTTTAATTGGGTATGTATGTAGTTTTCATTGATAATTGATATTTTTCATAGGTTAATGAAATCTCCACAATCCCATTGGACAATTCATCAAATACTAAATTCTACTGATAAGTAAGATCATTGGCGGAGTCGAAAATAAAAAAAAAGTTTTTTCGAAAAAAAAAACCCTTTGTGCACAAATATTCGAAAAATTGAGTTCCTGTTTTTGTATGATTTAAGGCATTAACTGCTTTGGTCCTTAGCTTTGTACAACGGTGGGCAAAATTGGTGATACTTGAACTGCAACTTTTAAACCGTAAGAGATAGAGGAAAATGAAAGTGGTCTTTTTTAGAGAAACTGATAATGCCATCAATTGCATTCCTCTATCTTCTTTTGTTTTCGAGTTATAGTTCGAAATTGAAATTTGGGCGATTTCAACTTTGGCCATTATCTTCGTTTATGTTTGTGCTAGGACGTTGAAATGATAACATTATACAGGCACTTTTTTATAGCACTCCAGTAGCGTACTTTGTTTTTTCCCAAGAGGTTTCCTTGCTGAGCTATAACATAAAGTTGTGTTTTTTCCTATGGAAACAATAGTTTGAAATGGTTCAGAAAGAATCGCCATTTTTTCCGGGGATAGTGCAGATAACGTCTACTAAAAATATGCATTTTTCCTTTAACAGATGATGTTTAAATGATCTAAAATACCCGAATCCGAAGTATTTTCGGAGAATACGCAGTAGTTCTCGAAAAAATCAATATTGAAAATGCATCATTTCGTTGAGAAGAATTTGAAGTAGAACTGTCATGGTTGCACATAAAATTTGTGGATTTTGTGAACATAGATTGTCCATAGGCGTCACTGATCTTGGCACAGACAAAGTCGCCATCCATTTCCGCATAATTAACCTCAAACTTACTGAAATTTTGAATATCAAAATTAATTTTAATAGTGTGAGTAGACGATAATCTTCAAATTTCTTATGGGTTGTCATAGCAGTTATAAAAAAAATATGAATAATAAATTAAATAGACGATTTGATTGAATTGCCTTCATCGAATCTCAAGAGAAAAGACTCAGCCCGGTCGTCCACTGCAAGCGTATTCAGGCGGCAACGCGCTCACGCGAAACAAGCGTTCGTAGCTGCTACAACACAGGCGGCAATGGGCTGCAGAGTTCGTCCACTGGCAGCGGCGACAGTTGCGGCTTCTTGCGTTCCATTCAGTCATATAACCAACAAAGACCATAGTTTGTCTTCGAAAATGACATCGTTCGTATTCTTTTAGCATTGAGTGCAATATGCTTTGAATCCGGAGGACTTGTACATTCTAGAGTCAAGTTATTTAGTCAAAAGACGACGGAAACACAGAGGTGCTGCGGTTATTGGATGCACCTAATTTTCAGAACCAAAAATCCTTGGGAGAATTCAAACATCTCCAAAATCGATAATTGGAAAAATATCCTGAGCGATTTTTCAATTCCTATGGGAAGAAGCAAAGAATACTTCTGAATGTATTTGAGAAACGATAAAACTTCATTGGGGCAACACTTCAAACTCCCAAGCTTTGTAACGTTTCGGAGTTTATATCAGACTTCCTTTTCAGACAATTTCTCAACATGAGCTTTACGTAATATTGAGAATTATTGATTTCCCAATTGACATTCACCAATCCATGATGATCATAGATTAATATTAATAACTATGATGGTGAAATTGCTACTTCATTTCAAAATTTCCTGAAATCAGTTCCATTTTCAACAAATCATTCCAAATACGATCCACACCCACCGAACAATTTATCAGATTATCATTCTTTTATAACTGTCAGGTTCCATCATTAGATTTTTCGTGTTATTCCAATCCATCATGTGATCGCATATTGGAAGTCACATGATCGCGATCTACCAATATCTCTACATTTTATGTTATTCTAATTTTCTAATTTCGAAAGGTGTTGATGTTTCTCGTGTAGGTATAGGTTTTTCCATAAATACAAGGAATATTGTAAATACAATTTCTTATTTGAAGATTTAGTTTTTGTAAGTTTAGATCTTAAATCATTTCGTGTTTTGAAAACGGTTCTCATATTGAATTTAGAACCAATTCTTTGAATTTTTCCTGAAAGTCCATGAACATGAGAAATCAAATTAAATGACATTGTTTATTCCTGACGGTTTCTTGTTGGTCCCTGATTATCATTATACTCTCTAAATTTGAAATAATTTTTCAAATGAAATTCGTTGGATATTTCATTATCCTCAAGAATACTTTCAATGAAATTAATTTTATTATTTTTTATTTCATTTGTAGATGAAATTAAATGAGCCCCACCGTTAAGTGTTTTTATAATACCACTCATTTGACTGATTTGAATATATATTTAGATATCGATTGTTGTGTGACATTTTTCTGAAACCACTTGATTCTTCTTTGCCATGTTGTCAAATCACGAAAACATCATCGGCATACCGTCATCAAGTCTTTAGGCATTGCACCACAGACTTTTCATCACACAAAATTTGACATCAACATTTCCTTGAATTTCATTCATATAAGAGACAAGTGTGTTCAGAAAGAAAACACACCAATCGATATCAAATGAGTGTTATAACAGCTTTTATGAAAACACTTTATGATTGGGATCATTTAATTCATCTACAACTGAAAAAAAAAAAAATGAAATTAATTTCATTAAAGATAGTTTTGAGGAGGATCCATGTCGAACGAATTCCATACGAATTTCTCTACGCGGAAAGGATTTTACTTCGTAAATAGAGCCAGGGCTTCTAGCGTTCGAGCGTACACGCGCTACAGATCCCATTTCAGGCGGATCAAGCGGCGAAGCTCGTAGCCGCTCGTGTACGCCCGCTCGAAGTCGCCTGTACTGGACGCAGTTTCATTGGAATACATTGCTTGGGATCTGTAGCAACTTGCCGCACGTATACGCTCGTTTCGCGAGAGCCATAAAACGCTCGAAAACGCTTGCAGTGGACGACCGGGCTTATTCCTGTCTTGATTTCTAACAATTTGAAATGCCCCTCATGCACAGCAACCGCATATTAAGGGTAGTGCGGCCGCACCTCCTTATTCTATGGTTTTTTTTGGTAATTATAAAGTACCTTGCCCAGTTTTTTTTTATTTTGAGGTAGGCAAAATGAACCTTTTTTTTTTTTTGCGACTGTGTAAAAAAATCTGCTCATGAATTGATTAATTAATTAATCAATTCAATTCAGACGCCTACAACCCCGTAGTTGTAGGTAGTGTCGGGTTGGCCTTCGTCGTAGGTTCTGTCGAGTTGGCTCCCTCACCAACCGCATCACCACTAAAAAAAACACAGTTTACCGGGTACTCAGGTTATGAGAATCACGGCTTGGAAATGCCTTTTTCGAAACCTCTCCTGGTAGACAGGAGATAGCAAGGCGCTTAGGTGATAACCCATTGTATAGTTATCGTAGTAAGGGAGACTATACAACGTGCTTCTCACACGCTCCGAGTTTAGTTTTTCCCATCCACTCTGATATCGGACTCGAGTTTCAGGTAGATCCTCAACAGGGAGGTCTGGGGTTATCCCCCTGGCTTAGTCGAGAATAGATTTGTGAGGAGTTGGTGTTAGCAATGGTGCACTTTGGGTCTACCCCGAGTCTGAAGTCACGAGGGGCCAATAGGACCATAGATGACAACGCCGTCTCCTCACATCTCATCACTAGAAGCCTCTTGAAGGATTAGGAAGGGAAAGAGTGGTCAGTCTTAGTTTCGCCGCTCCCCGAGTACCTTCTCGACGTGGGTATTAGCCCTGCCAGGAACCTTAGTTCCAGTCGCTGAGGTAAAAGGATTATCGCCGCTACTACAAGCTCTCACACCGCGACAAGGTGCTGACCAAGTGAGAGAGGCAAAATGAACCTAACCTAACTCAACCTTACCTGAATGTGGATCGATGTTTTTTTTATCCAATTTTTTTTTAATTTTTCACAATTTTTTTTTCAACTTTTA
This sequence comes from Hippodamia convergens, assembly GCA_038502775.1. Taxonomy (NCBI): domain Eukaryota; kingdom Metazoa; phylum Arthropoda; class Insecta; order Coleoptera; family Coccinellidae; genus Hippodamia; species Hippodamia convergens. The sequence continues at coordinate 46,921,196 of CM076614.1, forward strand.
GTAGGGAAAATGAACCTTACATAACCTAACCTCGTAAAACTAAACTATATAAGACTATATCAGAGCCGTATCCGAGGTAAATGGAGTATTTACTTCATTATGAGTTTCATATATTTTTTTTTCTCGAAAATTACTACCTCCCCAGAGCTGTAATTGAGACAGTAGTATCAGGAAGTCCTATATGCAAAATATTTTTAAAATCGGTGACGGGTTTTATAAAATTTATTAAAATCTATTTTTATCAGTCAACAACCATAACCACAGTCAACAATAGTTAGTTCTGGATAATCAATTGAGGTTCTGTTGTAGTTTTGGTTTCGAGTCAAAAGAGTAGTAAAAGTTTTAAAGTAGCTCAATAGCTTGAAATGGTCAAATAGCTTCAAAAATCTAAAAATTTCCGGGGGAGAACCCCGGACCCCCCTTATAGTTTTATCGATAATGAACGATTATCCATTAATTATGAATAATTTTTATTTTAATGAAGTTAAAACAAAAATTATAATTTTTCAGTCACAAGATATTCAGAAATCAAAAACTCATGAATAATGTTACAAGTTCTATATTTCCATTTCTATGTAAAATATCGAATATGTTTTGACAACCACAATAATTCAAATCTGCCGCCAAATATATGTTGAATGACATTCATGATCGGAAATGGGGTGCGGGGATAAAGGAAACGATTCCCAAAATGGCGAATCAGTTGAATCGTATGTCATAATAACCAAATTTGAAAGGCGAAAATATAATATTACCCTTTAGTATTTTGTATCCATATACGTAAAAACGACTTCAGGACAACATGAATATCAATCTGAAGCAATAAAATATCAAAAAAATCCAACGATGGTAAGTGGACGCTAAGTGTACTGCTCCCTTTTTTCCTTTTCAGAAATATATCATACATCATACATCGCCCTAAGATTCATTCAGATATCATGAAAAATATAGTTGGTATTTAAAATTTGAATAATTGAGTATTAAGTAGGCTGAATCACAGAATAATATTTTCTACGCATGGTGTCATTATAATATCTATTTCATAGATCAGGGGTGGCCAGACTTTTGACCTCTGAGATCTACTTGTGTTCCAAAATATTTCTTGCGGGCGACTGTGAGGCAGAATTTACAAGAAAAAAATAAAACATCAGCAATAATTTTATGAGTTGTTTTTATTTAAACGTGGAAAATGAAATCCATAATGTTCATTCTGTATCATCTTCAAGGGTTGATATTTTGCACTGCATATTGTCAATAATTTTATCATATTGGGGAGTGTAAGAAAGAAAAGTGGAACCAACAAATGAGGTTAAATATAACGCAACTTTTCTAAGGTGAGGAAAATTCTCTTGGCAAATCAGTCTACAAATATCTGTATTGGTTTCAAATGCTCGAGCTTTTAAAAATCTCTCTTATAGTTTCTCAATTCTCCTCCTTTTAATCGAAGTTATCATATCAATTAAATTCCTGTTCTTCCCTTGAAGATTCAGATTCAACTTGAGTTTTTCCGTTATGTCACAAAGAAAGGCCAACTTCATGAGCCATGTTCCATCTTCAAGCTCAGGTACATTTCTCCTTTGAATTGCATGAAAATTTTGATTTCTGACAGTAATTGGCGTAACCTCTTCAAAAATTTACCACGACTTAGCCACCTAACATCTGTATGTAGCAAAAGATCAGAATGTTCGGCTTCAGTCACTTCAAGTATAGAAGTTAGCTCGAAATTGGCGCCTTTGCAAACATCTGGCTTGAATAGAATTAACTATTTTAAAGGCAATTTTCATGATTATATCCGAGTCCAGAATTTTAGAGCACAAAACTTGTTGGTGTATGATGCAGTGATAGTTGGTGAAAATTGGAATGTCATCATCATTTTTGCACAATGTAATAAATCGAACATTTTTTCACAAAATCTCTGAATGATTTGTAGATATCTGCACCTCTGGTTTGCCCCTTCATTGAAATTAATCGAATTGAAGTGATAAAAACCTACATTTTTGCAAGTCCTCCGTTGGCAATTGTTCCAAATTTTCACATAAAGCTTCACTTCCTCGCATAACAGTGTTTCGTGAGAGAGAAATATCATTTATGGCCGATAAAATTTCCTTCTTATTTTTGAAGTCATTCAAAATTGCTTCACCAGCTTTCAGCATGGCTTCTCTGATAATTTCTCCATCTTCGAAAGGTTTCTTCCTTTTCATCAATATTTCTGTTACTGCGAAAGACGCCAGTGTAGCAGCTCTTGATTTCGATTCTGTTTTCTTGAAATACGCTTGTTGCACACATAATCTGCTTTTCAACTCACGGTCTTTTATCTTTCTATTTTCACCGCCAACTGGAAAACTTGTGATATATTTGAAATGCACTATTTTGAAATGCCTTTCAACATCTGCTCTTTATAGTATTGCTATACCTACTTGAATTGCAAATCAGACACACACACATTTTCCTTATACCATAACAAAGAAAAATTCTTTCTCCCACTGTGATAATGGTAAGTCTCACTTCTTTTCACACCTGTACTAAATGGCATACTCAACTTGATTGAATTATTATTATTACAGCCTACGAATTTCACGTGACGAAGGAACAAAAAAGAAAATTATTCAGTCTAAATATAGTCCGTCTGTCCAAAAGCACTAAATAAACTCTTTGAGCTCAGATTTTTTTACCTGCTAGAAATTTAGACGAATAACTGTTTGATCTTCGCAAATCTGTCATCGTCTCTGCCAATAGGAGTACACCTGCCTGTGGCTAGGCGAGGGAGTACTAGCTAGCGGAACTAGAAGGCGTATTGGATAGATACATTTCTTGTGTAAAAATTTTTTTATAGACGTAAAATAGAGGTAAATAATAAGGGATTTGTGAAATACATGAAAATCCATCTTTGAGGGTTATGTCCATTAGAACTTTTTTTATATACTTTTCATTTATCTCTCGCGGGCTACCTAAATTGCCTTCGCGATCGACCAGTAGACCGCGGTCGACGTCTTGGCCACCCCCGTCATAGATAAACTCACATTTGTGAGTTCTATGACCATTCATCAAAATTTCAACATACAATATCCCATTTTATCCTTATATCACTAACAGGATATAAAGGCTTCGATCTATTGACAAATATCCAAGGATTCAATCCTTGATAATCAAATACTCATTAGATCTAAAGGGGTTGTAATGATATTTTGTCGCTGAATTGATGGTACTTTTATTATACATAGCGCATTCTCTTCTTGGGTTAGGTGGAATGAACAGAACCTCGCCCTTTATTATATTTTTCATCAATGATGTATAATATCTGTATTTCTTTTAACTTTAATAAAAACCTCATAATAATAATGGAACGAATGGTTTTGTAGAATAAGTAAGAAGCGTCTGAATGTTATGTAGCAGTTGAACATCAGTTTTTCGATTGTTTCAATAACCATCTCTGAGTAACATTTTCATTCCATTCGATGTTTTGATATTTTCCGCTCACCCTCATTACTTTTCATGAGTTCCTTGACATTTTGTTTTCAAGTAGGAGTGTTTCGAGTGAGACTAACCTTCAATTATCCTTGTGATAGCCGTCTAACGTATCTCTTTTACCCATAAGACTTCAAGTTTTCACTAGAGATCTCATTCGAAAGTCATAAAAAATGAATTAAACATAGCTAGTTCCCTTCAAAAGAAATGAAAGCTCGACAAACTTTGCAGGGAAAATAGATGAGACGTAAAAAGGATCGTTGCGGTGCCAGACTCCTGAGATATAAATAATAAATTCATCTTCATATCCCTCGGGAACTGTCAGGAGAAAGCTTGTTTTACAAGGGATTCGGCTCGAATTTATTCGCGCAAAACATCATTCTTATTTATCAAATGATGCCTTTCACTTAGAAAGTTCCGCACGGAGAATTGGAAATTTGTCTTTTGAAATATTCAGGTGAGGAGATCGGATACTTCAATGTTTATTAAATGTAGAAAACTTTGTAGGCAGCAGCAAGGGAAAGCCTGGCGGAGTCCTAACAAGAACTAAAATTGGAAGAAGAGAAAAACCATATTATACCATGCATTTAGATTTTATCTGAGAAGATGAGAAAGTTTTTCAAAACGCACGGTACAATCAGAGGAAATCTGTCAAAGTTCACAACGTAGATTGTAGACCCACGCAACCATTCTATCGAAGTAATTTACTCTTGAAAAGTTAGTTCGATAATTCACGCAGTCGCGTTTTCAAACACTAAAACATTTTTAACCGATATTGTTTCAGGAGGAGTGATGACTGTGAAGAGTTTCAAAAAATGAAGCATCTTACCTTCATACAATGCAATATCCAGAAATCTTGTGGAAATTATATCACAAAATGATCATGCAGTAGTTTTGGACATTCAGAGCTGATTGGGAATTGTTTGAAAGAAAGACAAAATTTGGAAAATCGCAAGAAAACCCGTTTTTAGTTTCGTATAGGTACATCAAATAAAAAAATTTCAAATGAATGACATATCTTGTCATGATATATTATTTTCTTTATTTCAGTATCGTAATGATTTCATTACAGTACTGAAAGTAATGAACTCATTACAGCACTGTTTTCACTGATATTTTTCGTTTTGTGGTTCTCAACTCTGAATTCCGATCCTATCAATTTTCAACACAGGTTAATTTAAATTGCGGAATCGCAACAGTACATGCGCTGCAAACTCAACGCGTTCTGGAGCAGTGGGCATTTTTGGGAGCGCTTTGAATTCACGCTATGTAGCGTTAGCAGAATCTTCGTCCGGTGAATGCGACCTATGATTTTGGTCTTTCTCGCTTCAGAATGATGTGAATACGCATTTCATCGATAAATAGAATACGTATATGAAACAATGAAATGGCGTATCCAATTCTTGAATATGCCATTTCAACTTCTTTAGCGAATGAATGAAAGCATACATACGTTTGGGATACTTTTAAAAATTCTGTAGTATTCACGTCTGTGTTCTGAGTTTGCCGATGTTTCGGAACTACTTGTTCCTTTCTCAAAGTGAGAAAAACTTTTATTAATAACCACCAGAATTCTCAATATTCAACACGGTATGTTATCAAATAATTAGCAAAGCGTAAAATGAAAATGGTTGGACAAAGTCTAGAACAAATAAGCAATGAGAGTCAAAGGAATAAGAATAACAAAACACTTTACTTTATGATTCTTAATAAGAACGAAGATGTTTCGTTGACAAATGTTTTCTGTGGGTCCTTCAAGATGTTTTTACAACTGTTTTTATACCTGCTATCAAAAAAGTTCCAGAAATTTTATATTTAAAACGCCCTCGCTGAGTGGATTTTAAAATTTTTACTTAGGTTAGTAAGATTGTCTTTCATTATTATGCCAAGTTCGAGATGGATCTGTCAACCCTTTTCTTCACGGCAGCTTGTTAAGCGAGGCAATCCCTTTAGTGCTTGCCGATTTTCAACATGAACGAAATTATTGAATAAAGAGTTTGCCTCAAATTTTGTGTTAAAAACGGATTTTCTTTTGCTGACTGGTGATTACCCTCGGAAATTCAGCGGTCGAGTTACAACCTCAGACCAAGAATCCTCTGAAAATGCCTTAGTTGAAATTATTCCTAATAGACAGCGGCCAATAAGCCCGGAAGACTCTCTCAAAGTCGTGAAATCCTTAATCTGAAAACTGTTTCTTGGGAAATAATGATGAAGATACAATTCTTGATATCACTCTGCAGACCAAATCTTTCTCACCTCAGCTTCTCTGGCAAGGGGTTATTGATGGCAGCCTCTCACTCAACTTCCTCCTAATCCATTATCGTTCCCATAGCTCATCTTGTCACTCCGCGGGACCATTTCGCTGATGACTTACATAACCCAGGAGGTTCCATTCGGGCATCTCCTTGACCTACACGCACCTGGTGCCCCCCCGAGACAAATTCGCCCACTTAACCGATGTGACATTTCACTTTACGTCGTCATCTATCCGGCAGAACAGAAGAGCGGTAACAAGCTCAGCAGAATCCACGGGGGATTGCGATGGGGAGGGGATGCTGATCGGGAGTTCCGGATTTTTGCTACTTTTCCTTTCTGCATCCGACTAATGGGACATCGACACGCCGTTGGCAGTGATGAATGAAGCGAATCTCGTTGATTTGTTGCTGGGGATATTTGTTTTTCGCAGAAACAAACAGTTGAACTTCTTACGTGGAATGAAAAAGGTGTGAATGATTAGTATGATTAGATACGTGAAATTCCGACTATTTGTCATTCATATTCTTCTGTTCAAGAAGCGAGAAGGTTTCTGTTCAAACACAATATCGCCGTTCATCTACAACACTATAGTCGTAGCAGTAGCGCCAAATTATTGTCATTAATATTGTATGACTTGTAAATCTTCATGTTCCTACATTTATTCAACAAAAAGTGTAAAACTTTCTATATTTCACATCAAGTTAGCAAAAAAATGCAAACTTCAACTATCTAATCTCAATTTTGTGAAATCCTTGTTGAGTATATTTCCTAGTATGCAAAGAATTTACAATAACTGATTTCTAAACAACAATAGAATATAATTCAACTGACACATCCGGTGGATAATAATTACTTCTCAAGAAGGGGGCAACGTCCGCTGACCGCTGAGATCTATGCGCCTCCTTCGCCTATTTCTAGAAACATCCCTTCTAATAAGAAGTGCGTATTCCATCAAAATCTAGACATCTCTAGAAAATTGGCATAAGTGATATAATGCGGCCTCATAGCCGAAGAAGCAGCAGTGAGATTTCGAACGAGAATAGAGAGCAGTCGAAACTATCGAAGTGGTGAAAGTAAAACATTGTGTGAATAAATCAGAGTAGTCTGTGAATATAAATGAGTGTAATATTTCTAAAAATAAATTTGATTTTCAGCACATTGACAATTTGTTTACCTTGGAAAACGTTACGATATGAAAGGCTGAATAAACTAGGAAATTTTGGACTTTTTGGAGAAAAATGTTGCAATGGAAATTGAGCAATTGAATTCATTTTCAGTCATCGAGGTATAAAAAAATAATATTCAAAATAAGTCACATGAGATATCAAAAATTTACAAATGACAGAACTTTGTACAATGAAAATATCAGGAGGTATACCCAGTGTACCATTTAAAAATCAAAAAAATTGTTCGTTTCCAGTGTAACCGGAAACAATTGTGACATTTTATCTGGGTCAAATAATGCCTATCTGCCATACTAAAAAAGTCGATAACTCGAATAATATACAAACCCGATCATGGTCCCATATTATGTTTACACCCTGTATAATATAATGAATATCAATGTTTATTCACGACAAATAAAATTTGGCTCGAAAGAAAAAAACATTTATATCCGTATAAACAAGCGGTAACTAAAAAAATGTTACGCACAGTTTGAGCGTGAGGTGAAATATAGTACAAACAGTGGCGTAGCGCAAAATTCGGGGGCCTCCTCGCAAGATTTTAGTCGGGGGCCCCTTTAGATCTATGTTATTTATGAAAAATTTCCCCTGACGTTTTCTGAAGATGAATATTGAAGAAAATGTCAGAAGAAGAAGAAAATATATTGAATAAAAAGATTTCTGATCAAAATAATATAAATTTTGATATAAAAATAATTAAAAAAAAAATCAATGTGATACAGAACTTGATGAATTATTTAACAAAAATGCATTAATTTCTTTAATTTTTTTGTTCAAACATATTCATCAACTTGTCGATTTCCAAGCTTCAGACTTCTTCTTATTCAAAGCTGTAGTAGGCTCAAAAGTCTGATAGACGTGTTTGCTACAATGAATTCCTAAGATAATTCTTGATTATCTTGAGCCTAATAAAACGATCATTTGGCGATGTTTCAAGAGAGTCCCGAAAAGCTTGATGGTATATTGAAAAACTGTTGAAAACAGGGTAGCCAGGGAGTAATTGAGTGATTATTCGAATTTTGAATGAAATGATTGGCAACCTTATATGTTTATTTTATACCATTTAGAAATATTCCTGTATTTTACGGGAGTAGTAATTGTATCTCCATTTTTTGAGTTTTGTTCATTATATCATATGAAAAATATGGGGAAGCAGCAAGTTCAATGGAATGAAATTATTGGGGCATCAGTTGAAGCTTTTTGTTTGGCTTGGGTGCCCCTTTAGTGCCGGAGCCCTCTGATACGCCACTGTGCTGAATAATTGATTGTGACTCTGGCATTGGCTTATTAAAATTTAAAAAAAACATTTCGTTGCGGAGAAAATGCATTCTCTTTATTTCCAGGAGTTTTCCTTTGCAACCTCCACTTAAATATTTTCTTTTCCGCTCTGACATTTTTTCTAATATCTGAAAAATAATGAGACAATCAATTTGCCGATTCTAATTTGCGCATTTGATAATTTTTTTTTTTATCGAGAATGAAAAAATACGAGAGACGTTTCTTAACGGATTAATAAGCTACGCAATTAATTCTAGAACTATAATGAACTACAATGAAATTTTAATCCTGAAACCGAAGGTACTTAAAAAGTCAGAATATTGAAAACTTTGATTCTAAACAAACTGACAACGTGATTTCGTATTTAAACACTTGATATATTTACATCTCTCACTACTAGAATGAAAATGGAAATCAAAAGATGTCATAATATTTTCCCTTTGTTCTCAAAAATATCCTGATTGGAGAATTGACAATAATTTCTGCAATATCAAATAAGCCGCAAGCCTCCTGAAGAACAACACGTCAAATAGGCCGCTGAGCCCTCAATAAAACGTCCATTTGGCGATGTTCAAGGAGAAATACCGAAAAACTTGACACTTTATGAAAAACTCTTAAAATAAGGGTAGCACAGGATATGATTGAGTGATATATCTAATCGAATTACAGTAAACATTATATCGCACCCTCGCTACAAAAGTGACACAACTCAAAATCAAAAGTCGAAAATATTCAAATGCTAAATATTTTCTAATTAATTGGAAACATGAAATTGACACCAATTTTGATATGTATCTATATGATATATGGAGGACCCGCACTGATGTGGGTAAAAATTTTCCATGATTTAATCTAGGATCGTTTTCTGATCTTATTCATAGCATAAATCGAAAAAAGTAAATTTTGAGTTGTGTCACTTTTGTAGCGAGGGTGCGATATGTGTTTTGAATATAATTAGTAATATGTGTCTATTTTTTTGAAAATAATAAGTGTACCTTCATTGTTTAGGTTTTGTTCATTATTTCATGAGAAAAATTTCGCGAATCGGCAAGTTCAATAGTTATTGAGGCCCCATTTAGAGCTCTTCGTTTGTCTTGGGGGCCCCCTTAGTGCCGGGGCCCCCCCGCACTGCGGGGTCTGCGGGGCCCTCTGCTACGCCACTGAGTACAAATAGGTACATATATTGATTTTAAAAAAAATGAGGTGGTCGATCTTGCATCATGTATTAAAGGCATACATCTCAGGGACAAAATCTTCATAAAAAACTATTTAAAGCCAATAGGTATGATGTACTGAGTAGAAATTACACAGGGCCGCCGCCAAACATTTTGCCGCCCCGGAAAAATAAAATTTCGCCGCCCCAGCTCTGAGTAGAAGTTAAATGAATTAATTTCGTTTCAAAGGCAATTGGTGCGTCCTGGATTTTTATTATCAATTATTTCTGCTTTCAAAGCAACACAGCTCTCGCACGTAAGAAAAATTCAAGACAATGTTATCTGGATTACATGTGTAGGTTTTTTACTGTTTTCGTTTTTCGATTTGATATTTGACCTCATGAAAATTTTTCACGGTACGGTGGCCAAGTTCTCGACTCAAAAATTTGATCCAGCTAATGTGAGCAATCGAATGAGCCCATCAGATTTTTGGACTAACTTTGACATTTCGAATGCAAACTATTCTTTTTCATTGCAGATTTTGATTTAGAGATAAAAATTTTCAAGAGAACTGGTTGAAACCAACCATATTTGGGCCCTATAAAGCATTTTTTGTTCCAAAATCTGCGGGATTATTCATACCATGATGCCAAAGTATTCTAATAGTGAGGTCCTCAGTAATTTTTCTCAGGGAATCGATTGGACCCATCCTTTCTGGACCCAAAATCTGACGAATTCGAAAATTACTAAAAACCTCAGTATCGGAATATGAATTTTTGCATCCTGATCAGAATGAATGTCCCCGGTTTTTTCAGCAAATAACGCTACATATAGGGCTCAAATATGAACAAAAAAATTTTTGGTTTCAACCAATTCGGATGAAAAATTTCCCATTTAATCCGAATCGGCAATGAAAAAGATGGGTTTGCTTTTGATATTCGAAGTTCGGCCTCATATCTCAAATAAGGGCTTTTTCTTCCGGAAATTTGATTAGCCCCTTCGATTCCACGGGCGTATTCACTAAAGACCTCAGTATCGCAATTTCGATTTTAAGGCCTGTGAGCGAAATAAATTAATCATTTCCAGACTTTTGAACCACCATATCCTTCTACTATGAGTATTATCAAGTGAATAAAGAATACTAATCTGCCTCAAATTTCAGTCAGCCATGCTTTTAACTCATAAAAGGCGCCTTTTCGAATTTTGAAACGACAGCGCCTTATTATCAATATGCCTACTTAAGACGATCGATAAAAAAACCCAAGAAAAATCGCCTATATTTCGTATCAATTAGCTAAGAGAGCAATATACGTATCGTCGTTTGAATGTTATATCCGACGGTTGACATTTTTTAAACCCTTCCCAGAAATAAAAATTTTGAATCCTGATTGGCAAACTGAAAATAAAAGTCACTTCAGAATTATCCTGGAAACCCTTCCAACCACTATACGTTTCTTTTCTGCCGATATAACTCCGAGTTCAATTGAATTTTCATTCAATTGTTCGTATACTAATATAAATGGATTGGTCGAGCAAAGTCAAAAAGCCGCCACAAAGTCTTGGCATCTTTTGGGTTTCATACTCTATAACAGGCGACTGTTCGATTTTGAAGAAAAATGTCAGTATGAAAAATCTGATTTGCCGCCCCTAGAATTTGCCGCCCCGGCAAGTTGCCCGGTTTGCCGGCCCTGGCGGCGGCCCTGAAATTACAAAGCAATGACATCCCATTGCGTCAAAATGAAGTTTCACATCTCCAATCACATGCTAAAAACGAACTCTTGTTTCCAGTCATATAAACTCCTATTCACCTAGTCACAGAATGCTTTGGCATTGTAAGCCAAAGAAAACAATGCTTTGGTCAAGAGACCTGTAGGAGTGAGGAATTAGCCTCACTCAAGCCTTCCGAGATATTGGATTTCATAAGATCTCTGGGACTGGAAGGCGAGCTGTAAAGCTTTGTCAGGGGGCACAATAGACCATCAGGTCGCAGTGCACTGTAACCCCTTTTAAACTATTAACTATATTCCAGTTTTATTTTTTTTTGTTAAAAACACTTGGCTTCACGGTCCCGAAAAGAATTGGGCGTTTCCATCACTCGGAGAAACTTGAATGAGGGCCCTGATTTAGGGCCACTGATAAAATCTCATTGAGTGAAAGAGGATATACAGAGGTCTTTTTTAGCATGTGATTGGAGATGTGGAACTTCATTTCGACGCAATTGGATGTCACTGCTTTGTAATTTCTACTCAGTAAGTCACACGTAATTCCTTTAAATATTGAAGTTTTTTATGAAGATTTTGTCCCTGAATTGTATGAATTACTGATGATGGCAAACAAGGCTGAAACCGGTATATCCCTCATCTCAGTGACAAAATCTAATAACCTTTCTCCTACCTCATGATAAAAGATCTCTGAGCCTGGTAATTGAAAATGATATTCATTTCGATCATAACGATGTTGAATTTATTTATGTTTCGAAGAAACATGTTTTTTATTAGATCATGTGAAATTGTAAGTGATTGAAAGGTGTTTTCACATTCAATTATCCTTCAGACATGGCATTTTAAAATACAAAAATGTCCTCAACTGAAATTGAATTCTCTCGAATTAGTATCACGAAAATAGTAGAATGAGAAAAATTGGCACAAAAATACGTCAATCAGTGTCCAAAATTTCTCACCAACTAAATCGTAAAAGTTGATCTACGCTAGCCTTCACTGTGTGCCTGTTCTGACAAACACTTCTCAGTTCGACCTTTACTTCCCTCGTCCGAAATCACACAACAGAAGTCGAATTCCCTTATTAATAAGTTCCTCCACATAGGAGGGAATTTGGACAATGCACTATACCTGGAACGAATACTATTCAATTCGCATTTTCTGAAGGAAGGAGACCAGGTTCAGTATGGAATCTCTGGATGTCAATGCAATATTGATTCTCTAGATATCTGCCAAAATTCTTACAGATTGACCCCGTATGACTGAACACTCAGAGAAATAGTTTCAGTGTCCTTTTTCCAGAATTAAATGCCGTCTGCACCCCAATTATTTCTTTCATTATACCAGAATAATAGGCTCGAGGAGCAACACGAATTCACATCAACTTATAGTCAACCTCAGACGTGCACCTTCCTATGAACCCTGGTCATCATACTCCACAGAGAACACCCATAAAAATATAATAATTATATAACAAGTGAAGCATATAACGGACGACTAGAAAAATTCCTTTATGAGCAAATATCTGCTGTTCGGAGCGTTTTAGACAAAGACATTGTACTTCTTCTGATGTCAACGCATTCGATTTCTTACTTTTGAAACCATCTGATTTTCTTTTTAGTGAAGCCAAAAGTTTAGGATAAGTCGCAATTTCAACATTTATTTATTCGCCGTTCGATTCATTTTACAAATTTCACAGTATTGGCTGTTGATGTGCTTTCTGGTTTAGGTAATGTATATTGCACTGTTCCACGTTGCACAGTGCTTAAAATAGGCAGTTTCATAGTTGGTGATACGTACGAATTTCATCACTTTCCATAGGAGGAGTAGAAAAAGATATTTCATTATTTTCGCTACTCTGCTCTTTTACACACCCTGAAGCACTATCAACGTCTACTGTTTCCCACAATTTTCCTCAACAATTTATTCTCCCCCTATCATGGTCGAACCCTCAAACATTGTAAAATTCCTTTCTGACCCAGATCAAGTCCTAAATCGCGCCCAGATCCTCATCTGACACCATATACCGTCTGGCCATAAAAGAATCCTCTTCAACTTAGGGACCTTTCCACGGCGTCGTGATGCTTGGAACATAAACCACTGTCCACCATTTACACTTGTAAGCGACGTTTCCGACGCCTTCTGCGATTAGAGTAAACTTTACGGCTCCGATATACTCTGGGGCCCTTCAATTCCCTCGGCCATGATGCCGACACCGTAGTAAATTCCTCGGACGATTCGTTACGATGCCGGAGTCGTGCGCGAAGAATTTATTTCAATACTCCTGAAGAATTCTTATGTTGGCACTTGGTGATATGTCCGGGAGACTTTCAACTGACTGGAGACATTGCTACTTGTGATCTTGCAACTAATTGGAGGTCTTCACTTCAATTCAGTCTTATTTATTATTAGGATTAACATGAATATGAGGCAACAAGAAACTTAATTTTATGTCTCTTTACGTACATCATGATATTTTACAAGAGTACCCAAATAGTACTTAAAGAAATAATGAAACAAATGGAACAAGTCATGAAAGTGATTATGTTTGATTAATTAATTGAAAGTTCTGAAAAACGGGCAGATTGTGCTGTTCTAGCTACCTAGATATTTTTAATATTTACGCTTGAAGGTTTCAATAGCAAGTATTTCAGATCATTGGGTAAACCATTTTACTTCACTGCATTGTAGCTAAAAGATACTTTGAAATACGGCTCTTCGGTGCGCCGTTATGTTCAATTTTCCTTGTGGTCTAATCATGGAATGCAAATCCTCACAATAGGTCAGTCGGCTTTGAATGCAACAAAAAAGCAGACTGAATCGCTTTCATACCTAGGAGTCACCATTCACACCTCTCTCGGCTGGAAAAACATATTGAAGAACTATGCAGTACACTATCGACAGCAATATAAATAAATATCAATAATAGAAACAGCAAAGCAAATCTTCTGACTGCTAGATCAACATCTTGCAGTGAAAAGCTGAGTAATGAGTTTACTTATGATGTTTGCAGCATGATCCCATACAACACGGGATCATGCTGTGGGGACAGAGTAGTTTCATTGAAAAAGTTCTCTTGAAACAGAAGAGAGCTATTGGAACCTCTTACGTGATGAAACCCTCTGATGTTTTCAAAACGGAGAAAACAGTAACTGTTATCTCTTAGTTCATTCTGGCCTGTGTGAAATATGTGCATCAAAATTCCAACAAATATAAAACTAATCCAGAGTATCATAGCTACAACATCCTCGAAAAACATAAATTTACTATGCCATATGTAAGAATAAAGAAGACATAGCAAGGTCCGAATTTCACAAGTATAAAACTTTATAATAAACGGCCTGATGACTTCAAACAGAGGAGCAAAGGAAATTTCAGCAAACACGTGAAGGAACTACTTTTGGGAATAACAATAAACATACCTTGAATGAATGAATTTTCAAGTTATAATTTATTGGGATGTGTTCGATTGATTACTTGTGAACTTTATATTGAAAGCCCAAATTTTAAATCATCAGATGAAATTCTTGACAAACCGTGTGATTTACTGACGGTGGATATTAATATAGGGTATGCATTTTTAATTTTTCTTGTACACGTATGTATCAATCATTATTGTTATTATTAAATGCAAAACTGAAAAAGTATTAATACAGTGTCAAATCCGGCACTGGTGCACCCATTAATTTAGTTTTTGATATGACACAATCGCGTTCTCTAGTTGCGTACAATGAACGATCTCCACACGTGAGATAAATTTTCTTAAGTTCATGCATGACTTCTACTCATAAAAACATAACTTCGATCGAAATAGGATTGTTTTGAACAAGGATGTACGACGACAGGGTGAACAAGATTCGTTGTTTACTTAGGTGATCCCAACTATAGCAGCTGTAAGAAAACGAATGACACATTCTCGATTTCTTTTTTCCTGACTGATTCAAATCTGAAAATGAAACTGGCCTCTCAATTCTAGATTTTGTGTTATGAAAGTTACGAGAAATTCCCTTATTCGATGATGCTGAACTATTCTCTCGTTTCAAATAGTACTCGACAATGATTGATACATATGTACGTAACTATTCACCTAAATATTTGATGAGAAAAAAATGAACTTTTCCAGGAACTATTGATTAATCAGTAGGTGGGCGTCACCATAGTGACTGCAAAATATGAGCGGAATCAATTGGGAAGAGATGACATCTCCAAAAATCCCCACTTCGAACTATCGAAATCTCTATCTGTTTATTATATTAAATGGTGCAAAATATGCAAAATTACGAAAAATCCCCTATGTTTGAATGCTATCTATATTACATCATGGAGATTGGGGAAATGAAATCAGATTTTGTCACAGACTGAAGAGATTTCGTTCTTATGGCCTCATCAGTATCCCACATTCCTCGGAGCCAAAATCTTTAAAAACTTCTGATTTTGAAACAACTAGTGTTTACCCTTTGACTCGCCCTTTGAGTAACTAATTACAAATGGCGACATTATGTCGCCATTTGTAGTTCGCCATAGAAGTTCTATCTCACTAGTCATATGCTGAAATGAACGTATTCTAGTGGAATATATGAATGAAAACAAAAGTAAGCAAAACGTGAAGCATCGATTCGTCACCCAGATATTTGATCGAAACATTGCGTAGGGGAATCGTGAAATTTATTGATTGAAACCTCTGAAACAATATTTTCCGGACCATGTTCCAGAATTGGTTATTTACAAAACGTTTCCTGGAGGACTAAACGGCGTATTCCTTCCCCACCTTTCTTTTTTATCGACGAGTCTATTGTTTTTCAAAGGCTTCGGCTATTAAACACACTATTATTTATTCAAATTCGACTCGAATCTCTCGTTTTCAATTCGAAATAAAATCTTATTGTAGCTGCTGTAAAACGTGACGATCGCTGCAGAATGCATATTCAAAGAGGAATCTGAAATTCTAACGGGAACGGTTCCTACGGTTATTGTTATTATCGTAGTTGGAGATATAATTTCTGATTTGTATCCAGAACTGGTCTATTCCGGATGATTTTGGTCGGACCAACGGCATTATATGATAATGTTCATATTTTGTTTTCACGACTTGCTTCTTATCTTGTTCATCATTTCCGATTGAAAACGCCAGAAAGAAGATTTCGAAAATTTGATTGGTAGGCTCTGTCGATCAGATAGTACCGTTCTGCAGTTTTTGAAATTCTTTAATTTTGAGATATTTCAGAAATATTTCGGTCAACCTGTGAGTAGGTATATTAAAAAAAAAAAGTTGACTCAATTTCTTGAGTATAGAAGCGAATATTCCGAATTTTAAATTCGATATTCCACTAGGTCTTTGCAGTAGAATTTTGTTTCTAATGCGCTGAGTACATGGAAAATGGTGTGCCGAATTTCACGAAAATATAATAATTAGAGTATGAGGAGAGAACGTTTAAGTAAATTCGATTCCTTCATTTTCATTCAGGCTTCAAGCATGTATGCTTCCAAAAACTTAGCACATCAATCTGAGTGTTCCTTGTGTAGATCAAAAAGGGCTCTTCGAAAATTGAAGACCTTGAATTCTAAAAAAAAACAAAAATTTTTTCTGGTTTGTTTTGCCTCGAATTCGAAGATTTTTTCTCCGACATCAATAGCGAAAATCTACATACATGCGAAGTCACTTGCATTTCAATCTGGTATTTGCACGATACAACTAGTTTTGTTAGTTACCGCGAACGGTAGATCATTTTTACCGTTCAGCGAACGGTAAGTGCGAATATAACAAATAAATATGTATTGAAATACTGAAATTATTCACGAACAATTCTAATCTAATTAATTCAAAATTGAAAGTGAAATCACAATGATTACACATACACACAATTGCTAATGGTAATAACTCTGGCTTGAGAAGTAGCTGAATTTACCTGATTACTGTATTTCCTGTTGTAATTTCTCAAGAATAAATGCTTGCAATTCGCATTTTGTGGACTCTTGTCCACATATATATATATTAGACTGATTCAAAAAAATCGACTTCTTTTGTTTTCACGAAACCCCCCCCTAATTATCTTCAGGGTATCGAAAAAAGACCTCGGTGAAAATATCATCTCCAAATAATAACGTTTAGAGGTCGCTCATCAATTATTTCTGTTTTGCCTACTAATAGCAGGGGAAAAATTTCTTTTTTCAATAAAAAATTCCTAGAACACAAACCAATTGGCGGATTTCTTTGTAAGATACATTTTCGTGTAGGCAATCAGATACACTACAAATATGTCCTCTACGATATTTCCATAAAATGGCCTCATCTAAAGTTATTCGATTCGATGCTAATATTGAGGTATTTTTGAAGAAAAAAATTATTCAAAAAAATCGACTTTAGTTGTTTTCACGCAACCCGCCTTCTAATCATCTTCAGGGCATCGACAAAAAGCGTCTGTGAAAATATTAGCTTTGAATATTAATATTCAGAGGTCGCTCATCGATGGTTTCTATTTTCGCTGCTGATGGCAGGAAAAAAAATTCTTTTTTCAATTAAAAATTTTTTGTTCACGATCCAATAGATGGATTCCACTGTATGATACATTTTGGTGTAGAGAACTAGATACTCTACGGAAATGTTCCATACGATATCTCGATAAAATAACCCGTTCAAAAGGTATTTGAACTTTTTTTCCAAAATACCTCAATATAAGGTATTAATATAGGGGTATTTTTGAAGAAAAAGTTCGAATAACTTTTGAACGAGCAGTTTTATCGGAATATCCTATAGGACATTTTCGTAGAGCACCTAGTTCCCTTCACGATAATGTATTACACAGTGGAATCCGTAAATTGGTTCGTGAAGAGAAAATTTTTTATTGAAAAAAGAGAATATTTTCCTGCTACCAACAGCGGAAATAGAAATCATCGCTGAGCGACCTCTAAATATCAATATTCAAAGCTAATATCTTTACAGACGCCTTTTTTCGATACCCTGAAGATAATTAGAAATAGAGTTTCGTGAAAACAAACAGAATCGATTTTTTTGAATAATTTTTTTCTTCAAAAATACCTCAATATTAGCATCGAAACGAATAACTTTTGAAGCGGCCATTTTATTGAAATATCGTAAGGGACATATTTGTAGAGTATCTGATTGTCTATACGAAAATGTACCACACAATGAAATCCGTCTATTGGTTTCTGCTCTAGGAATTTTTTATTGAAAAAAGAAATTTTTTCCCTGCTATTAGTAGGGAAAATAGAAATAATTGATGAGCGACCTCTAAATATTACTATTTGAAGCTGATATTTTCATAGAGGTCTCTTTTCGATACCCTGAAGATAATTAGGGGGGGTTTCGTGAAAACAAAAAAAGTCGATTATTTTGAATCAGTCTAATATATATATATATATATATATATATATATATATATATTTCCAAATAATTGATATCATTATCTCAATCGATGACTATGATTATTCACTGAATATTCGGTTTTGTGTTGGGAATATTAAAAATGATTCTCGATCTTCTATGTCATTCACGCTCATATTGTAAAACTCCTCTCCTGAGTTGCCTGATATCATTCCCCCCTAAAAAATCATAAAGAGTTTCTGAAACACTATTATGCAAGGTGTTTCCTAATTGAATGTCAATATTTATGGGGGTGATTTTTGGGTCCATTTTGAGAAAAAAACTTCATAGGAACATATGTCCGAAACCTTCTGATGTACAGGGTGGTGATAACGTTTTCAAAATAATTGATTCATCATATATATCTACAATACTACTTCCGACATTTAAATGAAATTTGTCATACATGTACTATGAATCATGATTCATTTTTCAATGTATCCCGTTTTTCTAATTTCCTGCAGTGGCGTTCGTACGTAATTTTACCTGCCTAGATTGGCAGACATTAAAGGTTCGTCATAGATTTTTTCTGAAATAAAAATTATCTTTGAAATTCCCAATCATTTTTTACCGAAGTTGATCACTTGACTTAACTTAAAAAAATTAATATTGTTAACCACCTCTATCTCAAGAGGTAAGACGTTTAGATGAAGTTTTTTTCTTAAAATCGGCCAAAAAATCACCCCATAAATATTGACATTCAATTAGGTACACCTTGTATAGGTAAATAAAGTAAAAGCACAGCTTAATTTTTACAAATGTATCAACTTTCAATAATACATTGGTTTCTTCTCAAGTGAAAACGGTGGATTTTTTAGGTTAGTAACGACCAAGGAATGTTATAAGAATTGCGAACATTGATATAAAGTACAATCGTTCAAAAATATTGTGTTTTTCAACATGGAATATTCAGCGAAGAAACTTCTAAGAGATCTTGGGTTTTCAATTCGTCGAAAGAAATAAGCAAGCAATACTTTTTCATTGATTGGGCTGCCTTTTCTCTGAATTTTGAGAATGTAATCAATTGTAACGAAGTTTCGATTTTTCAGGAAAAAGTTCAAAACAGCCGATTTCCCAGGCTCTCTTAATTTCGTTTCCTTCAGAAAATTCGATATCGCTCTTTCTTGAATCTATAGTTATTAATATTGTAAATGTGAAAGTCCGTGTGTTTGTCTTCTATAGAGTCGGGAACCAGATGACTGATTTTGATAAAACTTTCACGATAATTTAAAGAATTTATTCTGGGATGTTTTTATTCAGAGTTCATTTTTATATCACGAAGAAATGAGAGAAAATATCAATTTTTCATGAAGAAGTCGGGAATTAACCCAGTTTTTTCAGGCTTTTACAGCCAACGCTAAGTAAACCTTAATGGGGCCCACAGACTTCGTTCATTCTCATCCGTTAGAATCGCCGTTCCAAATATCAAGAGCCAACAGGTATCACCGACGATGGTTTTCACCACACACCTCGGTTTTTGATAATTTTGGATCGACGATTCGAATCGCGGCGATTCGAACGGATGAAAATGCACATGTCTGTGGGCCCCATTAGAGATGAAGAAACATGATAATAGACAATTCTGTAGTGCTCAAAAGTTCTATAAAAAAGTTCTCAATGGCATATATCTAACTGCTGAGGACAACCCATGATAACCATTTTTAACATTTTCAGTTCAATTCAAAATAATGTTCAATTTGAAAAGGGTTTCTGAACGGCATGGAATGAATTCATATAAAACATGAATATGATTGTTATCTGCGGCATGTATTGCTGATGCAAAATACTTCTTACAGTAAAGTTATCTAATGGATACTTTTCAAGTTACTGAAGGTTGAATTTGAGCAAGAAATTATCAAATCTACGCGAGATCGGTTTGTCACGTAGTCACGAACCTATTAATCCAATATCCCAGAGCTGTATGTCGTAACTTATGTTCACATGGCTGTTATATATATGTTTTGTAAAATATTATTTTTAAAATTGTTTCCTATGGGCCAAAACTTTTGTCAGATGCTTTAAAGCTCCAAAAAAAATGAATGAACTTATTTTCACATTTCTAATTTTTAAATATGTTACTAGGGTAACTATCAAATTAGATTTCATAAGTTGGACAAATTGTAGTGACTAAACATACGCCAAAATAAAAAAAAAATCAGCTGAATAATATTTGTTTTTAGGAAATGTTTAGTCACTACAATTTGTCCAACTTATGAAATATAATTTGATAGTTACCTCAATGAGATATTTAAAAATCAATAATGTGAAAATAAGTTCATTCATTTTTTTCTAGCTTTCAAGCGTCTGACAAAAGTTTTGGCTCATAAAAAGTGCCTGACACTCATGATACTATTTTAGAATTAATATTCTACATAAACTATATGAAAATCAGCCATGTGAAAATAAGTTACGTCCTACAGCTCTGGGATCTTGGACTATATCTCTCCTTCGATACGAGGTTATAAAAGTGGGTTCCCGATGGACTTAATATCTACAATGAGTACCGTTTCAAATTGAAATATCATGCGAGGGGAGCCGTGATTTGAGCTTGTTATATTAGGGGTAAATTCAGTTAATTATTGTCACTTTGACAATCTACAATCAATGAGCCAAGACAACGCCTTCCATCATACTACTACACAACATTGACATTAATCACAAAAATGTATCTATGTATAGTGCAAGAAAAGGTATCTAGGATGATAACGACTGCTTATCTCAGACAGTAATTCGAATTGCCGCTGCACTCCTCTACTATAGTTTCCGATCGGTAAAATGTCTTTCTCTATTTCAGTATCGTAATGAGTTCATTACAGTACTAAAAGTAGTGCTGTAATGAAATTCATTACAGCATTGTTTTCAGTTATATTTTTCGTTTTATGATTGTCAGTACTGACCTCCGATCGAATCAAGTTTCGAATCAAATCAATTCAAATTCGGTGATCTGTCAAATTTCGTATGTCACACCAACTGCCAAGATACAAAACAAAAGTCACTAATCTGAATTTTCATTTGAATTTCGAGAGTATTCCACAAAAATTGACTGCAATAGAGAAAATACCGTCTAATACTCGTTGCAGAAGGCAATTCCAACACTCATGCTATCGAAAACTCGCTCCTTCGTCGCTCGTTTTCGAACTTCGCATTCGTGTTGGAATAGGAGCTCATTCTGCAACTTGTTTTAGAATATACTATTACCGTTCAAGAAACATAATATACTTTTCACTCGTCCGCCACTCTTATCAAGCACTAAAGCAATGTTTCCAAATACAATGACTATTGCCGTCACTAGCATGCCAGTGTTTACAATCAGTATTTACTGGCTGATTCCTCGAGATATTCCAAAGTTTTTGAATTTCGTATGCCACGTATTTTAAATTTCGCAGCATTCACATCGAAATCTTCCACAGTTTCTGACATAATCCATACTATATAATTTCTTTACTATCTGTTTCCTGTTTATTCTAATCTTTATAAGATGGTTTTTTATAATTCCATAAGAAAGGATATTGTTCGTATATGTCCAGAAAAAGCATTGCATCTGGAGGTAACTTCTTTGATGTGTTGGTCATATTAAATTCTACCATTTTTCTCATGAATCACTTTACGCTCAGAACCCAACGCCAACAATACTATAACTGGCTTCATAAAGTGCAACCAACCACTTCGTACTTTCTTGGCGCATAGATTATTGACTCAAGTAAACTGACCCCAGTCAACTGGCGCCACTAATCCATGCATATGGAAACTATGCTTTATGATTTCTCTCATTTGTTATGCCATTTCGCGTCATCTAGAGTAATGTTGACAGCTAATTCATAACAAAAACGGGAAACGCATTGTTACCATTTTTAGAACTTTTATCGGGATTGACGATCGTGCTTCACTACCCTTCTTTACTTCGCCTTAATACCTCCTACATGGTAATAACATGTTCTGGACCAATATTGAATATCTAGTTGTATGCGGTAAACATCAAGCTAGTCCTGTCGTAATTGAACATTCTCCCCGATAATTGATGGGATATTTCGAGGGATAAACACAGCGTACACCCATTCCAGACACGTAATAACCGAAACTACCCTCAAATACCAGCAGGTGATGTATTCCGACTATTGAGACCAAATATTACGGTCAAGGTTGAAAGAAGACAGTAATCGACGATGAAGCCGCATTTTCTTATGGCCTCAACAGGTACTTCGGAGAGAGTACTCACTAGAAAACATAAAAAAGAGAGAGGTGATACAGAGAAAACATTTATACAATTTGGTAACCCCAGTAACTGCACTGCTCAAAAAATTAACGCACATTCTGAAAATCTCAATTTTAATGAAAGTTAATCCTACATTGACTTTATAACTTATTTTTTATGTTCTCTCGGGAAGGTTTTGAACGAAACAAGACACATTAAATGGAAAAAAAATTAAGGATTTCACCGAATCTTATGTGAAAGAAGAGAAATGAACAATTTTCAAAATACTGAAACGCTGATAAGTGATTTAATACTTGGTATTTCCACCCCTTGCGTTAATTACAGCTCGGCAACGACGGTTCATACTCAAAATGAGTGATCCTAAAATGTTCTGATCTAATCCTTTCCAGATTTCTCTAAGTTGGATTCCTAAGTCATTAAGAGTAGCTGGATGATTTTCTGAACTTCTCAGCCTTCTATTGAGGTTGTCCCAAACCTGCTCAATCGGATTGAGATCTGTACTTCTTGCTGACCATTCCATTCGAGAGACTTCAACCTCTTCAAGGGACTCCTGAACGATGCGCGCACGATAGAGTCTGGCATTATCGTCCATAAAAATGAAATTTTCACCAATGTATGGGGAAAATGGCACTACATGCCAAGAATGTTCCTTATATACTTATCAGCATTCATAGCTCCATTATCAACGACCACTAGGTCTGTGCGAGCAGTCAAAGATATTCCACCCCATACCATAATCGATCCTCCCCCGAAATCAGTAGTATTCAGGAAATTGCACTGAGCATATCTTTCATGTGGACGTCTGTATACAAGGGAACGTCGATCACAATGGTAGAGGCAGAATCTAGACTCATCTGTGAAGAGAACTCTTTCCTAATCGGCCTCTTCCCAATGGATATACTCTCTCGCAAAATCCAAATGCGCCCTTCGATGGGCTGGGGTAAGAGCTGGGCCTCTTGCCGCGACACGAGCCCTTTAATCATATTCTCTGAGGCGATTTCTTATTGTCTGAGTGCTAATTTGCACCCCATGAGTTTGCTCAAGCTGATTTTGAAGGAGGCGAGCGGTTGCAAACCGTTGTCTCAACGAAGAAACTCTCAAGTAACGTTCTTGAATGGTAGTTGTTACCCGTGGTCTACCCTGTCCTGATCTTCGGACATCCATACCAGTCTCCCTGAATCGCTGCAACATTCTGGACACACTAGTATGGGAAACTCCAAACCTTTCTGCAATTCTTGTGTATGTCCACCCTTCTTCCCACAAAACTACCTCTTGGGTCAAATTGCTTGTTTCGCGTTGCATAGCGATCGAGTGTAAAAAATCAAACGAAAGAAAAACTATTGATCACATTCAAAATCTGATAATATCATCTTTTTTTATTCCTGCTGGGAAAAACATCTGTATTGAAGAAGAACGTTGAAAGTGGATAACATATGCATGCATAATTCTCATAAAAATAATTATCATTGAGAACACCTTCAGTTGTAGAATAAATTTGAGATTTCCATAATGTGCGTTAATTTTTTTGCGCAGTGTATAATGATATTCACCACACAATATATACTGATTCTTTGGTGAGGTGAACAAATGGAAACTGGCTCAACAAACCTGATGGCAAGAATTGAATTATACATTATACTATAGTATAGTAACTATACCATTCCATGAAATCTTTTTTTTTCTCGGTATAAATTTATTTCTATGAATTTGATGATGGAACAATGCAGCAATATGATAAACGCAGAGGAGGTCAATTATTCATCTGAATGAAACGAAAATGGTTTTTCGGATATACCTATCTGTTCTGATTTCAATAATGAATTTATTTATTTTTTGATTAGAGCCATACATAATACAATAAAAATTTAACAATTGAGGTTAGGAAATAAACTCCTTTTAGGCATTACGATCGGAAAATTTTGAAGGTAGCGGAAGGCTTGAGAAAATGCTGATAATTAAAGGTCGGACATTGAACTATTTCAGAAGCTTTATCATCGAAATGAAAATAGCTTTTACCGAAAACGAATTATAACCGAAGAATTAAATAAACTGGAGGTGATAATAATTTGAAAATTTGTCAAAAACCTAATACATCCCAATTCGGTTTGGAAGATTTTCTTTCAAAATTTTGTGGTTTCCATTTCTTCGGTTGTCTTATGAAATATTTGTGGGTAGATAAATTTGCAAATAGGGCCAACCAAAAAATCTTATAAAATAATGATTATATTAATGAATCAAATAAGTCCTACATGCAGTTACAAGTCTTCGTATAGCTGCTTTTTTCTGATGTGTTTTTGTCGCATTGAAATGTAATTCAGCTGCATTTCACGAAAATCATTTCGATAACCGCTCACATGCGATTTAATCGTCCGAGTGAAAAAAACTGTAGAGTATTCTTCAGACTATAACCTGAAAAGAAAATCGTGCATTATGAAAAATTTGTAGAGGCGGCGCCACAAAAAGATTATGAGCTATGACTTAAAAAGTTAGACTGGCAACCATTTGTGGACCCCTGGGGTATCCTAGACGCTGAAGGCGCCCTCCCTGCTGAATCTGGCGGCTGTCGTCTCGACATCCCAATAAAGACGCCGTATCCTATGATTTCTGCTGTCCAAGTAATATATTGTATGGGGAAGAAAATGTCCATGATTCATCGAAAAAAATAGGATATTCTGGTAGATATTGGCCTGCTATTATCTATTCGTTCAAGTCTTGAATTACTGATTTATGTGTATTCGGAATTTCAATATTCTCCCGACTGTTCGAATGGCACATGAAAGGTGAATAAAAGCTAAGCTCAGAGAACTCAAACTCACTTCATATTGCACCCACCTTCATTTTTCGGATATAATATGATATGAAATAACAACTCATTTGATCTCACAAAATGTTCACTTATTAATTGTATAGCATAATGTACCAACAAAAACCTATGTCTTGGATACACAGTAGCTAATTCACACTTGATAAATTATCTGGTACTTAGTTTCATTGTTAAAAGAAAAAGGAAGAAATAGTGTTTGATATATATTCTGTTCAATTTTCATGCTTTTTTAAAAAAAGTCTACACTTTAGTTCAAACTGAGAGCGTCAAAAGTAAACATATCATCTCTAAGATTACGGCACTGTGAAAATAATGATAGGTAGGTGATGAGAGATGTTTATTTATGATTTCAGAAAGTGTTCAAAGATACAAATGAAAGAACATCTGTAAGCATTCATAATTAAAAACATTTAAGATATTCAGCTATTCCTTGCAAATCTTCCTCAATGAGCGGCATAGATGAGAGTTCGTAATGATGTAAACTAGCCTTTATAGTGTAGTAGTATAGATAATGAAGCAAAGGGATCCTAGATGACTACCCTGGGACACGCCCGAGGCTATGCCGAATAATTTTGATCTATGACCTGCAATTGGAGATAAATCTGTCTATCTTCCGTTTCAAAATGTTTTCATTAAATCTCGTTACTTGGAAGTTTCTTTTTTATATCTATTTTCACAATAAATTACTCAAGTAAAGAAGAAGGTACCACCTAATGTCCCAAATTCATAAAATACTTATTTTCGTTATTTTCTTTGAAGTGAAAGAAACGTGGAATTTGTCATTTTGCTATTGATGAAAAAAACAACTACGATAATAATTTTCAGGACGCCTTAAAATTCCTGTGAAATTCTCTAAATTAAAAATTTTGCCCGAACCTACCGTTTACTCGGGAGTAATTTTTGTCATTAATGCTAAATAAACTATAATTACTTTGAGAACGCCTCAAAATTTCTCTAAATATAACCAAATTTAAAAATTTCTCCGAACTTACTCGGGGGTGGTCACCTCAGAAATTCCCTAAGATGTGACCCCATACATAAATTGATGAAAATTATTTATCTTGATTATTTTTTTTTTTTTTTTCGAGGCATCGACTGCTACGGTCATTAGCCTTAAATGTTTAATATCTCATCCCTTCAGAGTGTGCTTCTCCTGAATATGGACAGAGAAAGGTAAAACTCTACAGAAAACAACAGAGAGCAACTTATCTTGATTATTATTTTCCATAAAATCGGTAGCAAAATAAACTATTTTCCTGGGTGCTACATCCATTACTTATTCCGGTTTCAAGAACCTCAAATCATGATGCAGTATGCCTGTCAATTTCCCCAAATCCAATTTTAGGTATTTGAGGTCGCTCAGAATTTAGATACAACAATAATCATAATAGGTGTACTGTACTGCTGGGGACAGCAAGAACGTTACGAAAGTACATTTGAAATGCGGAAAAACGTGGAAAATATCACCGTCGCCTCCGACAGGGGATACACTACAAAGACTGTTCGATAATCGAATTAAAGCGT
This sequence comes from Hippodamia convergens, assembly GCA_038502775.1. Lineage (NCBI taxonomy): Eukaryota > Metazoa > Arthropoda > Insecta > Coleoptera > Coccinellidae > Hippodamia > Hippodamia convergens. The sequence goes on from CM076614.1 coordinate 46,948,193, forward strand.
CTGAAACGATATAGTTTTTCATGATTATAATTAATATCACTGTTCACAGTGTAAAGAAAATGTGATTAATTGAAAAATGTGAAAAAATTGATGCCCAACAAAATTTTTCTATGAGGACTATCACATCTTGGAAGAAATTTAATTAATTTCCTTACTCTCCTATATTCCAGATAATAAATTCCCCAGATTTAAGTCGCGTAAACCATGGTCTGTTATAAATCGTATTAAAACAGGAATGCATTTCTGACATGGGTGGTTAATTTGAATATGCTTCAGTTTATTCGAGATAATTTCTGCATTTGCACCTTCCCATTTCAGATAGAAAATTGCATTAAAAGAGATTTATACAAATACTTTCATTATGAAGAGGATATAGTGATATGCTTATCATTGTTAAACAACTTAAATATTGTTCGAACATGTACTAAAATCTATTTGAACATGAATTGTGATACTGCAAAAAATTAAGTTTGATTTTCAAATGATTGAATGAAATAAATTTAAGTATGTTATTTAAAAAAATGTTTTCACTACTTTCTCAGCTGAAATGAAGGCATTATTTCGTCGTTTGTTCAACGTTTGACTTCAAATTGTACTCAGTTTCAATTAAGTTTGACTTCGCTTTTGATTAATTTCGCTTCATGCTCAACTAATTTGCTTTTCTTCTCAAGATGTGGTGTAAAGAGTTGAAAATATTGTGTGTCTATTGAAGTAATCTTAGAAGTTGTGTTGGGTAACTCTTGTAAGAGGCGGTTCATGTATCCCGCACACGACTCAAAAATGTAAGAGCGGCTCACTTTGAAAAACTGTATCACCTCATTTCGAATGTCCTACTAAGCGACTACGCATCGGTGGGGCGATCGAGGAGAGCCGAAAGACGTGAGACTGCGAGCTGCGAGACCGACCCAGGTAGTCGAAGATCTCGACCATCAGTGACCCTTTAGTTAATTGCTTTCAGCTTTCATGTTGATAGAAGGTACTTCCATCTTTCCTTTTCACTAGTGTGTCTTGACATAAATCACCGGATTTGTAGTTATTCCTCATAACAAAATTAGACCAAATATACAGGGAGTTTGTACTATGAAAGGTTCAACTCTAACCTAACGTCTAACGTAACGACGTTATACCCCTTTTGCATCGGTACAGTTACGAGCGACACAATATGTAGTAGAACAAATTTTGTCTCGACTGCCTATCGCGTCATGAACGCCCGGAATGCCTCGTCTCATTGGAAGTGGTACGCTGTACCGCTTAAGGACAAAAGTGAGGCTCATCTTACAAACTCAATTTCATAACGTGTGCTACCCAACACTACTAGAAGTTCATCTAATACCTAATACTTATCAACTTTACTTCAATTCATTTTCTCTATTTCCGTATCGTAATGAATTCATCACAATATTAAAAGTAGTGCTATAATGAAGTCATTACATCATTGTATTAACTTTTTCGTTTTGTGGTTGTCAACTCCGACTTCGGACCCTACCAATTTTCAATACTCTTTTCAATATTCGATTTCCGTAGTCTGTCAATTTTCGTAACAGTCAGGCCAACTGCCAAGATGAACTATAAAAGTCACTAAGCTTTATAATCTGAATTTTTCATTGAATTTCGAGAGTATTCCACAGAACTTGACAGAAATAGAGATATTACCGTCTAATACTCGTTGCAGAAGACAATTCCACACTCATGCTTTCAAATTTCGTATTCGTGTTGGAATAGGAGCCGATTCTGCAACTTGTTTCAGAAAATACTATGAGCTATTTTTTTCTATGCCTATGTAATGATTGTTATATGAGAAAATCATATTCGTCAGAACTGTGTTGTTTTCTTCAGCGTTGATTATGATTAATCTTCAGTCCAATAGTTCATTGAATGGGGAAAGATCATTAAGCGCAAATTGCTCCATCAGAGGCATCCAAGCGTCGATGTATTATATGAGCCAAGTTTTGAGCGGCATTTTCATAATACCCCCATTCAAAACACATCAAGGAATTCTCCCCCAACGAGCCAGCTTCTGAAGGTTTCCGAAAGAGCTATGAAACAAATTTATTTTGAAACATCAAGGAACAATTCGTATTAATTAGAATCGTGAAAGAATGCGATCCCGAATTGCCGTCGAGCATTTTCGCATTATAATGAGCCACTATTAAGTTGTAGTTTTGGAATTCACAAATAAGCATGCCCTGCTCCATTAGACTCGATCCTTCACATACATTTGCGATTGGGAGAACGAATTCCACATCGTTTCTCGAAATGTTCGGATTGCGTGTTGCGCGAATTTATTCCTTAATTTTTCTGTTTCTGTATTGACGTTTAGTATAGAAATAATCCTGTTTTCACCCTAAATGATTTGTATTGCGATAAAGTACTCACAAATGAATACAACATGGTAAATACCTCTCACTAAGAATCTACACTTCTGTTGAGGTGGATACTAAAATAGCGGGCAAAGAGAAAGTTACTGACAAAGAATAGTTATTTATGACACATGTGCCGACGGCATTGATATTCTTACACGAGTTCAAAATTCAAAAACGAGCCACTAAGTAGCTAGCCTCAGAATGGGCCTTCTGTATGAGTATCTAACATTATTTTCTCTAATGCGTTGAATTTTTATCGAAATTAATGAAATATTTCCGTGAAAACGGTTCAGGGATTTTTGCATTGAAAAATATTGATTGGCAGAACTGTTTCCTCTCTCATGAATTTGACAGATGTCAAATAAATCCGTGGCAGGGGCCCAACATGTCATAAAAAAATATTACTGAAAACAGTGCTAGAATTAAATAATCTAACATTGTTTTGTTCTACACAAGATGCGGCAGAATGAACGGACTTGAAACATAATTAGAGAAATAGATTTTCGATGTGAATGCCGTAGAGATTTCAATTTGGATTATTCCCGATTCATGAAAATTGCAAAAATACTTCAAAATCAGGAAGATTCGTACAATTGAGAAAATATTGATAAATGATAAGCAGATCGAGATTGGTTTACATTTTTCAACTCAACTATTATTTCTAATTTTGTAACATGTAGTTTCAGTGTATTGACTGCAAAATTTGTTTCACTGGGAAATTAATTCATAAAATGAAAAAGTACATACCTTTTTGCATATATGATAATGAATCGTCTGAATGAGTGTGAAATTGATTCGTTCGGAAAAATCTGAATCTCATGACTCGATATTTCTTTATCAAATTAGTCAGAAAAATTCAATGGTTTCGCTCTCGTCACTTCAATTTAATTTTATGTTCCTCGTTTCACTTCGAGATTATAGACAACATTTCATATCATGGTATCATCATTTTTTCTTCCCGCTAGGTAGACTGTGGAGGAGTTATATCTAACAATCTAAAGAAGTTGGCTATCTTTTTCTTTTCGAGTTCAGAACCGAGAAAAAAACAGAAATACACAAATATTTTTTCGTATGTTATTTTTTCCCCATTGAATAACCGTTCAACCGGTGGAAATAACTGAGAAAAAATGCAGTGATTTGCATGAATAGAGGTTAAGTGATACCCACTAACATGGAGTTATTCGCCAAGAAAAAACTTCTGTCGATTTTCCTAGAATAATGTAAAAAAAAAATTATTGAGGATGATAATTTCCTCATTTCCTCATATTTCGAGCCACATAACCCGAATGTTTTCCCAGTTTGAAAATAAGTACTGCTTTCATGCTCATTTCGCATACAGCATCACATGAATCTTTTCGAAAACATTTAAAGTTGGCCGCCTTATCGGGAATGTGTATTCAGATGTCTCGCTTAACTTTACTCAATCTAGTTCATGTTTGTACAGGATGCAAATCAATCTGAGCCATCTTCAACCCCCGGGAAAATCACGAACGCTTCCAAACAAATATTTATTTTCAATTACAGCCTCCGCCAATCAATTTCGAGTTGAATTAGTTCGAAAGCTGATGGCTTTTATGGAAGGCTGTATGAGGAGGCGTCAAAATGAGGACGTGAGCAGAATATGATTCAACTTTGTTTTCTCTAGGTGGTACTTTCGAGAGATAAAGAAGGAATGATGTTTTCATGCAAAAACGACAAGAATTGTGAGGATATAGAATGAACAGTTTTGATTTCTTTTCAAATTTCAGTTACTTACTCTAAAATTTACCTGCAATTTTTCTAGTCGTATGAATTGAGGGATTCTTTATCTAATCTGCTTACTGATCAGATGTGACAAAAATGCTCTCTCTCGCGGAAGCTGTGATTGATTGCGAACATGCAAAAAACGAGGTGGAAATTTGCCACGTCACCGTCGTTTACTTTTATCGAAGATGGATGTGTATGGCGTTAGATAGATAGGGCGTATAAAATTATCAAAGACGAGACGTTGAAAAATTGCTCCTTTAGTCGCTCTGAAAGCAGTCTGCTCCTGTTGATCCAGCGTTAAGAATCATATTAAAAGGGGAATACTCTGAAAGAATATTCGAAGATCGCAGAGCACAGAAAGACTCTTGCGGAATTAGAAATATGAATAGTAATGAGGATCGAAAGAAATGTCAAGCAGATGAAGAATATGTTGAAAATGTTGTCTAGCAATTGATAATTGCAATAGTGGTTGTTTGTACGAGAAGAATAGTTATTTATGATACAAGTGCAGAAGGCATTGATATTCTTAAACGAGTTCAAAATTCAAAAACGAAGTGTGTACGAGTATCATACATTATTTTCTCTAATTCTCTGAATTTTCATCGAAATTAATGAAATATTGCCGTAAATATCGTTCAGTGATTTTCGCATCGAAAAATATTGATCTCATAAAATTTGACAGATGTTGAATAAATCCGTGACAGGAGGCCAACATGCCATGAATAAATATTACTGAAAACAATGTTAGAATGAAATATTCTAACAATGTTGGAATGAAATATTCTAACATTGTTTTGTTCTACGAGATGTGGCGGAATGAACAGATTTGACACATAATTAGAGAAAATCTTTTCTGTATTATGCAGTTCTGAAAAACTGGATGTTGGATGTGAGTCTCCTCTAACTATTTCGAAAGTCGAATATAAGAGTAGTATTATTGCATCTGATATTTTTGAAAAAACCTAGGTTTTCAACTTGGGCTCTAGAAAATGTTGAAATATCATGGTATACTCTAAACAGAAGATCATCATTATTATTATATTAAACAGAGGATCTTCGCAGAAGGTATGCGTAGTAGGATAGGTTAGGTCGGGTCTGGTTCGTCCCCCACAAATAAGATTGTGGTATTGGCCTCAGATATTCTTTATTGTCAGGGAGGGGGTTACAGCAATGAGAGCTGCTTTTCTTAATTTCCTCATTATCCATTCTTCTTCTTTGAAATTATGGAATCTTCGTCCCATCTGATGTTGTGCTCGTCGATCCAAGCATGTTGGACTAGCTTTGATTTCTCTGTTTCTCCCAGTTGAGCTAGTCTTTCGTGCTCTGTGATTCTAAGCTCAACAAGGAGAAATAGATAATTTTTAACTTGCCCAACATGATTGGAAGGAAGAAGACAACATCAGATGCGAAGAAGCTCTCATAATGTCAAAGAAAGGAGGAAATTAAGAGAAGCTGCCTTCATGGCTACATTTCATTATTCACTAAATACGCCCTCTCTGGAAATAGAGAATGTCAGGGTGTCGATATTAAGATCTGAATTATTAGCTTATATATTTGACTTGATGAGAAGTTCATAGGTCTCGAAGCTAGACGTCAACCATCAGAAAAAAGATTGTAGTAAAAAAGACTCTCTTCATTTCATTATTCATGATGAGTCTACCACAGTCATCTGCTCTTCAATTCATATTTTGATTAATAAAAGTTAGAACCAGATATGGAATAGTCAGAGGAAAAAACTAGCAATCATAAGCACTTTACAAACTCTTAAGAATGTTTCCCAAAATTCGAGGATTTGGATTTGATAGTGAGCAATATTATGACTTGATTATTCGTATCGTGGAAGATGATTGGAAAGTCTTTGATTTCACAAAAACATGTCGAGTAAAAATCAAATTGACCTAGGGATTATCTAACAATAAATCTTTCATGAATAAAATCAGAAAATTATTAAATGGAGAATACATACTTCCATAATGGCGCGCCATGATGTAGATGTAGACTATTAATATTGAAGAAGTTGAAAAAACGTTGTGACTCTTAATGCATGAACTCATTCCAAACTTCGTTCTGCTTACAGCTCGATCTCGGATATTTATATGAGTTTTGTTGGAACGTTTCTCATCTTTCTGAATATCCAGTATCCAGATGATGCCTTTGTCATCCGCGAACTAAAAATAATGAGCATACTTTTTTTCATGCTCCACTGAATGTGAAATACGAATAAATACTTGAAGGAATGTGGTGAATCTTTTCCGCTCAACGGATGCTTCGTTTCCATTTCCATTCATGAATAAGCACAAATATTTTCCACGTTTCAGAGAAATTCATTTTTCCGTTCAGATCCTTCGAAAAATATTTTCTACAAATTCAGCTAGGGTGCGGAACGAGAGAGTTGACACTTCGATATTTTTTCAAGATCGTGGAATTCGTAAACTTCTCACGCTACATAATCGGAAAACTTATCATCAGGCATTTATTCCTTGTTCGCTTCTTGATATAGTGGTATTCTTTGGTGAAAAACTCTTCCATACTGAAGTCGGATTTTGTATATGTAGTTATCATACCTCATTTTGTGTTTTTAAGACAATTTGAAAATTAAATAGAATATCAGAAGATAGATAATTCTCCCAGAATCAATATCATCCTACAAAATTAAAAAGAATTATCGTCTCCAGATATCTCACTTTTCTTTACTATATCTAGTATGTTCATACAGGATGCAAAACATCAAACGAGTATTTATTACTATTGTTTGATTGAAACTTTATGGTTAGAAATCAACAACTGCATTTTTTCTAATCCTTGCCGTAAATCTGTTTTTGATGTGATTTTTTCGTTTTCGGACAAACCAATCACTAAGTTTTCCACTGGAAAACGCTGTTTTGAAATCCAGAACATCAGATATAATATTTGAAAACTTTAAATCAAACAATTAGACCTTAAATCCGTATATAGGAACCCTGTATCACAAAGGACCAAATATACACTGGGAAACCAAAAGTATCACAAATCCGAACAAGCTTCTCGATTACTAATAAGTGACCAATCTTATCGAAAGCCTTACTGAAGTCCGTGTTCACCGAATCAAATTCTGAAATGACCATCATTCAGTTGTCATAGTTTGTAGTTTGTTTAATTAATAGCACCAGATCAATTCTTTTGTTGGAAGAAGTACTGGCACAACCCTCTAATCCGCTGTCAATTGCAAAACGTGGTTAATTGAACGCTATTCTCGAATCGTCGAAGCATTTCGTAGTAAACCAACAGTTGTACGTGTCATCTTCCGCCAATGTCCACTCATTCCAGATATCGATCGGCTTTGATGTTGGCGACTGCTTTTAATTAATCCGGCATGTACTAAAGGACCGGGGAAGGGAAACCGTCAACCATTAACAATAAATATTTGGGAGGAAATGGAAGCTTCAGCACCGATTGTCCGACCTGGCCAACGAGTATGAGGGAATGTTAAATGATGGGGTGCAAAGCAAATGATGTCCCTCTGTTGATTACGTTCTGGCGCGAATCAAACAAATGTGCATCATGAGGTCATCAAAATTAGAAAACTTCACTGTTTTACTTTTATGTATTGTATACATACTAAATGAAAAATTTTCACTTGCATTGGTAATAAATAAAGAATATCAAAAATCGAAATAATCTCATAATTATTGTTCTCTAATACGTGTTTCTATTATTGTTCACTGTGAGGTGGATTTTATTCTCCGTTGATCACATAACGGAGAAAAGGATTGCTATGAAGTATGTCAGAATGACAATTCTCGGAATATGTCGTAGTTTTTGGTCCTGAAAAATATTCTGTTTTCTTGTGTTATAACATGTTTGGTTCATCTATGGGAGATGATTGCCTTTCATTCGGGTCCCGTAGCGGTCTTCAAACATCTGAAGTGCCGAAAAATCATCACTTGGAAGGTCGTATCCGGTTTGAAAAAACCCTCACGACCAGAGAGCAAGAATTTGTGGATTTTGAATTTGAATACGAAGGAATTTCGAAAGACAAGAGTGATTACATCTACAAATTAGCTGATGAACATGGTATCGAAGTGATTCTTCTGCAAGAAACCCACACGGCAACAGAAAAAAATCCTCGTGAAAGAGGACAGTTGAAAGTAATGTATTAATTGATTTTTTACAAGTTTAACTTGTTATGTTAAAAAATTATCAGTTACTAATTTTCAACAGGTTCGGAAAGGGGAAATTGATGGAGTTTTTTTCTCATTTCTTTCAAATTTTGTGACATTTCTGTCATAAATATTTATAAACCTCCAAACATTATTTGGCGAAGAAATCTGAATGTTGATGTTTTTTAAAGTAGCAAATGCATTTCTAGAATGCATTTGATTTATTCTGAATAATCGGTTTCTTTTCTGCTTTTGTCTTTTTTCATTTCAGATTAAGAATTGCGAGTCGTTTTGGGAAGAATCTGTTTATCCGAGCCCATCGACGGATAACATGAAGATGATCAGAAACTAAATTCCTAAAAAATTGACGCATTTGATAAAACAGCTATTTACCCAAATTTTTAATTATTGAACGTTTTGTCCTGGGTGCTTCTGGATTTTTTTCTGGGCCGTCAATTACGAAAATAAGTTCTTTTTTGTTTGCTGATCTATTTAACTGCCGATTCACTAGAATAACCTGCCAGCAGTAGGTATTGGAATTTTTTATTATCTGAAACGTTACAATCTTAATACGTAGTACATCAATAGGGTATGTTATATTTAATCGCTACTTTTCCGAAGGAACGGGAGGTTTCGACAGATATGTAGGCAAATTTGGGGACAACAGATGTAACTGTATTTGTATTCAGTTTTATATATTTCAATTTGCTCTTTCTTCATGTTTTGATTCGCTTTATTGTTTTTGATTTTGTCCGCTTTGAAATCAAATGAGCAAATAGCTTGAAATCACTTTCACATCATGAACTTGTGTTCGTTTGATTTGGGATTTTTCAAATGCATCGTTAACTCTTGAAAACCGAAAAAAAATTCTGTTGAAATGATTCGATCCGTGATCCGAAAAAGTAATAGAATTAATGAAAATTGTTCAGATTTTCGTTGCAGAATTCGTTTACATTCAGGGTATGCTCCGGCATAGAAGAGATATTTTCTAGAATTTGAATTGCCTATTCCCAGGTATGGTGAATAAAAATATATCCTCTGTAGATTCAATCCACCAATGTCTCCCTGAAAATGGGAGCCTATTTCAACGGAGTTTTTTCATTATCTGTCGTCACTCAAGCATTCGAATGCAAGCATCAATACATGGGACACACACTTCATAAAATCTGACTATTATACGTAGAATCCAATCAACTCATCCAGACATAACGCAATCTGTCGCCAGCATCTTTACACTCTGATTACTGTTTCAATCAAGTTTCATAATCGAAATGAATTTTTTCGCATCTGATTGATTTTATTTGTTGCAGGTATATTCGGAATCCTTTCATCAGTTGATAAAGTTATTGATTGGATCAGGTATGTTTACAGTAATATTTTTTAAATACAAGGTGAGTCACGGGAAACGGATGGTTTCAAATGAACATTACTCCACTCTTTTCGTATTTAAAAAATTTTCATGGTCAGAAATAAGTTAGGTGCAGAAAAAATTTCATTTGAATGATGTCCGTTATTACGCTGACAAATTTTGAGGCAATCCCCGAAGTTTGCGTTTGCTCTATTCAACAGTCCTGTATCGATTTGAGCTGTTTTGCTTTATTGCTTCGCGCAGTTTGACAAGTGAACGAGGTTTGGTTTCATACTCACGAGATTTTAGAAAACCCCACATGAAAAATCACACATTGACATGTAACATGGACATGGCCTCTCTCACCCCTTTCATGTTCTTCGGATATATCATGTTTTTCTGAGTTAGTGAATATGTGTGTCGATTTTGACTAACCTAACAGTCGGTAGGCTTTGAAACAAAATAAAGGTTTGCACAAGTTAACACCCAATTGTCTCGGATTCCAAGATTTTGACTGTATTTTGATTAAAGTGACTGGATTATTGACAACTGAAAAACATTCATTCATTGAGTTATCATGTATCTTCCAAATGTCATTGATTTATTTATATTATATAAGTCTAGTATGAGTATGAGTTCATTATGTATATATAGACCACGCATTGAACTATAGACCTTTAGAGATTAATAGCATAATAATGTTCCATCATATTTTTGTGCTCGAAAAGCTATATAATTAAAATTGAGGTGCATAGAATGAAAAAAGTAATAAACGTAATGTAGTGAAAACTATATGGTTCGATTCCCATGGCGTAATGAAATACGGTTGTGCATATGACTCGAGAAAATTACATCTTTTTTTCTCCCCTCTTTATAGAAAATAGAGCTATTATTTTGCATGCTGGGAACAACAACGTCTTGTTCCAGGAATATATCTCGCCTCATCTGAAAAATAAAGGATTCCTTCTCAGATTATCATGAAGATATGCCAACGAATTCGATTATTTTTTATGGATGATGCATCAAACCCAGGTAAGATACCGAATATTTCAACCAAAATTTCGGATGTAGTAGAAATCATGACATCTAAAGAAGAGTTTCAAAAAGATTCGTTTGCCCAAACACAGAAATATATGTAAATTCGAACCAATCAAATCGCTTCATTTGAAATTTCAATGAATCTCGGTGCCTCTAATCTTGAAAGTTCTTGCTCGGACAATCAAATTTTGCGAAACCCAACTTGTACATATCAGAAATTTCGAATATCTCTGTCAGAAATTCAGCGGTTGAGTTAAAATCTCAGACCAAGAATCCTCTGAAGATGCCTATCACAGATGTAGGCGAAGGGTTAGGTGAAATAATGCCTAATAGACCACGGCCAATAAGCTCGGAGACTCTATCAATATACCTAATTCTTCACTTAATATATGTATAATAATAAAGATAAAAATATAATTTCAACTCTGTTATTTCATTATGAATCTTGTTATGGGTATCTATGAGCGGCTCAACAGCAAAAGAACGGATCTATCAGGATTTTAATTGAATTCCACTCGTGTTATGAGAGCTTGGGGAAGTTTTCCGCTGTAGAAGTAAACACTTTGTGTATGTGTGTGTAATAAAAACAGATAGTTTTTTTTCAAGGCATCTAAACTTCAACTCTGAATAACTAGAACAGGAAAATGAACAGAAACAAAAATTACTCAAACTGAAACTGATCATAAATATTGATTAAGTGTTGCGAATAATTAGTAAGCTTTGCTTTTGAATGCAGCACTTTTTTTTACATAATTTCACCGGATAGTGTGATTTCGTATGATCGTTTTTGCTGTGGAAAATTTCCGAAAAGGTTCATCAGTGACATAATAGTAATGAAGAGAAGTTCTGTACGTTGTGACATTTGTAAAGCATTTGTTCTTTGCTTGATAAGTATTGCAAGCACTTGAATTCTCGAACTTTTTGAATTTTTTCTTGGCCTGAAATGTGGGCTTTATAGATAACTATTGGATTTCTAGTTAAGCGAAAGTAATGATTATACATCAATTGCAACTATTACAATGAAAATAAATATCAGATTTTTCAACTTCCACTTGCATATATTATTTGTTTATTTTACGTTAGATACGGTAGCAGGTATTGCACTGAGATCATTGGCCAGTCATTGATAAATCACTATGACGACTGTATCTCAAAATTCTGCATCACGGAGGCTTCATGAAGACAGTTTTTTTCTACCCTATAACATAATAGCCTAAATTATACTCCAGATGAAATCTCACTCAAAGTACTGAAATCTGTTGTCACTCTTATAGTTGATCATTTGGGACAATTATTTAATTTCATCTGGCAGCTTTCTCACACTACTTAAGATAGCCAAGGTAATACCGGCGCATAAAAAAAAACTGCGAACGATATTGCAAAACCTTCGAAAAACTAGTTCAAATTCCTAACGACATATCTGAATACCAACATGTCTTCCGAGCAGGTAATAATAATAATAATAACATCCTTTATTCTGAAAAATCATTCTCTCACTCATATACAAACATATAAATGCATGCACAAAGGATTGAATGAAATACAAAACAAGTCAAAGAAGTACATGCAACATTGCCTGCAACCAACAAAACAAAAATCAATTTCTAAAGGAAATAAATTCATTGACATTGTAAGGCTCCCGTTCTATTAAAAGATTAAAAAGTCTTCTTCTGAATATATTGAAACACTGTATCTGTCTTAGATCTTTCGGAAGTGAATTGAACAATTTTATAGCCATATATGTGCAATGTTTCTCAGTGGAAGACAACTTATGTTTGGGATATATGTACAAATTATGACGACTATTATAAGTTTGTAAGTCGTGGGTAGGTCGACCCAAATTACCTATATTGAACATCCAATTTGTTTTTGATTGTCTGAATGTGGCTGCGATATTTTCGACCCGTGCATTCGAATGCTCACAGCACAAGTTTGTTATTGATGAGCTTTATCAAACGGGCTTCAGCGGTATCTTCCTTGAATGGCTAAAGAGTTATCTGTCAGACATGGTGGTTATTCTCCTAGCACATACCAAAATGACAAGCATGTAGAAAGAAATTTTCTCGGGGAAGGGCTAATTTGGGTGTAAACCTGTGGGAATGATTTAAATCATGAATCTATACTTATAACTCAACACAGGTTTATTAATATTTCAACACTTTCAGGGGGGGGGGGCTTCAGCCCCTGGCTACGTGTCTGCAAAATGCTATCGGTGTCTCTCAGGGATCAGTCCTGGGACTTATACTTTTTATAAACGACTTGCCAGATTACATGGTTGGATGTATTCTAGTTCTGTTTGCCGACGATGCATCACTGGCAATGAAATAGGGTAGTCACTTGTCACCAGCAGTTAATAATGTTTTGCAGTGAATTCATCCAGCAATTCAACTTACTGTTTGTCAATATTAATAAGAACCAAGTCATTGAATTCCAGAATCGAGATTCCAGTTTGACCCACTAGTCATCTATGAGAGTGCAGAAACCATTCTTCAGTTGTTAAGAAAAAGAAAATTCTTTGCCTTTACGAAGAACATTTTTGAAACATAGATGAATTCAAAATAGTAATCATCACTTTGAGAAACTAGCAAGCGGGCCCTGAATAGAGCCACTGCTAAAATCTCATTCAGTGAAAGAGGAAGAACAGATTTCTTTTTTGCATTTGATTGGAGATGTGAAACTTCATTTTGACGCAATTGGATGTCACCACCTTAGTACTTTGCAATATTTTACTCATTACTTCACAACCAATTGCTATAAATTCTGAGGTTTTTTATGAAGATTTTGTCCTGAGATGTGCGGGATACTGATGAGGCCCAACAAGGCCGAAACCGGTATATCTCTCATCTCAGTGACAAAATCTAATATCATTTCTCCAACCTCATGATAAAAGATCTCTGAGCCTGGGAATTGAAAATGGTATTCATTTCGATGATTACTATTTTGAATTCATCTATGTTTTAAAAAACATTCTTCAGTTGATCATGTTGAGTTCCTGGGTCTTGGGATCGTCGTCAAAAATTTGAGATGGCAATGCCAGATAGCAGAGATTAAAGAACTCTCTTCCCCGTTATGCTCTAGTTAACATCTACTATGGCCTTGTTTACTGTCATCTTTGTTACAACATCGTTTTATGGGGCTCGTCATCGGACAACGGTCGGGTGTTCATCGCACAGAAAAAGATAATGTGGGTGATTTTTAATCTGAAGTCTGGCGAATCTTGTAGGGAAACATTAAGGAACTCTGGTATCTTGACGTTTCCTTGTATATCTATGTTCAAGTTTCAATTGTCTGTTGTTTGTGAGAAATATCCTGGGACGCTTTGTGAGTTGCTAAGATTTTTACAACTATAACACTCAACATCAGAATATAAGCTTTGTAGCTGAACTGATCATTTGATGAAAGTAATTTGATTGAATGGTATAACTTTTTTTAATTCTTCATTGGTGAAAATTCTCAATTTCATAGATTCTTCGATGGAATGGGTCAACAAGCATCTCAATAATTATTTGTTTTCAGCACATGAAATTCATTATCGAATAGTTTCTGACGACATTTTTCTAATCCGTCTGTCCGCCTAATTTCAGATTATTTTTTGCCTAATTCACACATTTTTCTCGGTTTAGTTTCACAGGATTTCACAACTAAACTAAAAATTTTCAGAAATCAATTTCTGGAAACTCTATAAGCATAGGCGATTTTCAAGCTACAGCATACTGATTTCAGCGTCTACAAACCGTACATCATTGACATTGACTACTTGCGGAGTTACTCAACAAAGCAGACCGCACAAAGTAGGAAGTTTCCGGAGGGAACAGAAGTTACGAATGACTGATTCTCACAATGAAACAGTTGATAAACGTCCTAGTCAAATTCGGCAATGGAGAGAAATCGATGTTTGCGCGAGCGAGCAGCGGCAGCGAGGCACGTTGTAACCAGTCCCGTATTAGCTTATTTATGAGATTCTGTATGACAGTGGGGAACATTACTCCCAAATGTTGGCCTAAACTTGACTAATTCCAGCCACGTGCATTTCGAATTTGGTGATGGTGCGTTTCTCCAAGAATAAGGGGGATCACGGACGCAACGGTTTTCAGCTCGCTTTTTAACAGATTCAATAAAGGGTGAGGAAAATGAAAATTATGAAAGTGTTCCACTGACTACTTAATATTGAAATTTCTGTCATGAAGTTTCCATAGTAAATAATTCGTCATTATTCCTTCGTGACTTTCAACGGTTGCGAAAATGATTTCTTAGTTGTTCGGTTAAGCTTTTTGATGATGTTGATACCTCGACGCTCAGCTGTAATAGATTCACTCGGTATGTAAATTACTATTTCGTTCAACATTCTGTATCATTTGAGGTTTAATTTTATTTCATGCTGTCATATGTAGGTATTGCATTGTTGGGTCTACTTATCAAATGTCCCCATCAAAATAGTTTGGGGTGTCAAATCTAGAGATCTTGGGGGCTATTCAATGGAACCTCTCCTTCTTACCCACTCGACAAAATGCTTTTCAGAAAGTCACGTATTGGGCATGTGTAGTATGTTGGAGCACCATTTTGTTGAAAACATACCTTCTCAATACGATAATCATTTTCTAGGATCTCCCCATGTTGGTAAATAAGAAGTTGATTCAGCAAAGATTTATCCTTGAAGAGAAAAATTAATCTATGTTCCACAAATGTTTTTGATGTGGCCTCTGTAAAGGCAAGGCATTTTTTGTTTTTCGATTTATTTTTTTTCTTAAAAAAACTTGGCTTCACAGTCGCGAATAGAATTGGGCGTTGTTATCACTTGGAGAATTTTGCTTGGGGGCCCTTATTTAGGGCCACTGTTGAAATCTCATGTAGTGAAAGAGGATGTACTCAGTTCTTTTCAGCATGTGATTTCAGATGTGGAACTTCTCTTTCGAAACTACTAGATGTCGCCTCTTTGGGATATTGTTCTCAGTACGCCTCAACTATTTGCTTTAAATATAGAGGTTTTTTATGAAGATTTTGTCCCTAAGCGGTGTGGGATACTGATGATGCCAAACGAGTCTGGAATCACTATATATCTCTTCTAATTGACATAATCTGATATCATTTCTCCAACCTAATGATGAAAGATCTGTGAGCCTACGAAGTGAAAATAGTATTCATTCCATTTTGAATTCATCTATGTTTCAAAAATGTTTTTGGTGTGGAATTTTTTGTTTTTCGATTTATTTTTTTCTCTTGAAGAAAGTGTGATAATTTCTCAGAGTTCTAGGATTTGAATCACTGCCATATTAACTCCAGTCTGTTAATATTTACAGAAATTTACACATCAGAGAAAAAATGTCTATCACTTTCAACAATTTTTCTACTAAGAAACGAACGCCAAACAGAAATTTTCGAGCATTTCGATGATTATCCTCGCAAAACTTCAAGAATGTTAGTCGCTCCTCGTCATTTACTTTTTCAGAATTTAGAAGGGGATGATAGTATATGAGTAAATTTCAAAATATTCTCAATCAAAATGAAAATTGACCTTCCTCTACGATCACCGGAAAAATAGCCCATATTTATGTCACTAGATGCCTTTTTCAGGATTTTTTCAGATTATTTGCAAATGTTCCTGCATCAGAAATACATTTTCCCGTTCACAAATAAAAAATTCGTCCATATCCTTTACTTCGCTTCGAGCAGTGAATTTCGGAAGAACCTCGACTTAAATTTTTTTAATGCATTCAGGGCTGGTACAGCTCAGATGCTGCTTGCATTAACTTTTTCTTACATTACTCAATTTGACGGAAAAATCATTCAGATTCTTGATGTTTTGACTCTGTCCAGAAACGTTCAATTCAGTCGAAGAGGTCTTATTTCGTCCTGGATCAAAATCTGTCAATACCATTCTAGACTCTCCTTCTGACTTCGAAAAACTTCTATTCTGTCTCCTTATTACTTCGCTCTGACTCATAATCGATTCATTACGTCGGGGTCACAAAATGTTCAGTAGTATTTGAATTTATCACTACCTACTTGTCAATTATCATTTCATTCGATAAAATTATTTACGAGATATTTTCGAAAATTATAGTTTTTATGGATTTTCAACAGCTATATCGGAACAAATGGTGAAAACAAAAAGTTTCTCTGTTGACATCAGGAATCTCCCGTTAAAATATATATACAAGTCAAAGACTCGCCCTGTATAGAGACCAGACTTGCAGTCAATTCTTCAAGATATTCCTGAGATTATCTGTGAAATAACTCCACCTTTTCACAGAAAGCTTCTATTCCGAACATTCATCACGATCTGTTCGGGCTTATATTCAGGCCCCTCTTTCGCCTAGGGCACTTTGGGCAAATGCCCAGGGCCTCGCGATCGATAGGGGCCTCGCTCAGATCAATTGTCCTGAACCGAAAGGATCGAAGATTTTCTCCATGTCGTTCGGAAATTTGCCATTACATAGAAAATTCCCTCATATTATTATAGAACTGATTTTTTCGAAAAGACCTGAACGGTTGTTTCTTTCAAAATTGCATTTCGCGTACTGAAATTACCTTCAGGTAAAAAGGCGGAAGTGGTCATTCACAAGTCCAAATGGATTGGAATTCCCGGTTTTTTATCAACAAGTTCTCGAAGGTTGCAATTTTTATGCCCCTTGTTCATACTGGCATACACTAGATAAGAGCAATTATTAGCTTGTGTTATTTGTTGGGGTGGTTAGCCATAAAACATTTGTTCGAATCGGGTTGTTGATCACATTCTTACCTTATTGTATTCATTGGGACGCTTCCAAGGAAATCCCGATTTAACCACATAATTTCAGACAGTGATACAAGACAAGAAATCAGTGGCGTATCAGAGGGCTCCACAGAACTCGCGGTGCAGGTAGGTTCGGCACCAAAGGAGCCCCCAAGCCAAACTGAAAGCATCAAATGACGCCCCGAAAATTTCATTCTATAGAAGGGTTTCTCAATATACCGTCAAGCTTTTCGGGATGCTCCTTGAACATGTCGCAAACATGTCTATCAGACTTTTGAGCTTACTCAGCTTTGGACAAAAAGTGGCCAGAAGCTTTTTCAAACTCTTACCATATTGATGTGTTTCTACACCATTTCCAAGTGTTATTCAGAAACCGTCAAGTGTATTTCAGATTAGTCACTTTAATTTCAGAAAGCGTCAGTTGAATTTCAGATTAGTCAATTGAATTTTTCTAAAATTTAATCGACAAATCTGAATAACATTTGATGTTTCCTAAAATACAATTGACTAAACTGAAATACAAGTGATGCTTTCTGAATGTCAATTGACGATTTCTGAATCACAATTGAAAATGGTGTAGTTTCTAGTTATTTTTGTATCAGAATTTACATTATTTCGTTTGGAAATTTTTGTTATGCAATATATAAATTATTTATATTACATTATTTTCATTATTTCTCTATGAAAAACTTCAGGAAAAACTTATCATGAATAATAGATCTATAGAGGACCCCCCCGATGGGGGGAGGTCGAATATTGCGTCACGCCACTTCAAGAAATTGCAGTGCATTTTAGGCAAAAAAATCCTTTTTCCCTTTCGAGTATATAGGTACCGAAATTCCGTAAATCTGCAAAATTCCCTCGACTTGATAATTAAATTACATCACGGCATTAGCATACCGTGTCTATGTGTGTCGTGAATAAACCTACTCGGTGGTAGGGAATTCCCCTGTATTTGTATTTTGTATGTGGTATTGTGGGTAGGGGCCCAGGGTCTCCAAGAGGTTAAAAACGGCCCTGCTTATATTTGAATTTGCTGATTTTCAACACTCAAAATTGAGTATACTGGAAAATACAGGAAGAACTATAATATCTGGATGGCAAATGATTTTTAGACGAAATTCCATTAAATGAGATCTCATGGATCCATTCTATAGATTTATCATTAGAAATAATTAACTGAAAGGTACAAACAACAGAGTCTGGTGTCACGAAGATTTAAAATGATTCTACTGGGTTTTGCGTTATGATTAGGAACGTTCGGTTCGACTATACGAACAGGAGTGAAAAGAAAATTGATTGACAGTTCGCTTTTCCAGAATTGAACATAATTGTTCAATTTCCATTGATGGATCCGGAAGTCCAGCGGTGTACGAAGCGCTCTCGATTTTTATGTCTTGTTAATCCTCCGCGTACTCGAATACTCGAAATGAACTGCCTTTCCTTTCCCTTCCCCCCGCATTTTTATGAGTGTTTTTTGTACGAGTTTATTGTTATCCCTCCAATTAAATCGGTCGGCGCCACGAGCCACGTTGTAGTTTACGATGCCGCAATTGGAAAAATTTGAAATTTATTTGACATCTGGTATCGAACACCCGTTTCGAGTCGGGTTTTTTTCGAGTTTCAGATCATAATTCCCGAGTAAAAAATGCGAAATACTGTTATTTCTCCTGCGACAACTATTTCCATCGATATAGGATTCAGGTTTTTCGAGTCGAAAATACTATGAGAAAAATATATTAAGTTTGAGATTGATCTCTATCGATAACAAATCCTGAATAGAGGTTGTTGTAACAGGATGCATACGAATTAGGGACTGGATTAACATATATCATAAAACATGTTTAAATCCATCAACAACCCCGAAAGAAATTGAATATCAAAGAAATATGATTATTTTATAAATAATACTATCCACGAATAGATCAAATTTTTTACTTCTTTATGAGACCGGGAGTGCTGGTCAGCCAGGCCGTGTGCTATTGATCGAAACAAGTGATAGTCCGAGGGAGTAACGTCTGGAGAATACAGCGGGTGTGGTAGGACTTCCTATTTCAAAGTTTCCAAGCCTGTCTTGAACACTTTCGCAACTTTTCGCATTCAGACCTACGTATAGTGTTACTAATATTCCTTCGAGTATGAAGCTTTGTCCTCAACTCGAAACAAATATGTGAAAAATAAATAAATAAAATTGAAAAAAAATTATCTCAGAACTTCTCCCAAAAAACGAAAAGAATAGGAAGGGTAAGACAATTTCAAATTCACCCAAGAATAGGGAAAAAAGCTTTCAGATTTCATTCGGTTTGAAATATGAAACAGACAATTATTATAATTCCTGGGTAGTTATTGAAATACCTTGCAAGAGTTTCTATATAGATTTTATATAGGTTTATATATCACGATTGTATGTAAATCGGAATATCTTCAACTACTTTTTGAATGAATAGAATCTAAATGCTCTTATTGAAATATAATTTATACATTTTTTGTTCTTAATCTCCGACTGTGTATCTCGTTTAATGATATTCGTGATGTTAATTATATTGTATCTACAGTCAAATTAAGAAATTGTATATTTTTAATGTGAGTATTTTTTTTCATACTCATAAATGTTCTTGTTCAGGCTTCAAGTATTGTATTTTGAGTAATTTCAACTTCCCTGTTCATAGAACATTGTGTCGTTACGGAAATTCTGCTAATATTCAGAATTATTCTATTTTATTGGGGAGAATAGACCTTTATATGGTTATGACGAATGAATGAAGCGAATTTTGTACTTCTAACCATGTAACATTATACATTACATGATTAAAAGTACAAAATTCGCTTTAATAATTTTTTTTTTATCTATTTTAGTTGGGCGGTTATGGTACTGCATATAATAAAATTAATTTCATCTCATTCCGAGTCGCTTATGAATATTGTGCTTAATCAGATTCAGTAAGCATTTTTGTTTATCTCATTTTCCGTGGCAATATATGTTGGAGGATTCGACGAATGTCAAAAAGAAGAACCAGTATTCATTCGTCACTCGGTCGATGAAGTACGCCTTCCATTTTTCAAATATTCTCAATTCTTCATTTCTCTAAGAAATCTGATTTATGAGAGAGACTATTTTCGTGAGTGAGTTTATGTATATACCAGGACGTTAGGGTGGACTAATGCATTATATAATTATTGATTCCGGTGTTCAGTATATCAATTCTGTATGTGTTGAATCAACTAGAATATTTTCATGATTTGTTTACTCTCAAAAAGGGGCGCTAGTCCATCATGAATCCATATTCTCAATGTTTCTATGCTGTTGATTAACACTTTGTTGAGGGTTTCACTATAGGTACTACAGCACTGAACAGAAATTTAACGTTCCTTTTTTTTTCATCTCGAAACATCAAACTCATGATATAAGAAAATTGATGTATATTTCATTCATGTCTGGATTCAAGCTTTATTACTCTCACTTGGATAATGAAAAAATTTCCAGATAAGTTTTGTAAAATAACATCATCAATTTTTTGGAATGATCTGAGGGCAATATTATTGATATGATTCAATATTTGTATATGGCTTTCAAAAGAGTAGTTCTGAGACTTATTTTAGTTTTCCCATAAAAACAGAAAGCCTGCAAAACGAGTTCACCTATTGTTGTTACATTCAGGCATCGAAATGAGGAACCAGAATGATAAATTTTTTCAATGATTATTTTCTGTATTTCAAGTTAGAAGAATAATTTTCACTACGAACGTTTCTGTTCTTAGCAGAGAGAAGGAGAAATATTTCAGGGAGCACCTCATCATCTAGAAACAGCCGAAGTTTTCCTTACCAAGGCATCTTTCGTAATCTGTTTAAGCGGAATACAAGTTCTACGGTTAACTACGTGGTTGTATGAATCTGGGAAAGCTGATTTTGAATTCAAATAGCCTCAATATACTGTGCATGTTCCTAAGTAGATTGCCAAAACTAAAGGTGTGAATCGCGCAAATCTGAATTATTCCCTCAAACATCCCACCCAGCTGTAACTGACAGTTCAAATTTGTGAATTTTTATTTTAGATTTGAGGTAGTATTACGAAGGCAGGAAAACCGTACCATCCAAGGCTTGAAGTTATTATGTTAATAGACTCTCTGCTTATCCAAAATGATCGATTCTGTATATACTAAGGTTCGGGAATATATTTATAATGGTATAGATAGATAGGTAGATAGACATTTATTGATTCCAAATAATTACACAAAAATGGAATAGGTCAAATACAAATAGTAGCAAACATTAAATTATTATAGGTCAATTTTTACAATAGTTCCTGAACTCAATATTATAATAAACAAAATAGTGATTATGCTTAAAGAAGAATATAAGAAGTTTGAAAATGTATAAACCATATGCTGTTACAATGCTGTTTGATCTAAATAGCCCTCTAAAAGATTATCTATAATCTAGGAACAACATTGCTCTCAAGGCCTTCTTTTGTATTAGAAAAATATCGTTCATAAATGATGAACACTCCCAGAAGATTTTTTCATAGGAGACACGAGAATGGAAGTTGACATTGTATGTTGAAATATTATTTGGGCTGTTTCCATTATCTATGTGGTTGGTTTTTACCGACGTTTCGGCAAGCATTCGCCTGCCGTCTTCAGGGTGTTGGTCCTGATAAGGACCGGTTTTTGCCAAACTTTTTCTGTCTGGACTTGTTCCATACTTCTTCAATTTCGCGATTATAGTGTGGGGATTCGAACACGAGTTATCAGAGGTGCATTTCCGAAATTCCACTCACTCTAACCACTAGTCTACCGAAGCAGGTAATTATTATACACTTTAGGTATACCTAAAGTAGTTATTATACACTTTAGGTATACCTAAAGTGTATAATAATTACCTGCTTCGGTAGACTAGTGGTTAGAGTGAGTGGAATTTCGGAAATGCACCTCTGATAACTCGTGTTCGAATCCCCACACTATAATCGCGAAATTGAAGAAGTATGGAACAAGTCCAGACAGAAAAAGTTTGGCAAAAACCGGTCCTTATCAGGACCAACACCCTGAAGACGGCAGGCGAATGCTTGCCGAAACGTCGGTAAAAACCAACCACATAGATAATGGAAACAGCCCAAATAATATTTCAACAAATACACCATTATCAAGAATATCTCGTTCACAATTGACATTGTATACCATTTTCAGACATTTCAAATCTAGTTTACATCTCAGCATGAAGAGAGTGTAGCATGAAACGTTAAGTCTTTTACTGAGTTTATCGGTGTGAGGTCCCCATTTCAGATTTGAGTGATTCCTAGAAATCGAACACTATCATGAACCTCAATTTGACCGTCATAAATATCTATTGACTTGCGATAGATCAGCCTAGATTTATCACTATGAAAAAATAAACATTGGGTCTTGTTGATGTTCAGAACTTAATCAACAGTGCTGAGCAGATTTGTTGCATCATTCATAGATACCGAGATATTCGGAGACTTGATCAGGTAATTTATATCATCAGCAAAGTTTCTCAATGATATCTGGGAGTTCCCGCATCTTGGAAAGCTGTGCAATGACCCGAGACAGATAACATCATTTTCAACTCGATATGCCCCCGGAAAGCATTTGACATAGACCAGAAAGAGAAGCGGTCCTGCAATACTCTCCTGGAGCACGTTAAAGCAGAATCAGTCTCAGATCTCAGGTGAAAGCCTGACCATCCAGTATAGCTCAAACAACCTATTAAAAATTCAGGGGTAACGAACCCTACCTCTAGGGTTGAGGAGACTCTGGCTTACAATTGCGCTCCGAATAAAAATTCACCTCTTGCGACATTTTCCCTCAAAACATACATGATGTGACATGAATAGTCTGGCAAGTTTCCAAATTGTACTCTTTTTATTATTTATCAGTTTACTAAAGTATAGTTAGTTAATAGTTTAAAAGGGGTTACAATACACAGCGAGCTCATGGTCTATTAGGCCTCTTGACAAAGCCGTTCTCACCACGCTACTTACAGCTCTCCTTCCAGTCCCAGAGATCTTATGAAATTCAACATCCCGGAAGGCTTCAGTGAGGCTAATTCCTCACTCCTACTGATCTCTTGACCAAAGCATGTTTCCTTGGCTTACAATGCCAACGCATTCTGTGACTAGGTGAATAAGAGTTTCTTCCTCCTCCCTACAGAATCTACACTCGTCAGTGTCCGAAACGCCCATTCTCAGCAAGTGCTTCCTGAGGCGACAATGCCCTGTGAGAAAGCCAGTGAGGAGGTGTAGTTGGTTCCTACTGAGATCCAGATAACTTTTGGATATTGCAGTTTCGAAATTCCGAAGGAACTTTTTGGAGTGATCCAACCCTGGGAGATTCTGCCAGAGTGTTCATCTTTCAGTTTTCTCCTTCTCCAGAAACTGCTTCGTATATGTACCTTCCTACACCACAGAAAGGTTCTGGGCCAGTGAGTGGTTTCCTAGCACTCTCTCTGGCAAGTGGCCAGTTTATTAGCCTTTTCGTTACCTGTGATTCCCGAATGACCAGAAAACCAGATTAAAGACACGTTATTTTTCTTGCCTTCCTCATTGAGTTTGCTCCAGCATTCCCATGTCAATTTTGAGTCGATGACATAGGAGTTCAGTGCTTTGATAACAGCTTGACTATCTGAGTGAATAGTTATGTTGCAATTCTGATAGTTTCTCTCTAGATTAATACCTAGACATTTTTCGATTGCTAATATTTCTGTTTGAAGAACACTCACACAGGAGCCTAACGATAGTGCACACTTGGCTTTGGCCCCGTGAACCCCAGCGCCAGCCTCTGAGTTGGTTCTAGAACCATCTGTATACCATTTAACAGTATTTTCCTTGAAGTTTTGGTCGGTGTATTTCCGCTCCCATTCCTCTTTTTCGCATAGCATCGTACTGAAGTTTTTCTCAGTACTTACTTTCTTGACCATTACATCACTAGGAAAGTTCGCAGATAGATGTAGTTACTCATAGAGCACCAGACTCTCTGACACCTAATTCTCTCATTACCTGCACCTTCTCTGGATATGTCAATCACCAGATGTAGGGGTGTGAGATCTGTTATGATTTCGAGTGCTCTAGTTGGGCACGTTCTCATGGCTCCCGTATTACACACACAGGCAAGCCGTTGTGCTTTATCGAGCATTTTCCTCGTACTTGTCTGACTTGCTTTAGCAAACCAGATTGCTGCCCCTTATGTAATTACAGGTCTCACGATCATGACGTACATTCATAGCAGTATTTTTGGGTTACAACCCCAATTCCTGCCGCATAGACGCCTGCACGCCATAACGGTAGAGTACTGAAGATAGTAAACGGTAGAGTAGAGTAGATAGAACATGTGGAATAGTACACTTGACTATCCCATCCCCACCTTCAAATTCTCACTCTACTCTACTGCTTTATTACTTTACTCTATCAATGTGAACAGACACTTGCCTGGTTTTAGGAGAGGATAGTACATCTTCCTAGTCTTTCATGTGATTCGGCTCATCGAACTATCCTTTCAAATTACTAGCAACGTGTAAACAGCTACTCTCCCGAAATGAGTAGAGTAGAGTATTTCCGTAAAAAACTAGGCAAGTGAACTCGACCGTTTACTGTACTAATTTAAACGGCATTTGAGAGCCTTAATAGCTCTACCAGTAGTAGCACCATACTCTAGTATGGTTCATAGTCAATTATCATACAACATCTGTGGTGCTTCTCTAGAGAAAACGTATTCTGCTTATGATATTTGCTAACAACAGATAGTTTTGTAAACCATTAAAATGACCAGCACCATTAAATGTAAGAACTTTCATGTATTTATATTATATCTGTCTGCTCTTTGTCAAGGGAGAAAAACGCCAAATATTGTGGTTTTTATATTATTATAACTCATATGGAAAGGATTTTACATTCTTTTCTGATTGTGTGTAATAGAGGTAATGTGAAGAAAATTTTATTGAATTATGCACCACATACAACTAGGTGCTCAATAAAAAAATATGTAATTGTTATTATTCATAGAATTGTAACAATATCGTTTATTTGTACGGTATGTTTTGAAGATAAACCACTATTAATATATTCTTTATTATATAATTTCATTATTCAATAATTCCTATATTTATAAATTGGACATTCATACATGGGATGAGCATACTACCACGTCCAAGACTTGTGTAAATACGATTCAGAAGAGATCATATTTTTCTTCGAATACAGGAAGTCTATCAGAAAGAACACTAATGACTACTTAGTTGAAAATATTGCATGAAAACATCAATCATGATATGCTATTTGCAATTTAAAGACAATTGAAATTACTCCGGGAGTGAGTCAAATCGTTCAGGTTTTGTCAAATTTCCAGCTGGCATGATTCAACCGTTTTCTTCGAGGTGATTTGAGAGTAGTTTCAAAAGGACAGTTTGGTTCATCCAAAGTCTTCATACTGGAATCTACCGTTCCTAGCGATATCCCCTTAGTTAATTATACCACTTGGCTCGATTACAGGACCGTTAAATTGCCTCGTCCCTAATCTTATTCGATCTGGCCCATCCATTTTCCAGCAAGCACTCGGAGATGTTACATTTCGCCGCCGATACAAGTAGATCTCCCGCAAGATGCTCATACGTTTCGCATTCAGACTGAAACGTAATTGTTCTGCACCACGCTGATAAACTGCGCGAGTTGATCGGGTTAATTCTTGCCCATCAGCGGAGTTCGAGCTTGATGCGTTCTGTACGGCGATAAAATCTTGTGCCACGTAAATTTTATTGGATGTAATTATCGTTGTTGGGTAACTCGATGTGGAGGAGGTGTAGTAAGGATATTAAGGATTTGGTTTATGAATTATATACATATCTCAAAAACGAAACGACAATTGAATACTAAGCAAAGGCAAAGATTTCATAGGAAAAACTACAATCCAGTTACGACAACTTGGTTTGGTCACGTCACCATTGAGGTGAAAATTTGCCTAGTCATTGAACAAGATGTTCCTGAAGTTCACCTCTCGAACATTTCAATGGCAAAATCCAATCGTTCAAGACGGTCTATTATTTTTTATTCTTATACCAGCTCAATTTTGTAATATGTTAGATGCAAATCCTAACTTAGAATTCTTTTTGAAGATGATTTTTCAAAGTTTAATTCTTGACTTCGTTTGCGAATTGAAGTTGTAGGGTTTTTCAATGGTTTCTTGAGTCCTTACTTGCCGGCCCGGGGTTATTATTGTGTCATGTAAACGTTCAGGATTACATGACAGCACTGCGGTACTTTGAAGAAATAGTGGAGCTATATGTTCTCCCTCACCTAAGCTGTCTGGAAAATCCAATATATCAGCAAGATAATGCTCGACCTCACGTTGCCAGAGTTAATTTTCTGAAGCGACCCAAGTGAATCTTTTGCCGTGGACGCCCAGATCTCCTGATCTTTCGTTCATAGAGCATGTTTGGGACATAATGGGCAGAAGGCTTGGAAATTTACCCCATCCCCAACGGACTTTGGCGTCTTTGAGACATGAAGTACTGGTAGCTTGGGACCATATTCTTGCATCAATGCCAAGATGTTTTGAGCAGAATATACCGCGGTGGACAATCACTTCACTGACTCATTTAATTTAAAAAATTGTGAACGTTTTTTCTCCAAATTTTAATCGTTCAATGCTTGCTATACTGTCTATGTTTTACCAAAAAAAATTTAAACAGCTCCTACTAGCTATTGCAATTTCTTTGTCAGTTATTGTGAATGTTTCTTGTTAGACGTAGAGATCTGAAATTCAATTCCGCTTCATAGCTATGGGTGTATTTTTGTTATTCATGTCTTCATTTTCAGTAACCCTGATATACAAGGTGAGTAAAAATCTGTACCAAGCTTTCCAGGGGTGATAGTACATCGAAAAATAATTAGTTTGCTAAATAAACTCATAGCACAAAATGCATGGTTTTGGAGATATATCCTTTCAAAGTTGATAAAAAATTTCAGAGATTTTATGCACTTTCATCAAACGATCTTCATTGAAGAACAGAATTCTGTCTGTGGCTTTTGAATAACCAACATATGATGACATGTATTCAGGTTAGTAAAGAAGCCATGGAATATACAATTCAACCAATTCATCCATATTGACAAGCTTAGTTATAAAACAGAGATCTAATCAAAGTAATGATAGGAACAATAATATGAAGCCATGATCGAAAACAGCTGAAGTTTTTTTAAAACACAGTAAGTAATGGAGCCTGTATAGAACAATTGTTTGAACAAAGTTAAAAACAATAGATTTGAATCCTTCGTTCGAAAAATATAGTGAAGGTTCTGTTCTCGTAAACAAGAACCACTGAGATAAATTGAGGTTTGCAAAGCGATCATCAACAATTTTATTTACCTCAGGCAGGATCAAAGCTAGTTGAGGCAGTACAACAACGTATATAGATGCTTCGGTAAAAGACGAATGTTATGCATTTCGAAACGAAAAGTGACAAAACTGACATATGAATAAACAGAAGGTTCGCAACTGAAGTTAAACCCCGAAAGGCCTCCTCGTCGAATTTGATGCTCCGAGGCAGTTTTCTCCTACGCATTTCCATCTCGGTCCACCTAAACGGCCCTACTAAAACGCGATATAAATACCTAAATGAAGCTATTCCGACTGTTAAGGTTCTAACGAGGACGATAATTTCCCAATTTTTTTCAATAGGCTCTGACTTCCACCCCTATAAATGAAGTAATAAATCCAGCGCCTTCATTAACGTGTACTTCTACAAGGCACTTAAGGGCGGCAGTCTCCAAGGGTAGAAAGTATTCCTTCGAGTCGCGCACCGCAGTTTTCCTTGCTCCATTTACCCGCTGCATAACCCATTTGTTAATTATGGTTACAGCTATAGTGCGTCCCCTTCAAGTATTAACTTCGTCGATGGCTAGGCCTTCCGGGACCTTCGCGACGCTGTGACATCATCAAAGTGAACGATGTTCATTTACCCTCTCGGTGCGTGTCTTTAAATTTGGTGATTTAATCTTCTGTGGTATGGGAGAAGGTAAGGTGAGATATAAAAGGACTTAATGTGTGTCGTCAGTTGATGTTTAATTTGTTCAGGCTTAATTTATTCTCAGCTCGGGATATGATACGCAAAATTTTACATATGATATAACTGTATTTCCGCTAGGAGATGAACTTCGTACCGACATGATGATTCCTGAATAGAAAAGAAATTCGCAACTCTCAATCCAGAAATCCGAGATGATTGAAGTCTTTTGATTTATAAAATCTGATATACATAAACATTGTTTAATAATATCTCATATTATCACAGCACAAGACAAAAATATATATAATACTAGCTGACCCGGCAGACTTCGTACTGCCTCAATCGATAAATAAAAAAGCAACTTTAATATTATAATAAACAATTATTGTATAATATCTTGAAAGGGGAAATAAAATTGTCCTGTACAATATATATATGTGTTGCGCCAAATGATGTCGTCTGGAAACAGCTGTTATATGCTTATGCCTGCGGCTTCGCCCGCGTAGACTGTTGATGAAAAGTAGCCTTTATCATTGCTTGGGATTTAGGATATCAAATTTCATCACGATAGGTTATATATATTAGACTAGCAATATAAATTAACACAAAAAAATGGAGAGACATTTAGAAGTTACTGTAGAAATTATGTCAGATGAGGATTAGTCTTCATAGGTATTTTGAAATTTATTGAAATCCGGATCAACAACAAAAAACAAAATAAAACGGATTAGAGGAAATGACATTCGTTGTTTATCGGTTTTTTCCACCTACTTCTGTGAATAATCTTACGTGATTTGTTTTGTTCAGCGAAAACATGGAGATTTTCTGATGAAGAAACACGTGAGCAAGCTACGTAAAGTTGTCCGTGGGAAAAGCATGGTGTGCCTAAATGTATCCCGGCCACATTTAGAGTTTGCCCTTGCGATTTATTGATCGTCATTGAAAATGCTACTTTCAGTGGGAACTGCAAACGTTCAAAATTGAAGGGTAAGTTATTGGGTATTATTGGGATACGTGTTATAAGCACATTGTCACCTCTACCTTCTCCAGTTAAAATTGTGGCCTTTACAATATGCCTCCCTAGTTCTGTCACTCGCAATCTAGTACCATTGCATAATCTTGGTGCATCCAAGTTACGCATTAACAAAACGGGTATGCCTACCTTCAATTCCAGCTTATGGGATGGCACTCCGGATAGCCCTAAAGAGTTCAGAAACTCCACGGGGTAGTTCGTACAGTCTTCGGATGACATAACTGTGACGATAGAGATGAACGTTGATGTTTCGCTGGTTATTTCGTTCAGAATTTTTCTATTTAATTTTTGCAACTGTCTCATTTCTCGGTGCCAATATGGTTCTTTCACAAAGCTAATATTCATCTTGGATATTTTGTTGTAAATCGGGAAAAAATATCTCGAGCAGTTTCTCAGCGTATGCTCCTGACTCCATATCACTAAATAACTGGATACGCATGTTAGTGGTGAGATGCAGCTTTTCAACTTAAGTCCATACATATGATGACTTCAGACATGCGTTTTTTTCATCTGCTGCAGTGCCTCGCTCGATAACAGGCAAAGTCTGCCGGAAGTCCCCAGCCAATAAAACTACCACACCCCCCATTACCGTTTTTTTGGAGTGAATGTCTTGTAAACAGCGATCAAGAGATTCAATGGCGCGTTTGTGTGACATAGTGCACTCGTCCCACACGATCAGCTTACACTGTTGCAACAGGATGCCACGGGCGCTACTCTCACTGATGTTGCACGTTGGGGTTTCTTCGCTCGCCAGATTGAGAGGTAATTTGAATACCGAATGTGCCGTCCGTCCACCGCTCAGCAATGTTGCAGCGATACCAGAGGAAGCCACAGCTAATGCAACATCATGGGCATTGCGAATTTTTGCTAGAAGCAAATTGAGCAAGAAAGTTTTTCCTGTTCCGCCCGGAGAATCAAGGAAAAAAAGGGCCACCTTCGCCACTTTCTACTCGTTCTAATATTTTATTATATATATCTCTTTGCTCAGGTAGTAGAAGTGGCCCAGTTTCGCGCACGTGAGGGCCTAATTCGGCGGTATCATAGCTCAGCTTTCTTATCAAATCGTTCGACAGCTCTCCTCTACGACGTGGTGAGGGCATACCAAAATCGGACAATTTCTTTCGATAATCCCCAATACCTCATCGAAAGAAACATCATCGTTGACCTGATCCATTCTTTCAAATCTGTGAATGATATCTTCTGATAACGCAGTTCTGTACTTATGCCATAGTTGCAGAGGATCAGATAAACCACATGTGCATATCATTAAAGCAAATAGCTCTCTAACGTGTGCCGGTGATCGACACAGTACGGCCTCTTCTATAGTGGCATCCCAGTGGTTGTCATCTTCCAACAACCCCTATTTTCTCACACGTCTGACGAAAAGTGGCAAATTCCTGACCGTCAATTGATTTCAAATCCAAGAAACTGGTGGGACCCTTCCTTGTAAACGACGTTTCCATTCCTTTCTTCCCGAATTCCAAGTATAGTAGCGAGGCACGTCAATGTATAGTAAGGATTTCGCAAACGGGTCAGTTTGGCACAACATGAAAAACGAAGTCAGTGTTGTTTTAGATGGTGCTGCTAATCTCTCTCTGAAATTATTTTCTGTGAAATAAACCCCTCTCACCATTAGGTAAATGAATCGCGAGATGAGTGTCGGCTGGGTGTCTTTCGTGCAGAGGCATACCTAAGATCAGGGTTCGACCGATATATATCGCGGATATTTATTCTGATATATATCATGATATATATATATATATATATATATATATATATATATATATATCGATATTTATAAGGATTGATATATATCAAGGATATTCATAAATTTACTACAATTTGCGAATGTGCTTAAAAAGCACTGAAATATAAAACGATATCTTCTCCAAGACAATTTTATTCATCCGCTATCCATGTGTCCACTCTCCATGCATAAGATTAGCAATATGCTCGATTCGTGTCAGACACTCGTATTCAAACTCGTATTTATAACTTTTAACTCCCCTCCATTCCGTGTATGCAACACACGCTCTTGACTCAGATTTCGGATCAATCTTATATTTATTGTGATAACTTTTTAACTATGCGTCCAAATTAATTTGTGTAGAAGACAAAATTCATCTACATTTAGAACTGAAAATGATAAAAGAATCAATTTTGCTATAAGTCATCAGTTCGACAGCTGATAAAGGATAATCGGCAGAACCGCCACGCCTAAGGGTCATTTTTGCATATCACCGTAAGAATAACATGGGTCATTCGCGACTACGCGACGTATCGATGAGACGAAACGGATAAATATCAGGCATTTTCCGACTCGCTTGATATTTTCTCATTGTTTTATGCTGAAATACCACAAAATTTTTGAAAATTATGTTATTCGGATAGATAAACTATATTGATGTGAAACTTCATTTGAATCCGTTCGGTAGTTCTCACGTGAAAGAGTAACAAACATCTTCACATCCTCACAAACTTTCCCATTTATAATATTAGTAGGATTAGTAGGATAGGATAGGATATTTAAACACATCGAGAATTGATACCTTCAAAAAAGAATCAATTGGAGATCTACTACAAAATTCGTGATATTCTCCCATATCGTAGGGTGTATTAATTTACATTCATGATTCTTGAATTCTCTGTGTAGTTTTATTGAATGCTCCAGGTAATGCGGTATCTGGATGTTCATCAGTTAATGATAGTGAATGTTTGGTATGGAAAGATGGTCTAATGGAGCATTCACACGAAGACAATTGACTAGCCATTTCATTGAGAGAATACTATAGTATAGTGAATTAGCATCGTGTGAATGAATTGTCTTGATCCATTCATGGGGGCAATCCAGTACGGGAAGCCAATTGAGAAGCCATTTCATTGAGAAATTGAATTGCTTAGTGGAATAGCGTTGTGTGAATAGAAAAAATCCATTGAAATGGAATGTCTTTACCTATCAATGGGGACAATCCATTGAAACGGAATGTCTTCACCTCTCAATGGAGACAATTCATTGAATTAGAACGATTTTGAATTCATTGGCGCCAATGCCTTTCCTCACCCTCGATACGTTGAATTGGTTCATTTTGACATGCATCGATCTTTTGAAAATAGCATCAAATAATTCTGAAAAAATACAGAAAAATATTTATAATGAAAAGTACTCATGAGGAAAAATTTTCAAGAATTTTTATCAATCGATTGCAATAAAAGCAGCTTCAATAGACTCTCAACATGCAAATTTGTTTTTGTCTCTATGCTAATCTTGGGATTTTCATAAGATGTTTGTTGATACGATAGGAACTACGTCGGGAACTTTTCCGAACAACTCCCTCGAATGAAATGAATATTTCAGCATTTTTCTGAAACATCTTCAAAATATTCTCTCAAAATTTCTGAAACAAAATCAATCGGAAAAAAAATTATAATAATGGAAGAAAGGACCCTGTGTAAACTCGTGCACTTATTTGTGTAGGGTCAAAACATGTATAAAATGGTAACATTTTTTATTTCATTCCGAAATTTCCTGGAGTCAGTTCTTTCTCCAATAAATTAACCCATATATGTTCCATTTCCACCGAACAATTTTCCAGATTATTTTTTGAATCCAACAAAATACAGGATGAGTCCTTAATTTTCTTCTATAATGATCATGTTCCGCCAACATTCCATATCATCATGTGTATTGAAACACTCATGACCTTCAATTCGCGATTTACCAATATCTCCATTTTTATGTTGATATCTTCAAGAGACTTTATGTTTCTCCTGTGTGAGTTTAAAAAACTTATGGACAAAAGTTCAGTTTTTATCATGAAATCATTTTGTGTTTTGAATACTGTTCGTATGTTGAATCTGAAACCAATTCTTTCTATTTTTATGAACGGATCTCAAAATCACAAAATGATTTAAGATCCATACTAACAAAATTTAAACCTTTGAATGATAAACAAAGGTCAAAAAACGGTGTTCACAATACGAATTTGTCTGATGAAGGAGTCTGATATAGACCCCGAAACGTTACAAAATTCAATAATTCGAAGTGTCATTTCGTGTTTCATTGTTTGGCAAAACAATGGCCCCGGACAAATTGGTACACGAGGTCCGTAGGGGCTCTTCTCTTTTATTATTTAAAAACAGAATTTTCAGCGAAATGGAGAATCCTGCTGTAATATATTTCAATCGAAAAAAAAATGATTCACGCTCAAAATATCAAAAATATTTCCTGCAGAAAATGAGATTCATTGTTGAAATTTGGCATGTTAGGTTCAAGTAGAATTTGCACCGTTTCCGGAGACATTCTTATACATAACCTATACTCCTCAGGATCCTCTCCTATTTCTAATTATCTCGATATTTGTCTTTATTGACCCAAGGTAGACCATGTGGACATCCAGATCTAATATATCTTCTTTAAAAAATTGTGTATTCCTCGCAAACATTCATTCCCTCTCTCAGCGAGAAAGTAGATAGTTTTTTAAACGTTCTGATTTCAGTTTATCGATCGCTAAACAACTTTCCTCAATTTCCTCAAAAATATACCTTCTCATTTTATGATGATAGAAACTGTTCACATGAATGACGCGAAATTGACACTTCCCATTGGAATAACTTGTTAATTGGCCTCCTTTAAATGAATGATGCACTTTCAAGGAATGTCCTAATGGATTGGCTTAATGGAATGGCTTGTCAATTGTCCCCGTGTAAATGCTCCATAAGATCCGACCTTCACCGAGCTTATAATAGAATGAAACCTGTTTCATGATACATTTTCTACATTATAAAATATATGAAAAATAGGTTTTCTAAAAAAAAATCCTGGACATAATATGTATTTTGAATTGTGCTTCGAAAAAACATTTTCATGAAAATTTTCAATATCAAGATAATAAAAAAATTTATACTGGATTTAAAGAAAGAAACACGTAGAATGTGCAGACATAGGGTTGTCTTTATTTCACCTGGACGAACTACCCGCTTGCCAGATATAAACAGGTATGTCGATACTGGTTACCTCGTGATAAAAGAAATAATTTTATATCAGTTGAAGCGCTATTGTATTGTGAACAAGTTTATAGAGGGTTGTCTGCAAAAAATTCAAGTTTCGTCCTAATAGAGCTTTGCTAAGTAGAAAATTCGTAACCACAATCACAAGGATGAAATTTGCACATTGTTGTTGTCCAGCTCATTTGTATAAGATCAACATCCTACCATCTGACGAGTGTGAAGCATGTCATGTGAGAGCCGATTTGGATCACCTTTTTCTTGGATGTGGGAAATACTCTGACGAAATCAAGAATTTTTACATAATCTTAACAGATAAACTTAAAGTTAACAGACCCTTCAATATAAATCACTTACTTGCTCTTGAAAATTTAGAAATTTACCACCTAATAATACTGTTTCTCACTAAGATAGGCCTCAAAATCTGATTTATACACCTGTTTATACTGAATTATAATGTACCGCTCTTAAATATTTATTATATTGTTATTTATTCATTTATTTATTTAATGCCCATATATATTCATATTATTTACATATTTATACAACTTTTCTATTCATTTAATTTTCTAAATTTACATCACCTTATAATTTCTTAATTTTTTTTCTCTATATATATATACATGTGTAAATATTCTATTTCCTCGTAATCATTTGTAAGCTAGTTAATATTGACTGTACAATTCTGTATATGAACTTGTGACTGGCTGCATGACCACCGGTCTAAAGCCAAGTAATAAACCAAAAAAAAAAAAAAAGAGCTTTGCTAATTTGAAAGATTTACATTTCGACGCGTGTGGAAATTAGTAACATAGAGGTTCGAGGTAAGTATACTGTGTAATAATCAAAGACCGAACATCGCAGTCGTATCTGATTAGGAACCGAGCGAATGCTCGGTACCTAAACTATGAAGAGAAGAGGTACCGATACTACTCATATTATGGAGTAGTTGATGAATTATCATGTTGCATCGAAAACACATGTTATTCTGTATTGTTGTAATAAAAAATGGCTAAATATATAAATCATGAAACTAAACTTACTCAAGCAACACTCAATTTTGTTGATTAACATAGCACGTGCTACGAAAAGGTAACTATTTAAAAATATTCTGTACAGGATTTTTTTTATTGGCAACATTTTTCTAATATATTTTTTCTCTATTTCAGTATCGTAATGAGTTCATTACAGTACTAAAAGTAGTGCTGTAATGAACTCATTACAGCATTGTTTTCAGTTATATTTTTCGTTTTGTGGTTGTTAGTGCTGACCTCTGATCCTCAATTTTCAAATCGAATTAATTAAAACTTGACTGAAATAGAGAAAATATCGTCCAATACTCGTTGCTTTCGAAATCTCCTTCTCCTTCGTCGCTCGTTTTCGAATTTCGCATTCGTGTTGAAATAGGAGCTCATTCTGCAACTTGTCTTAGAATATTTTATTAAGGTACGAAATTCATCATGAAATAGGTTTCATTTTATTATCAGCTCGGTGTAGGTGGATTGAGGTTTGAATCTTCTATCTGTTTATTAGAAACCCCTTTAGCCACGACTGACGTACCAAACATTGTTTAAACAAGTTAACAGGGATATTTTCGATAGTTTCCTAATTAAAAAAAAGACTATTTTTCTTAATGATTTGGTGCGGGATAAAACTAAGGAAAAGGCATTATCCTTCAACCCGGCGCACTCGCCATTTTGCCAGACTTTAAAACGCATGAACTGTTCGCATAAGTGACGAAACTCGTGTCATGTCTGGTGTATTTATATGTCGCACTGTACTTTTATAGAAGTTAACTATGAAAGCCGATTCAGTGCATTCATCCAAATCATAAAATGGACCGGGATTCAGTCTCGACATTGTTACTCTCTACTCACTATCATAAATCTTGTCCATTTCAGATAGATATTCACTTCATTCCATTCGTTTTAAGTCTCTGATATTTCAAAAACCATAATTTATGTGTTGGAGTAGTTCATCCTTTTCTTCCTCATGTCTCTGATCTTTCTTCCCTAGTCTCAGCATGAAATTAATTTTTTTTTCAGTGCAGTGCATCCCAAATTCGATGTCTCCCAAGTTTTTTTCTGCAACCGTTGCAGGTATACAAATTTAATATAGAAATTTATGGACCACTTCTTCATAACGAATTCAAAATTGCTCCAATTTATTTAATTTCTTTTTTTTTCTGATTGAAATGATACCTACCTAT
This sequence comes from Hippodamia convergens, assembly GCA_038502775.1. NCBI lineage: Eukaryota > Metazoa > Arthropoda > Insecta > Coleoptera > Coccinellidae > Hippodamia > Hippodamia convergens. The sequence goes on from CM076614.1 coordinate 46,984,819, forward strand.
ATATGACTCGGAATTTGAAAATTCTCTTCTTATTTTTATCCAATAATTGAAATATTTCAAAAGTTAAAATTCTTGAACGAAGAACGTTACTGACTTCTGTCACTCTTAATTTTAATAATTATTGTCGAAGCACCTTTGGTTAATAAATCAATCGACTTCAAAGCATGAAATGGCTATTATTGTATATCATTTCAATGAGAAAAAAATTATGCAATTAAATGGCGAAATGAAATATAAGCTTTCCCTTTGAAGAAACTATAAGTATGATTTTTATCTAGGAAAGTGTTACCTACAAAATTTATCAGTAGACAGTTTTCATCTGTGTTTCATCGATGTGTATCGAGATACAAATCCCTGAAAACGCAATTCTTTCAAAATCACCTTGTAAGTTACAAATTTCAACATATATAAAAAAACCTGAAGCACCTTTGAATTTGTCATAAAAAATTAGCCCATTAATTTCTATATAAATCTTTTATATCTCCAACGGTTGCAGAAATCCCCTCAAGGGACAAGGAATATATAAGAATTTATTCGATACATATAAATATTCTACAATCGACATCAACTTCTCGATTGGCGTGGTTTCTAAAATATTAGTTCGCAATATACCTACCTCTAAAAGGACCGTCAATCTCCTTGCAACGAGTTCTATTAGCAAGCACAATAAATTCGAATAAGTCTAACAAAAATTCGTTGACAAAAGATGAGCAGCCAACATCAATGGGTAGGTTCTTCATCTTCATAATAGATCAAAGTTAATATGAAAGAGGGTGCCAGAGAATTCGTAACCTAATTCAGTCAATTTTGAAAAATTGCGGAATATTTTTCTCTTAACTTTTTTAATGAAATATTTTGAACTAAGGAGTGAGTGATGAAAAAAACGTATACTTTCTGTCAATTAATCATTCAGAGATTGTTTAATAATATTTTTTTCTTCCCTAAACCTATGCTACCTTGAGGTCGAGTATCACCTTTCGAATATCCTCGAAAACTTGACTTTTTCTACAATTGAAGTAACCTCGTAGACTGAAATATTTCAAAAATTTTCATCGAAATATATCTCATTTGAAATTTTGCGGGAATTCTTTTGTAATTTATAATTTCGTGTAATTTTTTTACTAATCATATAAAATTTTTTGTAGTATGCAAGGTGGTTCACATATTTGCGAGGCTCATGACTTTTGGTAGGAGGTTCTTATTTTCTCGAATATTTTCCATTGTATTTCTTATTGCCTTCAATTTTGTCTGAGATAAGAGATAAGTCTCATTTCATCACAAAATGGTAAGAAAATTCAAATGTTTCACGAAAAAGTGCTGTCTATCAAAAGTATGGATAACGGGATGGAGGATAGAAGTGAAATAAAACAACTAAATTTTCACCGACAAATATATGATTGTGTTTTCAATTCGAGAATATCTGAATGAGCCTTGATAAAGTCTGTAAATAGAGACGAAACTTCGGCAAAAATTCAGTTGTTTTATTTCACCTCTATCCTAAATCCCGTTACCACCATACTAATTTTCATCAGTACGACAGAAATTTCTCAACGGTTGGACTAAATGAAAACAAAGTTATTGTTAATGGTGTTAGATACATGATTCGTTAGTTTTTAGGGAAAGTCCCCATAAACTACACATGGGGTAATCATTTTTTGAGATTTTGACCTAATTGAATGCTTATTTAATCTGATTTTCTTGCTGAAATAAAACAAGACATGTGACATGTATGATTCAATTTTCTATTTAGTGCAAAACCTTTCATGGTGATTTTTACAATTGATTAAATTACTCGATAATCCAAATAATGAATCCTGTGAGAATATTGATGAGAACATTTTACTCTAGCAATTTCTTTTTGTAAGAAAACAATCGTTCACGTGTAAACTTTTGGGAGTAAACAATTAGTGATTGCAGTATTCCAAGTGATACTAGCCTTTAGTCCTACTTCACTCTCAACTATAGTGCCGTTTACATTGGTAGAGTAAATGGTAGAGTAGAGTGGTCGAGTATTAACTATCCTCCTACTAGCACAATGTAAAAAAGTCGTGCAAGTAACAGTAGAGTACTAAAGATAGTGAAGGGTAGAGTAGAGTGGATAGAACATGTGGAATAGTACACTCGACTATCCCATCCGCACCTCCAAATTCTCACTCTACTCTACTGGTTTATTACTTTACTATACCAATGTGAACAGTCACTTGCCCTGTTTTAGGAGAGGATAGTACATCTTCATAGTCTTCCATGCGATTCGGCTCATCGAACTATCCTCCCAAATTACTAGAAACGTGTAAACAGTTACTCTACCGAAATAAGTAGAGTAGGATATTTCCGTAAAAAAGTATGCTAGTGAACTCGACCATTTACTCTACATTAGTAGAGTTAGTTAGTTTACATTAGTAAACAGCACTTATTGGACAAAATAATTACCGATGGTGACACTGCATTCACCTATTAGCTGATTCCCGAAACAAGTATTGTTTTGTGTTTACATTAGCTTTCTATTCATATTTATGGGATTTTTTAGGTTTAATGTTAATTGACTATAGAGTCCATCAAGTGTCCCTCAATACCAAATTTCGATTGTTTCGAGATCATGAACTAAAATGGTGAGTTTGCTGCGGATGTTTTATGACGGTCACCAAATGAAGAATAATTCCTTTCGTTTTCAAGAGGGCAAAAAGAATATGTAGAGAAGAATTGACGAAACTACTACACATGGAGCAATATATGAAGCTATCGAACCCTGACGCAACGTTTGAATATGCGAAATAACTGTACCATCCTTATTTTATTGTTTTTGATTAAAGTTTGGTCCAAATGGAATCTTTAAATATGTCATCTTAATCAGAGCAACACTGCTTTAGAGGCGATTCACATTGTGAATTAGTTTTGGCCCTTTTGTTTATGTGTGTGAAGTGGGTCCAGCACTTTTGGATTCCTGAGAAATTGTCTGTTGTGCTCAATTAATATTTTTCTTTTATTACATACGATTCTCAGGATATTTCACAAAATGTATTGTAGGAAACGCGTGTTCGTTGAACACATTTTGTGAAATATTTTGCTAACCGTATGGAATGAAAATAAAATTCCAACTACACAAAGCAGCACAAACCTTGCACAATTCAGCACAACAAAAATTTTCCCGAAGATGCGAAAGTGCTGGGCCAACTTAACATACACTTTTTTCTCTATTCTTGTCCAAATGAGAGAAAACCAGTTGAAATCTGACCGGCACAATTGCGAAACGATCATATAAAACAAGTTTTGTCGGAAAAAGAAGAAAAATGCTGTGCTGATATTTTTGTCTGAAAAAAAATGTCCCGTGATTCATCGAAAGTGCTGGACTATCTTTTTTATTCAATTTCGAGGTTTAGGAAAAATCTGAAGCGTACAAGAGTGTCATATGAATCAGAAGGCAGCCATCGGTGCTGCTTAGTGTGAATCGACTCAAATCGGCTTCATAGGACAAAAAGTACGAAATTCATAATTTTTGAGGATAAATCTCGAAATATAGATATTTCATCACATGGCTCAGTAGGTACTGTTAGAAGAGTCATTATTCCGATAGAAATTATCTGGATACCTGGTGTTTTCTCTCGCCTTATATTTCAACCCAAAAGGTGACTGGGGTTTGCCGAAATGCGGAACCTCTTACCGAATCTCCCGCCGCGTTTTTTTGTCATTTCCTTTTGTGTTACATGCCCCAGCCGTGAAATACTGCCATCGCCATGAGCTTTATACCTATAACTGCTTATCAAGGGGAATTTATTGTAAGTGTTTTTCATTATGGGGATAAAAATGATATCGTAAAACATAATCCCAGGATATAATTCGTCGGAAAAGGTAATGGACTTTCCTTGTAATTGTGCGGGATATACGATACCGAAAAACCGGAGACATACAGTCGGAATAACGAGATGAATCTCCGGAAGAAAATTGAGATCGGGCTTCGCATTCAGAATGTAGATTGTTCAGATTCAGAATGTATGAGTTCAGGGGCCTGTTACCCCAAACTATTTAGACTGCAACCTTTTGACTCACTTACGTTTCTCTGAAAACATTCAGGATTGAAATCAGTAAACTAAAAGTGAAGAAGGACTTCAATTAAATACCAAAGAATGAAAAGTTATGAAAGTGTTGGCTAATTTATCAAATCTAGCAAATAGCGGCGAAACTCATTGCTATTGGCGTAATAGACTGATGGCGGGTTTCTGAGAGGCCGATCAACGTAAAAATGATCAAATCAGCTGTCAAATCCCTGGTCAAGTGCCATTTGAGTTGCAGAAAGTATGGTTAACTACTTTAACTTGATCAGCCTGTCAGTTGACAGAGTGGTCAACTTGAATTGTTCGTCTAAAGCGATTTTGGGTTTCTGAAACGCATGATCAGCCTGTCAGTTGACAGAGTCGTCAACGTGAATTGTTCGTCAAAAGCGATTTTGGGTTTCTGAAACGCATGTTGAGGCTAAATCAGTGGTCAAACTAGTGTCAAAGAGGTGTGGTCAACTAATCGGTGTTGACTAGGTAGAAACATGGTTTATCAGCGTAGTTTCCACAGAAATCTTAATATTATCACTATATGATAGCGACAAATATATTATTTCCTCTTAAAGGAATTCATTATTCGGCAACAATTTGTGATTTTATTTTCTGGTTGTAGATATAATCATCCCCCAAGAACTGAGGAATAGCGCAGTAGGATTAAATCTGAATTCTAACCATTCATTACCCCTTGTAATTGCTGGAGCAGTAGACTGTACACATATAAAAATAGTCACGGTGGTCCACAAGATGAGCTTTTCAAAATGAGAAGGGAAAATTGTCTTGAAATGTTCAGGCCATAAGAGATGCGAACTTGAAAATATAGGATATAATTTTTGTAGATGCATTGACTCATTTGTATGGCTATAAATAACTGAGGTAGCAGTAGACTTCAATGGAAGGCAAAAAAATATGCCGCGATACAATATACCTAGTAGAAATGCAGTGTGAACTTACATCTTAAGGAATAGGAAAAGTTGAAATAAATTAATGTTCAAATCTGCTGATTTCATCAATACTGGGAAAAATATCATAATAACCTATTGAAATATTTCCTTTCTTGAAAACCTCGAAATCAACAATTGATAAGTGAATTGATATTGAATCATATTTTTGGTACCTTTAAGGATATAACAAGGCTATTCATATTATATTTGAAATACACCAAACATGGATAAATTGTATCATTTTTTCATTCAAAAGAGTACCATATTCTTTTTGTTTGATATAAATAATAAAACTTTTTCATTTTTCATTCTCTTCTTTTTTCTTCATGACTTTGTTCTTTTAATTGTAGCCATTTGTTGAGAAGAAAGAAGGTGACAGATGTTGTGTAACTTCATTATCACGAAACTGCACTCGTGTTTGTAAGTCCCCATCAATGCCAACATCTCCACCTAAAAGAGATTTAAAACAATTGAAACTATTAAATTATAGGATGAGGATCATGTAATGAGTATAATCAGTTTGAATTTGCATATACCAATACCATAGTTGCTCGAAGCCCTATCATACTTGTTGGCCAGTGGTTAAATTTGCTCCCCTGATACAGCTAACCTTTTTGCACCTTCAGTATTAAGTAAGAGCTGGTACAAATCGCTACTTGTTACTTGAAAATATCGATCATTTTATCCAGAGAATCTACTAATGCATTCAAACCTTATCAACTTTTGGTCCCTTCTCAATTCCTTCATCGTATTCATTAACTCAAGTAGGTCAGGAATTCAAATGACTAATACAACTGTCTGAAACAAAATCTACAAAAATAATAACAATTTTCTGTTGACGTAGTCAAAAGGCCATTGACCGAAGTCCTTCAGCCACAATAAAAATAATATCCACTGCACCCACTCACATCTTAGTAGTTTTTTTTGTGATGTTCCTGCATCATTATTTGAGTTATTTTCCCTGCTCCCTAGATATTTCTTAATTTAAAATTTAATGAAAAAATGGCGAAGGAAGCTTTCACTGTGTTGTGTTTGATTGGTGGGTTACGTTTGATGGACTGCTTTATGAAAATTTTCAAATTGAGTATTGCAAAGTTCATCTTGGTTTTAATGCAGTTTCTGATTGATGAAAATGTCTACTATAGGTACTGTAAAATTGTATAGAAATTGATAATATGAACATAGGCATGTTTTTAAGTTATCCGAACAAAACTTGTTCACGTACACTCTTTCATTTGCAACGTTTGGCCTTTTTGAATTCAGGTGGGCAGTGTGAAGTTGCTTTTGAGTACTTGGCACTTCAGCGGCATTGTTGATTTCTTTTGTAATTAAGATTAACCATTTTTCATTTGGTTCTGCAATTGATATACTGCGTTCGTCTATCTGAAAAAAAATATATTTTCTATCAAGTGTATACGAAAATGTTAAATAAATATAATCGTTTATCGAAATGCTTTTTTCTGCCTGATTTATGTGTGGAAAAATTGTAAACGATTTTACAAATAATTATTTTTGAAGTATATCCGAGTGTTTGCACTTTTCTGCTTCGATAAATTTTCGATCACATTAACTCATTCTGAATATGCAGACTCGAAATAATTGCAATCTGAATACTTTATTCAAAATATGAAAATGGGAAATTCAAAATTCTAAACGATCAGATGATATTGTCTTTTTTTGCAGATTCTGTGGTTCGGCAGCCTCCAAACAGGGTCACCTCATGTCGAATCAAAATGATCCCTTCAGCAACCCAAATTGATTTGACATCGCTGTCAAGTTGAATGTTATGTCAGTTGACAAACGGTTTGATCAGTCTTTCAGAAACCGGCCGTGAGGACCGCATTATCAATGATCAGTTGAATAGTCCTACTAATTGTGAGTTAGAGTCAATATAAATTAGAGAAAACCTTTTTGTAACTAGAACTAACTGCCTAACTGAGCATCGAAAATGCGGCCCTAATCAGTTTAATATTATTTGTGAAAAAAATTTCGAATAAAATGATCATGTCCATGCTTGACAATTTCTTCAATAGTTTTCCTGAGATAAAAAGCGTCGTTGGAAACCCATTATTAATGTTAAATGATTAATGATATAAGCATACATATTTCAATAAAAGGTTCTTTCGCGTTATCGAATGAGCAGAGGTAATATTACATTTTTTCAATTCAATTCATTATGGATGCTCATTTCTTATTATGTTTCATTTTATTGCTTCATACGTATAATCAATGAAATCAACTTTTTCATTCCATACAATTATAGTTGTATTTCGGATGCCATTCCAATCAAGAATTCTGCTGAGAAATATTTCGAAAGCGATAGCTGTAATTCCTTTTCAAGTCACTCCACCATTGATTATCATAGTTCCAGGAAAAAATTATCGTGTTTCTATATGATGTCGATCAATTATTTTTTTATATGGAAACTGATTGATTTCTTCCTCAGGACAATACTGTAAACAATCTCATCATACCAAGAAACAGAAAGAACTTTCAATTATCTACCATAAGCGAGGCCGATCATCAAGTTATTTTTCACAAATTCATAACGTGAAATTGACCAAATAAAAATGTGAAATCGATATGAAATTCACCCCAAATATAAAACCAAAACTCAAATTTAAGACCATGATGTTGAAATTCACATCCTCATTCCTCAATCGAAGAACTTTTTTTATCAACCTCGCTAAATAATATGAACGGGACCTCATGGTATCCGAATTTTATGGAATCCTTCGATAGCTCCATAAAAGAGGTTGAGTTATATGGATGATCTCGTTTTACTCCGGTCGGAACTTGCTGCAAGAGGGGAAATGGAAGATGGAAAATTGGATAATCTTTTCTATAAGTTATTGCTTGGTTGAGTATACTGACATATTCTTGGTTTGTTCCCCAGGAGATTTTTTCAGATTACAATTTTTCTTGTCCGAAATGAAATCTCATTAATTTTTTGATAGTCATGAGTTCAAACCTGACCTAATTTACCTACTCTAGAGACTTGAAAGATTGAAAATTAAGAGAAAAATGAACTTTCGTAGCAAAAATTTTCTTTGTAGTTATAATAATGATATTAAGAATCATTATCGCCAGGAAAATCAAACAGAAAAAGCAACGTCAGAGGTCACATTGTAATTTAAAAAATTTGACAAAACAAGGCAAAATCAAACATTGTATATGATTTATACCCAATTCACAGTGAACGTTATCTTAAGAATCGCATAAATCATACGTCAAAATTAAGCCGACGTTTCGGTAGCACAACTGCTCCTTTACATTGTATTTGTAAATAAAACAGAATATGGGGAATCGGACAATGAATTTTCTTCTCTATAATTTCTTCAGCCGATGTTTCGGTAGCACAATTGCTCCTTTATCAAGGCTACAAAATAATAAAACTAATTAACATTGTCTGTTCTTGTACCTTTGAAATTTGAGGTTATAAATTATCGATTTTATAATTTTTGATGTTGATAAATTTTATTATTTTGTTGTCTTGATAAAGGAGCAATTGTGCTACCGAAACGTCGGCTGAAGAAATTATAGAGGAGAAAATTCATTGTCCGATTCCCGATATTTCGTTTTATTCACAAATACAGTGTATGATAAATACAACTACGGTAAAAATTAAGGTTGAAACTAGAAAATCCCTACGAAACTATTCAAATAGGTTCAATTTTGCGTTTGAATTCCATTCGTCGCTTGTAAATGTGAACACTTTTTTTCTTTTAAGGTATGATTTCTCTTCTTTAAATGTATGCCTTTTATGCTTGATTCACAATGGAGGAACTCAAACGTGAATTAGTAAAAGGTTAAAATTTAAACAAAAGGAATCATAACCTAGGAAGAAAAATATCTACTTTCACATTCAACTTATGGAATTCAAACGCAAAATTAAACCTTTTGTGGCTATTTTTCCATGAATTTTGTAGTTTCAACTTTGATTTTTACGTATGTGTTACGTTACGTTCATGTTACGTCCATTGTAAATAAAGCATAATATCTGAATATTGAAGCTAAAACTATACCTACAATGACAAAAATTTGATGGTTTCCCTTCTGAATCGTGCTAAGCCTTGTACCCTCCTCAAAAATATAGGGAGGGAGATGTAAGCTTTTACTGCCATATACAACGGCGACCTCCTGTAGAGCATGGAGCTGTGTGAGGGCACACACAGATCAGTTCCCTCTTCTTGGGTAGCTATCGACATAGTCGCAGTTTAATTAAGAACTTTTGAAGTGCAGTTGGGAAAATATTCGAGTATTTGGCAAGTACTCGGGAAATAACGTATTTTTCGAACGTTATCTATCATGACAAATTAATGTCGTTAAATACATCACATGTTGTCGAGGATATTTCCACAAGTGTTTCAATGAGAGAGTTATCTGGTTTGGACCATTTCAATATTGGTACACTGGAAACATTTTATTTATAAAGATGTCATCATCTTGGTTTGAGTTATGCTGGACTTGGCAGTGTTGACTTCAAATTGGTTGTAAGCCCTGGGTAGATTGGTAGGTATTCTAAATCCAATATCTGTCTGTTTTTAGTCCCTGAACATGGCCTTGTGAATGGCCGGAAGCTAAGCAATATTTAATACAGAGCTTAACTGAAACTCTAAATCGACTTTGTACCCGATAGTACATTCCTGATCATCAGATGTAAACTGTCCTCAGTGTCCCATTTTGATTTAGACTGCAATGTATCTCAGCTATTATTGAAGATAGAGAAATAATAACATCTACAAAAGTGAACATTTACGTCTTTCATTTCAGGAACAAGTGTTAGAATATATTTCTGTTTGTTTTACAAAAAAGTGATATAGGGTTGCTAAAACCACATGTCTCTCTCTTTCATAATAGCTTAGATACAGTACAGTCTCATCTAAATTGGGTCACAGTGTACGCCGTTATCTAAGCTATTATCTGTGGTACGCCGAATAATAGAAAAACTTGAATTTCAATGAACTAACAAACAACTTTGGTAGTTGCTCGAACTAAAGGTATATCACGACAAACTTAGTGATCCAATCGGTGATAACAAGGGCGCATTGATAACTGTTTTCAGATAGTGGATAAGTTCCCTAAGCGCGGTTCACACGGTCCGGGTGTATGTCCGTCCGAGTTTTCGCCCGTCAACCGGACAAGTAGAAATACGCAGTTTAGCATAAGTTCTTTCACACTTTCCGGACACGGGTGAATCGCCGTCCGGGCATACAAAACGCCCGGATGTTCCCGCTAGAACTCACGGAGCCCGGACGGGCAATCGCCCGGACTTTGCCCTAGCGGACCGCAGTGTGCCATGAGTGCGTTCACACTATCCGGATGTTTAGTCGTCTGATTGGTCTAGACTAGAAGAAATAGATTCCGAAATCCTGATTACTCCAGTTCAGGAAAAACCCGAAATCTGGGACAAAGGAGCGGAGGAATACAAAAATCGAATTAGAAAAACTGAAGCGTGGAGAAATATTTGTGCCCAGTTGAAGGAAAATTTCGTAAATTTGAGTGCAAATGGTGAACCGAAATTTGCCTATTTCTTTGTTTTTTTCGCCGATGTTTTAATGAAGCGATCAAAATATGTTCGCGTCTACTGTCCATCGGAATCAGAGGCAAACTGAAGTACCTACTCGTACCTAACACCTAGTAATCCGGATTTTCGCTGTTCCCGTGTGAAGAGAGCTTTCGGGTGCCGCCCGGACGGGCGATTACACGGACGGACAAACACCCTGACCGTGTAAAACCGCGCTAAAGGTCTGCCGAAACCAATTGAAATGGGAAGCTGGTACTAAGAAAAATACCTACGTGACCAGCTTGAGGAAAATTGTTAGATTTGGAAGAGGTACAAATATCACATTTCTGAATGTAAAGTTTAAACATATCAACGCATTTTGGGCCAATATTATCAGGATGAAATTCTGGATAATGTCTTGATTGCACCAATGTGAGAGCCAGTAGGAGTCGTAGTATATTTGTTTGTTTTTTCAATGGGAACAAAAACCTTTCATTCAGATGAATCATAGAAAAATATCGTTTCACATGTGTTATGCTGACACAAAATATCATTGTCAAGTTTGGAATCTGAATAAAGATTTTCCTTTCTTGATGGCAATATATAATCAAATAAATTTTATTGAACTATAGGATTTCAAACAATTCTGATTCAAAAACTGGTGAAACTTTCAGATATAAGATGGAATAATAGCATGATGAATTTTATATTAATTAACTACAGGGTGCCTATATACAACCTATGTTTCTTGTCTTTAGTGTGTGGTTTTTTCCAACTTATTTTGCAAATATCATGTACTGAAATATTATTTTCAACTCAAAAGAAGTAGGGGTTGATAGGTTTCAGGTCGAAATTTCACAAAAACCAATTCAATAACTGCCGACGTTTCGGCTTATTTAAAACCTTCTTCAAAGGCTCTGAAAAAAGTGTGTGTATTACAATTGGTCTTACCTATTCGGCGTTACACAGTTAGTGAGAAGACAAATAACAAAAATAGAAGAAAAAGCAAAGAACAACAAAAATTACAGAGTTAATAAATAAATAAAGTAATAAATAAAATAAAACGAAAAACACAATGTCCAAAAGGAGACTACAGTCAATCTCAAAAAGAAAAAAAAACAAAAAATTTGGCACAATTGACAAAAATCTCAGAAATCAAGAAACAGTGCAGAGCCACACACATGGAATCAGGTGAGAGAAAACTTACATTATTATTTGGTCTTGTTCGTCAGAAAAAACATTTGTTGAGAAAAGAGTGGGAACAGTCGAAAGATAATTTTAACATTTTCAAACGCATTCATTCATGAATGCGAATTATTTTCAACGATTCAAGACATTCAGTTCCGTCAGGTTACTGTAGCACACGACAGGTCATTATTTCTCAATGAAAATAGAATTCGAAAAAATTCAAAATGATGAAAATTGTTGGAACAATTGTGTCGCCAGAAATAATCCGCCAGACTAATCCTACAGACTGACGTACACTGACGAGAAGATCCATAGTCAAAGGGCTTGCTCATCAGCAAGAGTCAGAATTCTCACTAATAAAATTGTCCGTTTTCTGCAAACGTAGATTCTCTGGGGTACATTCGAGGATATTCTAGCTAAAAATTAATTCCCTTGTTCGACTGAAATAATGGAGCGTATCGAGGCGAAGTACTATCGAGGATAGTGAATTCAGTTACGAAGGGAGCCGGTGACACTCCTCCGAGGGGTCTTTCACTGGCAATTTTTTGTACACTAAAATTCCAATTTTACATTTAATTCCATTAAATTCACCTCAATTCCATTAAATTCCCCTCAATTCCATTAAATTCACCCCAATTCCATTAAGTTCACCTCAATTCCATTCAATTCACCTCAATTCCATTCAATTCACCTCAATTCCATTCAATTCACCACAATTCCATTCAATTCCTCACGAATACATTCAATCGAGGGGTCCCTCACTGACCAAAATTTGAATGCTCAATTGCCCCTTCGAGAAAAAATTCCTCTTATTTCCCTAAAAATTGACTTCATTACTTCTAATTGTCCCTTCATTTCTTTTTAATTCCCCTCATTGCCTCTCATTTCCTTTCTCTCATTGTCTTCTCATTCCTCCTCACTGCCCCTTCATTTTTTTCACACTTAAATTATTTAAACAACTATTCTCAAGATCAAAAGGTAGAATTCCCTCCGCAGTTTCGTGAAAAAATATTTTATGAAGTACCTTCATGAAAATATGCGTTATTTATTACGTCTATGAAGAACATGGAAACAAAATAACAATGGTATACGAGAATTCATACCACCATTGATTGAAAAGAATATTAATTTGTCATAATAATAACTAAAATGAAATATAAGCGTCTATCGACATAGAATATTATATATAAATTTCTAGAAAAACAGTTTTTGATTATAAATTGAAGATATTACATTTATAAAAAAGCAAATGAAGACCTTTTCTTCATATATAAATTTTCTCTAGAATGCTCTATATTTTTCACATGCTGATAAGATCTATTTTCGTCGAATGAGACGGCCCCATCCAGGAAAAGACCAAAAAAATAACATTTTTCTACCACTTGAAATTTTTCTTCAGTGATGTGATGGTGAATTGCACTACAACTCTTGTACCTGAGCTTCTTCCTCAGAAGTTTCATTTGAACTTCACTTGAGGTATATTTCTCGGTATAATTCAATATAACCAATTATACTTATATTTTATATAAGTAAGTAGATATTTATGTGTCTGACTATAGGAGGTTTCCCAACTGAACATCAGAAATAACTTCAGTGTTTCGAGTAGAAAGCCAAGTATGGGAGTGCTGTATACTGCCTTCAATGGAAGCATATTTGAAAACAATGAAAATTCAAATGTAAAAATTATTAAATTTATTAGAAAAAACACTTTGTATAAAAACCAACATTCAAACATAAAATAACAAAATAAATTATTAAATTAGGAACTTATTCCATCACATTGATATCTATAATTGTAAAATATAAAAATATATATATGTTATGAAAAAAAAAATAAACATACCTATCAACGATATCAACGAGGCTATAAAGGTTATTAGGAAAATAAAATTAATGAAATCAAAAGGAACTCTTTTTCAAAATGAAACATCAAAGTAAACTGAGGAGCAATATGCTGAAGTAATAAAATCTCTAACAAAGTAGACCGATTTTTTAAAATTAGTGAAAGATCTTTCAATATCATTGAGGACACACCGTGGTATTTTGAACGGATCCGTTCCTTCAATTTTGATAGGGCCGTAGATGAAACAATTTCTTTCACATTCTGAATGTCCTCATTTCTAGGCCATACAAAATTTGTAAGATCCCGCTTTAAAAAGTTAAACTTGTATGAATTTGTATGACATAATATTTTTTTGTATCTATAATTATTTGATTCAATTCGGTGCTAACGGGTCGAGGATCGGGTACATTTTTCGATGAATCATCTTTCAATTCCGTTGTCTCTTCGGATTGACTACCATCAGAAAATTCGTCGTACCACTTTCTTTTAGCCGAGAATTTTCCTTTCTTCAATTTTTTCTGAAATTCTCTCGTTTGTTATCCTCACAACAGTCATGATAAAGTAAAAAAAAACATGGGTAATATCCTTGTGAAAATTATTGTCTCAAAAACATAGATTAATTAATAAAAAACTTACCCTGAAACAGTTGCTTGAACACCGTCGATCACACATAAACAAATATTATTTTTTGCCCGATAGAACGAATTTTGTTAGTTACCGAGTTCGTTGCTAAATCTGTACATCATTTTTACTGGTTACTAAGGTAAACAGAACGGTAATGATTGAATATTCTTTGAAATAATGAAATAACACAAACAATTTGAATTCAGTTCATTTAATATTGATAGTTAAAGTACAATTTCTACAATTGCTCATGGAAATACCACTGGATTGAGTAGCCGAATTCACAGAAACCTCTGCTGAATTCAACATTTCATGTTGCAACTCACTACGTTCCGTACTATGCAAAAGTTTTTCAGCAAAGTCTAGTTTATTTTCCAGCGAATCCTCAACGTAACTTTCAGCCACAGTCGAAGACCGCCATCCACCGTGTCGTTTTAGTCCTAATACATCTACTCCCTTATTAGCTAATGAGGTGGCCGAAGTGCGTCTAAAAGTGTGGCCAGTATAGGCATTTGGATTTTATTAATTCAAAAAGGTTGCAATTTTTGACGGCCAACTTCCAATTGTCCCTTTGCCTATTACTTGATTACTGCATTTTTCGTTTTGATATCTCAAAAATAAATGCCCGCTCTTCGCATTTTGTGGACGCAGACGGAAATATTTTCTATATATTTCCACGTAATTGATATCATTATCTCGATCGATGCGACGACTGTGAATGTTCTCTGAATGTTGATTTTTGTGTTGGGAATTTTCACGATTAAAAATGATTCCCGCTCTTCTATGTCCCTGACGCTCATATTGTACAACTCTTCTCCTCACATGCCCCTGATATACCTAATATCATTCCCCTCTGAAAGGACATAATTAGTTTATAAAGCACTATTGTATGAATAAAAGCACACCTTAATAATTAAAAACATATCATCTGGTGCTTCTTTCAAAAATTTATTAATTTCTTCTCTTGTAAAAACAGCAGATTTTTTGGGTTTGTAACCAATAGATTTTCTTTTGAGGAATGCAATAAGCGTTGCAAACTTGGATATGTCAATTCCGTCATTCAGAAATATTTTGCTCTTCAGCATTGAATATTCCGCCCAAAGACTTCCAAGCGATCTCAGCTTTTCGATGCTTCGATCAAAATAGGCCAGTAACACTTTTTCATTGATTTGGCTGCCTTTAGTCTGAATCCATTCCTTGAAAGTATTGTATGTACTCTCGTAGTGGATTTTAGATTTCTCAGAAATAACTGAAGAACGGCCGATTTCCCAGGCTGTTTGAATTTCATTATCTTACGAAGATTCTCTATCGCCCATTTTTTAACGCTATTTAATTCAATTGATTATTGTCACTTTGACAATCTACTAAGTTTTCATCACCAAGACAACGCCTTATATTATATTCCTACACAGCATTGATGAAGCCACGAATAAATGAATTTGTCAGATAATTATTTTGTACATTGAGTAAAAATTGTGTCTATCGTGCAAAAAACGCCATAAGTATCTCGAACGTCAAGGACGGCCGATCTCAGACAATTGTCTTCGATCGGTAAAATGCCCTTACCGTTCTCTATACTTAATATACTATTATAGGTTATGTCTAAACGATCGTGAGGTAACGCGTAAGTTTTAAAATCATCCTTCTGCGCATGTTCATTTCCGTTCAATTCCATCCATTTCCATTACAATTCCGTTCAATTCCATCGAGTTCCAATGAAATTCCGCTCAATTCCACTCAATGCCATTCAATTCCCGAATAATACCTTTCAATTCCATGTAATTCCGTGTAATTCCGTGCAATTCACTCACAATTCCGAAATTTTGTACACTAAAATTCCACAGTGAAAGACCCCTCGCACTCCTCCGTTATGTAGAGAATAGGGTTCAAGCTATTTGGATGCAAATTTCTCCATTAGGGATTTCCTGTGTGATGCAGTTATAACTCGTTCGGCTCATGACAAAAAATGCACATCTACGACGGGATCAGCGAGACTGCTAGATGTCCTCAGAAGGAATATAGTTTCTCCATTAACAGATCCTCTTTTGAATGGAAACAGTACGAAATCCTTCAAGAGATAACAATGAGTGTTGGGAGAATTTTCATTCAAATGGTACGAGAGGAGCTCAAATTAAAACTCAAGGTCATATTCAGTGCTCTCGAGGGTCATGTTCAGTGCTCTCGTGCCTCTGCAATTTTTGGGTTATAATGTAAGTTTTCTTCGTTTTCGAAGAGGAAAATGAATTCAGTAAGGCAGGTTAGGCCACAACTTTGTGCCTGTGAGGTTCATTCTATAGGGTGTTTCAAAAAAAGGTGACCCTCTCTAGGATAGATAGAAAAATGAAAAATAATACCAAGCGATTTCAAACATCATTCAAATTTACAACAAAAAAATACTCTTGATGAAACTCGATAGTGTGCACCGTTTTCGGAATATTTTGAATTCAAAATTATGAAGTAATAATCGAGGCTGGTATAAAGTAATGATGAATGTATTAATTGAACAAAAAATCACCAGAAAATTTGTGGGTGTTCAAAATGTACTCGGTTCTCATAAATACACAGTTTTTCTTAAAAATCCATTAATCTTCTTAACGCTTGGGAGTCACCTATGAGGTCATTCTGTACTTCAAGTCATGAGGTGAATAAACCCCTGTTGCATAAATTTTTTCTTCAAAGTTCGACCAGATGTGTAATCCAAAGAATTGACTGAGGAGGCCAATGAATCGGAGCTTTTGCACCTCGACCAATCCATGGATTCGGAACATGATTACTCAACCGATTACGACACCTTCTATCAATGTGGCGTAGAGCTCCATCGTGCTTGATAATTAATAATGATTTAGGACCTTATCAATAATTTATACTAGCATCGGTTATTGATTCATAATTTGCAATTCAAAATATTCCGAAAACGGTGCACAGTATCGAGTTTCATCAAGTGTACTTTCTTGGTGTAAAATTGAATGGTGTTTAAGATCGCTCAAAATATAGCTTGATAAATCTAATTTCAAAAAAGTTATGTTCAATACAACTTGGTACGAACCGTGTAACTAGCTCTCTATGAGTGTCAGACATTAAAACACATTCATCAGATGTATCAGCTTCCAAAACATATTCGTATAAAATTTCATCACAATGTTACCAGTGGTTTTGGCAGAATGGTAAAAAAATATGAATATTTTTTTCTTTTTCAACGCCTGTAACTTGGTTACGGATGGCGAAGAAACAATCCCATTTTTCATATAGGGGCCCTATTATCGCTGGTTTCATTATTGAAAATTTGGTAAAATAGCATATCCATAAACCTTGTACAAACAAAAAAAGGATCAATAAATTTTTGTTATTGTTATCTTCAATTCCGTTAGATGTTTTTGAGAAACAGAATTTTATACTCATGTTTCCAACTTCGCTGAGTCCTAAATCCTCTTCAAGGGCGTTGCCCCCCTAAACTTCTATACAATTGAAAGATTATGTTAAGCCACGTTTCGTCGAAAAACGGATTCGTTCAAAATAACGACCACAAATGAAATTTCACCACACATTCACCACCTAAACTTCACCATTATTATACAGTCCGTGGAAGACTGAAATTCGAGGGAGCAAATGGCAAATAGTGTTCAACATAACTTCTTTCAGACCAAACTGAACACCTGCTAAATTTATTCCTCTTTATATTTATTATTATTATGGCTTCAACTTCGCCTCTCTCACAATTCCTTCTCCCGCATTTCGAGGGCGAGTTAACCCGGTGCTTTCTGAATGTCGTCGTTGCCGGAGTTTTCCATGTCATTTTCCTTAATCAGGAAATTCATAACTCAAAAGTTTTAATTTCGGGACTCGCCGAACGAATGTAAATATTTATGAGACCTTGGTTCGCCTCTTGCTATCTTCCCTTGTTCTTTTGGAGTTGTTGGGAGCGATTTTCACTCGAGTGTTTCATTTGTCTGGGTGGAGTAGTTCGACCTATAGCTTGGCAAATGATGCCTGGAAGTTTTCCTTGATTAACTTGTCTGCGACGAGAGGATGGATGATATCTTACCATTTTAAGCGGCTTATGTGTTTTCAATTACTGGAGGTCTTGCAAAAAATTAAGATATCTCAGTTACATCTTTCAGCGTGTTATGAAATGGTTATTTGATCAACTACACTGCGCAGAAAAATTGACGCACATTCTCAAAATCTCAATTTTAATGAAAGTTAACTCTACATTTACTTCATTACTTATTTTTAATGTTCTCTTGGGAAGGTTTTGAACGAAACAATGTGAAAGAAGAGAAATGAACAATTTTCAAAATACTGAAATGGTGATAAGTGATTTAATACCTGGTATTTCCACTCCTTGCTTTAATTACAGCTCGGCAACGACGGCTCATACTCAAAATGTTCTGATCTAATCCTTCCCAGATTTCTCCGAGTTGGATTCGTAAGTCATTGAGAGTAGCTGGATGATTTTCTGAACTTCTCAGCCTTCTATTGAGGTTATCCCAAACCTGCTCAATCGGATTGAGATCTGGCCATTCCATTCGAGAGACTTCAACCTCTTCAAGGTACTCCTGAACGATGCGCGCACTATGGGGTCTGGCATTATCGTCCATAAAAATGAAATTTTCACCAATGTATGGGGCAAATGGCACTACATGCTCTTCAAGAATATTCCTTTTATACTTATCAGCATTCATAGCTCCATTATCAACGACCACTAGGTCTGTGCGAGCAGTCAAAAAGATTCCACCCCATACCATAATCGATCCTCCCTCAAAACCAGTAGTATTCAGGAAATTGCACTGAGCATATCTTTCATGTGGACGTCTGTATACAAGGAAATGTCGATCACAATGGTAGAGGCAGAATCTAGACTCATCTGTAAAGAGATTTCTTATTATCTGAGTGCTAATTTGCACCCCATGAGTTTGCTCAAGCTGATTTTTGAAGGAGGCGA
This sequence comes from Hippodamia convergens, assembly GCA_038502775.1. Lineage (NCBI taxonomy): Eukaryota > Metazoa > Arthropoda > Insecta > Coleoptera > Coccinellidae > Hippodamia > Hippodamia convergens. Next base: position 47,003,912 of record CM076614.1, read on the forward strand.
GCGGTTGCAAACCGTTGTCTCAACGAAGAAACTCTCAAGTAACGTTCTTGAATGGCAGTTGTTACCCGTGGTCTACCCTGTCCTGGTCTTCGGACATTCATACCTGTCTCCCTGAATCGCTGCAACATTCTGGACACACTTGTATGGGAAACTCCAAACCTTTCTGCAATTCTTGTGTATGTTCACCCTTTGCTCGCAAAACTACCGCTTGGGCACATTCCTCTTGGGTCAGATTGCGTGTTTCGCTTTGCATAGCGATCGAGTGTAGAAAATCAAACGAAAGAAAAACCATTGATCACTAGAATTGATCGAGAACAACTGATTTTAGAATGGAGCCAATACATTCAAAATCTGATAATATCATCTTTTTTTATTCCTGCTGGGAAAAAACATGTGTATTGAAGAAAAACGTTGAAAGTGGATAACATATGTATGCATAATTTTGATCAAAATAATTATCATTGAGAACACCTTCAGTTGTAGAATAAATTTGAGATTTCCATAATGTGCATTAATTTTTTTGCGCAGTGTAGTTTATTAATAACAGCGATTAATGGTCGTGATATTTTAACATGCGAGCAGAGCGAGTGCCTTAATAATTCGAGACTATTTTGCATAATAGATACATTGGACATAGTATTAATTTCTATTTTCATAGAAAATGCAGTTTCAGGTTTCAGTAGAGCTGTGACATTACCTGATTGCTTCTGAATTCTTTATGTTGGGTTGCCCATGAGAATCATACATTAAAATGGGAGAAATCATACAATAAAAAGGGTCATTAAGGATCAATTCAATTTCAAGGTATAACGTCTAATTTGCTCCTCTTCACTTTTGGTTCTCGATTGGATGTCATGCCAAATCTTAAGAAATTTTATTAAGATTATATGTAATATAAATATATGGGCAAATTTGCATTCCTTTATTAAATCTTTCAATTGTTTGTCTCACCCAGGGTTGCATTTGAAATGTTTGTGATATTCTTCCACATTGATATCGCGTCCTTCTGGGTGAGAGTCGACGAAAATTTTTCTTTTCATTGAAAATGGGAACGGATAAATTCTATTCAAAGATTTTTTCGTTGTCACGAAATAAGTTTATTTCTCTTTTCCGTTATTTTGAACGTGCGACAAAACTCGTTTTTCACAACGAAATTATTTTTGATTGAAACGAAACCAAAACTAAATAATATAATTTGACTCATTGTCGAAATTCATACATTCATTGTTAGTAGATCTATGATCAGAACACACATAGTTCGATGAATTTCAACATGATGCTAAGTTGGCATCGGTGGTTCACGTCACGTATAGGTTTATCGAACGAGTGATCTCGAGAAATCTCACCTCGATTCGTCCATATTAAAGATCATAGATGCTCACGATCGAAAAAATTTGCGAATGGTTCAGCATAGCAGCCCTGAGGTGAGTTTCTGTATCTTTCGCTTTCATAGTAAACTAATACGAAAACGTAACGCAGAGAATCGAAAGCGTAGGGAATCCCTATTGAGTATCTCACTTTATTTCTATTGCTCCGTTGGACACTACAGTCACGTGTTTAAAATCAAGAAAACTATCACTTCGATTGATCCGCTTTGACGATACAGAATCCCACCACTGTTTCGCTCGTCTAATCCTAAACATAATACAAATATGCCGCCACAGACCTGCCTTCAGAGCCTTTGTCAGGTGGTTTTTGAACTTAAAGGTCTCTGCTTTGTGTATCAGGACTAATTTGAAATTTGACAGTTTAGCTAATCTTGACCACGAGATGCAGGTCTCCGCCTGCGTGCGGCAGTTTATTCCTTTGCGGGTCGCAACATCGTATGAATTTAGTGCAGTAGAGTTATAGGTATAGCGATCTTCTAAGTCATCGTTTTTACGGAAAAATATATCCGGAATAATGAATATTACATTCATGAACCATAAAATTTTAATTCCATTTTTCCAAGATGTTTCTTGAGGAATTCAATTTCATTCTTATGAAATGCGTAATTTCAGAATTGTTTTTTTTTCAGAAGCAGCATTGAATAACGGTATACGAGCAATCACATGTCAGTAAAAGTAACGACTTATAACAATATAATGTAGATATAATGTCTTCGAGTACATAATTTTCTGAAAGATCCTGTTATACGACAATTATATCAATTTCAAGCCATTCTTCAATGGATCAATGGATTCGAAAAATATTCATTCCATTCTTAATTATTTCATATGATGCTAAAGATTTTTTTGAAGGTCCAAGCAAGGGCGGATGCGGCTGTTGAATCAACGTAGCGTCATATGTTTTTTCTGAAGAAGTGATGAATAGTCCTCATGAAACAAATATATTAATTGCCTTATTTTGTTTTCTCTAATAAATAATTGATAATACTCTTTCTGTTCACTCTTTTGTTAATTTTTCTTTATCTTCTGAATTAATCGACAAAAAACTAGATTTTCAAGTATTCAGCTACTATTAGACTAGTTTGAAAACAGGAATGTCTGATTGAATGAAATGGAATCATGAAAACGTTCGTATTTTCAGTTTAACTCAAATACCTCAGTAGGTTTATCAAAACTGATACAAATTGGTTTGAAACTCGGTTGAAATCAAACTCGAATTTTATCGATACCCGATTCATCGGATATCATCGGGTTCATAACTGCTTATTCATAAGTCCCTATCGAATTTACGACAAAAATACATCCGAACAAAAAGAAAGCTGATGATATTTCCTAGAGAAACAGTTTCTAGTCAGTTTTTGATAAAAACCAACCGTTTCGTCATAATCTTGCCTTCAATTCGAACGTATGTGAATTTTTCAAAATGTGGCCCTTGGGTTACGTGAAGTTGGACAGCCCTGATATACGGCATATTTGTTGACTCAAAACAATCTTTGGAAACCTTTATTTCCAGAAGTAAAACACTGAGACTAGTTTCATTGAATTTTCTTCAAACACTAGCATCTATGAAAAAAAAATTGAATCGAGTACGATGACCATCGTTATTTTCTATACATAATATATAACCATCCGATATTTCGAATAAATACTTTTTCATGAATTCCAGATTGGAAAATCGAGGTCTATAATTTCGCCTCTCCTTCGAGAGAGGAAATGATAAACCTCTACGTTTTGAGATAGTATATATGTTTTGTCCCCTTAATCGTATGGCACGAGTGTGTCTAGTTGTGTCATAGCCTGTTATAAAAATACTTCTCGCTATAGTAAAAATCGTCATTACAACGAGCGAGAAATTGTTATTACGTCGTCATTAGAATCTAAGCTTTATATCTCGAGGCTTATATTCCTCGTCTATCTTACATTTATTTCGCCAGTTATACGATGACCCTACAGAAGTTATTGCCCATATCTCCGACGATAGCACAGTCAGTTTAACGGCCACGTTTTATTTTCACATAATAAAATAAAATTTCAGTGATATAGATACGATCTCATCGAAAGAACAGCGTATCGTACTGAAAATTCCAGATTTTCGTATCGAATATGCGTCGTATATTCGATAATAAAATTCCAGATGCAATATGATGAGGTTTGGATATGAATCGATTTCGAAATCTTCGGTGGATTAGGTAGACGAAATCCTTCATCTCAGTTGACGCTTTTTACACCTTTTACTATAGGAGCTACCATATACCTAGTCAACGTTAGTTCGGCTTGATGGAATCTCCTGGAGCAAAATTTATCATGGAATCTCTAAGGAAAAGAGTGATTATGTACTTTTTTGTATAGGGTAATGGTATTCTTGTATTAGTTTCCTTCATTTGTTATGTTCGTGTTGTAAAGTCTAAGTATTCGTTGTTCCATTATTGATGTGGTAATTTTTATCAGTATAACAAGAAGAAAACAATTACTTTTAATTATAATGTATACATAGACTATGCAACACGAACATAACACAGAAAAAGGAAGAAACTAAAACATTAATAATAATACTAGAGTTAAACTAAAATGACGAGTATGCTCACTCCCGCCACTTATATGCCTGATCGACAATGACATTGAAATGAATTTCAGGATAGATTCTACCCTGAGTTGAACAGTGTCGTGGGTGAAATATGGGGCGAGTGATACCGGAGAAAGTAGCCTAGCTACAACTCTGATTATTTGTTCAGAGACACTTGATGAATTCCGTAATGTCAACAAAATGATAGAATAGTGTTAAACGTCATTCACATTCCGAGAGTTTTGTCTTATTTGAGCAGATTTTCATTAAGTTCACAATATTGAGGTTGATTGGTACTCTGAAAATATTTGCGTCGCAGTAATACCAATGGAGAATGAACAGAAGAAATTTTGAAGGCCTGCTGTACTGGTGGATGTGAATGCAATAGCTACAATTCGACGGTGCACTCTTATTAGTTTTCTTCATCCCCGAAAGGTATATTCATCAGAACAATTGGTACGACACAAACATATACAATTTTTCCTTCATTCATTCCTTCTTTCATTCGGTATTTTTGTTGAAAAAAAAATATTTTCAAGAAAATATTCGAACGGGTTTCACACTGGAGAAATGATTATGAGGAGTTTGAAAATTCTTATAGCCATATGCGTATACGTATACACGAATATGTTGACTGTTCTCTGATCACTCACATGTATCTTGAAATATCTTGTGGAGAAGTTGGAATGAAAGAACAAGGAATTGAGGAAAAACATGCCGGCATTTCGAAGAAGAATTCGAAACTGAAAGCTATTTCATATATTTTTCTTCATCAATAGGAAATTTATGCAAGGGCGAACCCAGGATTATATTCGAAACTGTAAGCTATTTCTTATATTCAAATAAATTTTTTTCAGTGTGTGAAAAGTGAAACAAAATGGACTTGATCAATATTTTCAATTTGGCAATATTATATTAGCCAATGCAATATTACACAAAAATCGACTACGCCCATGTCTGCATCCCAATCAGTCGACTTCAAGGTCATTGAACGCGAATTGAATTTATGAATGAAAAAAGGGAGTGTAACTACTCGTTATTTTAGTTTTACTATGCTAATACCCTACACAAAATACTTATCCCATGAAATCACAAAAATATTGAAACAACCCAAAATAGAATTAGTCCACAATCCTCGGAATCAAATTATTGAGAATGGGGGCAAACTAAAAGCTTCAACGCCAAAATCTAAGGAGTCGAATGTAGTGTATAGCATTCCATACAAAGACTGTGACAGACAATACATCGGCCAAATATCACAAAGATTACATGACAGAATCATTTATATACCAAGAACTCTTAATAAACATTAAAACCCAATTCGATTTCGAGGAGACAAAAACACTGACAACTGAACCGAAAACTAAACAAAGAGGAAGATGAGAAATGATACACATACAATCAAGACTAAAAAATACAATCAACGATAGACAAAACGTGAATCAACTGAGTCAATTTTATGAACCACTGCTCACAAGACCACCACTCAAAAAAGAAAAACAAGACAAAACCTAAAAACATGGAGGACCGACTTTGACATAAATGATGAAAAATTAAAGGTGAGAAACATTTTATTTTAACTCATTTGTGGAAAAATGAACTTTCATTATGTAGCATAATTTGAAGCATTGTACTTTTAACAGGTTCGATTATTTCAGGTCCCATTTTATAATTTTCCTCCTGAAGAAGGAGATTGTCTTCGAAAGATCTAATTGATGCATATTAAATTGATATATTTATTTATTCTTATGAATTGGAGAGCTGAAATAATAAAATAAATGTTGAAAGAAAAAGTACGTAAGCTGAGGTAAAAAAAACGGGGTACCAAAACATTCGTCGTATGATACTATAGTATCATACTATAGTATCATACGATACTATCATCATTAGTATCATACGATGCTATAGAGCCAGGGGAGAAAAACCTCAGCCGAAAAAACCTGTCTCCTCGTAAAAAAAAAATAAAATAAAATTGTTGTATCTGAATATTTTATATTGAAAGACATCACGGAACGGCTCTTCGGAAAAAGGATTTCCAAACACAAACTCCAACCTGAAAAAAAAGACAGAACAGCAAGAGAATGAAATTTATACTTCAACAAATTGATCTAAAATTTTCACCCCATTGCAAAAATAAATTTGATACATTGTGTATGGCTCTAATGCCATATTGAAATTTATAAATCGAACAATTAATTATATGAATCAACGTTTCGACAATCCAAATAAAACATCCAAATCATTTTTTTTTATTAATTTATATACATATACTTCAGAGCAAAAAAAAACATGATTCTTCAAGTTTTTCATCTGGTAAAACAAAAACAGGGCTAGCTGAATTAATTTAGCTAGGCGTAGAGTTCTTGTGGACATAATGAACCGTGAAAGGCACTCTCAGCATCAAAAGAATCTTTTTTGTTGCATTTTCAAATGCAGGTGACAAGAAGAAATTTTTTTTTTCGAAAAAGTGATGAATAGCCTTTGAAGGAGATTCATTCAAGTTCTTGAAACCCAACTTCAACTTTCTGTGCGAGATTTTGGAGCTGGGGATGGGAAAGTCGAGTGTACTATTCCACATGTGCTATCCACCCTACTCTACCGTTATTAGCACGACCTGTTTACATCGTGCTAGTAGGAGGATAGTTAGTACTCGAGCACTGTACTCTACCATTTACTCTACCAATGTAAACGGCACTTGAGGGTCGGTGACTCACCCAACAAATTCTTATCTTAGTTATCTTAGTTTCCATGATGTTGTTTATATAATGAAGCATTTCCCTTAAGCTTTCAGTTTGTTTCTATATGAGTCAGTTTCACAAAACTTTGATTGTGCGAATAAAAAACCTTACGTAAATTCGAACCAATCGAACCACTCCTTTTGGAACTTCAACGAATCGCAGTGGCTCCAATTAATTTGACGGTACAATCAATGTTTTGTAAAACCGACCTTAACGGCCGGTTTCCGGAAGGCCGATCAAACCGTATGTCAACTGACACAACGTTCAACTTGACATCGATGTCAAATCAATTGGGGTTGCTGAAAGGATTTTTAGGGCAAAATTAACTAATCTCTGATCATTATGATTTGACATGAGGTTACCCTGTTTGGAGGCTATCGAACCACAGAATCTGCTAAAATAAACAATATTATCTGATCGAACAGGTTAGAATTTTGAATTTCTCATTTTCATCATGTGCGTGTAGCCTAGTGGATAGGGCTCTGGACTCCGACCCGGCAACCCGGCAAGTCGGGGTTCGAGTCTCCGCCAGGGAAGAAATTTTCTGGTATGGAGAACGCGCCGAACCATTCACTGTTGGGTAAACAATTAACAGTGCTGTGCCTAAGGTGGCGTCGGGACACAGTAACAAAGCCTACACAGAACACACCCGTCATTCTAACTCGCACAAGCTTTAAGTAGCTTCTGAGGGGTTTCACTGAAACCTAGAATGCATGGAAATACATACATACATACATACATACATATTTTGAATTTAGTATTCAGTTTGCGATTATTTCGAGTTTGTTTTATTCAAAATGAGTTCAAGTGGCCGAAATTTCATTGAAGGAGAAAGGTGCAGACACTCGGATCTAGTTCAGTAGTAAGTATTTGTAAAATTGTTAATAATTTCTCCATACATAGTTCAAGGCAAACATTACGATAAACAATAGTATAATATAACATGTTCGCGAGCATGTTCGTATACATTTAATAGAGTACATATTTTTTTTCAGTTGAAAAGCAAGTCGACGAACGCAGTATATCAATTGCAGAACAAGATGAAAAATGAGTAATCCTAATTACAAGAGACATCAACAGTGCCAAGAACTCAAAAGAAACTTCACACTGCCCAGCTAAATTCAAAAAGGGCAAATGTTGCAAATGAAAAGGAGTACGTAAACTAGTTTTGTTCGGATAACTAAATAATATATCTTTATTCATATTATGAATTTCTAAACAATTTTAGAGTGCCTATAATAGAAATTTTATCCAACAGAATTTCCATTAGAATCTGAATGAACTTTGCAATACTCAATTTAAAAATTTTCATAAAGCAATGCATCGAACATGACCCACCCATCTAATACAATACAGTAAAAGGCTTATCCACCTCATTTTATATTTAATTCCAGGTTAAGAAATATCTGCAGACAGGGAAAATGACTCAAATGACGATCCAGGAACATCACAAAAAAAAAACTATTTAGATGTAAGTTCAGTGGATATTATTTTTATTGTAGTTGAAAGACTTCGGTCAATGGCCTTTTGACTCCGTCAACAAAGAATTGATATTATTTTTATAGATTTTCTTGTTTCAGAACCTCTGACCTGCTTGAGTTAATAAATATGGTGAAGGAATTGAAAAAGGACAAAAACATTGATAAGGTTTTTATGCATGCTTTAATTCTCTGGATTGAAATAGTACAATAAACCACAGTTACTACTATTACTGATCTTTATTTTTAGGAAGATTTTCTAGCAACAGGTAACTCTGGCTGAGTACAAACAGTAGGTGCAAAAATGTTGGCTGTATCAGGGGAGCATATTTAGCCACTGGTCAACAAGTATGACAGCTCTTTGAGCTACTATTATATTGGTATTTGCATATATTCAAACTGATTATACTCATATTATGATCCTCGTTTCATAATTTCCTAGTTTCTATTGCTTTATATTTATTTAAGATGGCATTGATGAAGACTTACAAATATGAGTGCAGTGTCGTGATAATGAAGTTATACGACATCGCCCACATTTTTTCTTCTCGACAAATGGCTACAATTAAGAGAACAAAGTCCTGAAGGAAGAAATAAAAATCTTTATTATTGAAGGGAACTGAAGAATGCCTATACCGAGGAAGAAAAACTCAGTTACAAGAAAAGTAGCTTGTTTTGAAAAAAAACACATTCCAATATACATATTTAGAAATTAAAATCAAACAAAAAGAATATTATAATCATTTCAATAAATAAATGATCAATTTATTAATGTTTGGTATATTTAAAATATTATAATGAATACCCTTGTTAAATCCTTCAAGTTACCACAATATTTCAATCTCTACTCAATCATAAATTGTTTACAAGTATGAAATTATCTTAATAGGTTTTTTTGATATTTTTCTGTGTATCAATGAAATCATTATTAAACATTAATTCATTTCAACTTTCATCACACATCAAGATGTTAATTCACACTGCATTTCTACTTCGTTTATTGTATAGTGGTGGATTTTCTTGGCTTCCGTTGGAGTCCACTACTACCTCAGTTATTAATGATTATACATACGAGTTAACACAGTGGATTATCTCACCAATATGTTTTCATCATCTTTTACAATTATATCCTATATTTTCAAGTTCGCATCACAAATGGCCTGAACATTTGGAAAAAATCTCCCTTCCTATTTTAATATGTGTACAGTCTAGAGCTCCAATAACATTGGATATATATATATATATTCTTATATATATATTCTTATGAAAAAGAGAGCTAAAATAATACATTAAATGTTGAAACATTGGATAATGAATGGATATAATTCAGATTAATTCCTATTGCGTTATTCCTGTGTTCTGGGGAGATGATAATCTACAGCCAGATAATAAAATCACAAATTGTTTCAAAAAATAAATATTCTTTTTGGAGGAAATATTATTATTGTCACTATGCCTAATTATTGTTATACAGTCCCATTAACCCATACAATTAAGATTTCCGTGGAAACTACGATGATTAACCACGTCTCTACCGAGTTAATTCACCGAACATCACCGATTAGTTGACCACCTCTTTGACATTAGTTTGACCACTGATTTAGCCTTAACATGCGTTTCACAAACCCAAAAGTGCGGTTGACGTACAATTTACCTGCAATATTTGACCACTCTGTCAACTGACAGGCTGATCAGGTTAAAGTAGTTAACCATACTTTCTGCAACTCAAATGGCACTTGACCAGGGATTTGACAGCTGATTAGTTAATTTTTACGTTGATCGGCCTTTCAGAAACTGCCCGTAAGTCTATCAGACACAAATAAAAATTTTTCCCAATCGAAAATATATATCATCCTTTGTAGTTCTCTGAAATGAGTTCTTATGGATATGCAATTTGTCGACGGTTAGTATTCCACAGTTGAATTTCTTCGTGAACTACAGATTCAACATATTGAGTCTATTATTACGTGATTGCATCAATTAACATTCTTTTCGAGAGAAAAGTATTAGATCTTGAATGAAATATCCGAAAAAGATTATATCGGGAAACAAATTCTCAGAATATTCGTAAAGAGAAAAAGAGGATCGAAAGGGATCAGATATTTAACAATTTTCAACTTATAAGAGATCCCTATCTATAACAAGGTAAATCCAGACAAACCTTTGTTTTGAAAAACGAAATTATTCCATACAGATCGCAGGGCGTCCACTCCGGAAGAAGTTATGGTTTCTGTTCCTGACATATTAATTTAGATTCAATTAAATGATATCGAAAATTCTATACAGATAAAAACCGTTATCTTGTTATAATAAATAAGTAGGGATATTTTATTATTTGCACGAACAATAAAACTCAAAATATATTGTGTGTTTTTACGTTTCTATCGAAATTGAATTATGCCATTTTGAGGGTCCGTTCATGCTCCCCAGATTGAACCCAATATTTTGATGATGTTGTTTATACTAAGACGGCAATAAAGTTCCGATGAAACATGAAACAAATGATGATATGATACAATGGACATTTTCAGTACTTTAACATTTGTAATTATAAATTGTAGTTAAAAACGGTATCAAGCATTTATTCATAAATTTTTTTTCGAAGTACTCGTTCCATACATCGTATAGAACATTTTTGTATGACTTCAGAGGTTGATAAAAAGAATATTTTAACCGATCTATCAGAAAAATTCATTCACTGCTTACGAAGTACTCTCGTACAACCAGAATTATGTCATCGGCAACATAGCAAAGCGCTGACAAAACAAACATACAGTTTGTACCAAAGTCTTCTTTGACCTCATCTCAACTAAAGCTCTGGTTGTTTGAATCTGATTTTGATTTTTGGTGCTTTCAATGAATATTTTCTTGAATAACCAAAATAAAATATTACAAAATATTTTCGAACCTAGTTTCGGCATTCAGAAATGATTCCATATCGCAGTAGGAGACGAGTTTGTTAAGGGTCAGAGAGAAATAAGCAGACATATTGATATTGTTGACATGAAAATTCTGAGCTTCCTCATAATAAATCTGCACTAACGTCAGTTTTGTGTTCGTATTTTTGGTCTGTTATTTTCCATTCTTTGTATTTTACCAGGTCAAGACTTTTCAACCAGATTAAAGTTTGGTATCCCCGGTTTCATACACCAAAACACGTAACGGATTATTTGAAATAAAAGGTTTCATCAACAGAAGTGTTTTCAAAACTTTTCATTTTGTCTCATGCTCAGAGCTCCAAAATGTAATTTTATGAGAATCCTCATAAAACTCTAGCTTTTGATCTCAGCAAGATTTTCATTTCTTCGTTAAACAAAATTACCCCTGAACTGATCAACCAGATGTAAATTGCTTGGAACAAATGCTCTGGAAGAAAGAATCGAACTTTCAGTTCAGAACCTTTCGAATGAAAGTACAAATATTAGGTATCAGATTATGGAAATCTGGTGGAGTTGTGCGTTGTAGTTCCTACACTTCCACTTCTTCTTCTTCTCTCTTGTAATGTCCCTTAGTCCACTTAAATACCCCTTAAGCCAACCAGGGTACATTTGGGTACAATAAGTTATTTTTTATTCTGTATCGACAGTTGCATTTAAAAATACCAAATTGATTGATTTGACAAGAATACATGAATATTCAAACAACAAATTAGGCTGTATTCGTTACTTGCCACATACATACAGTAGGTTAGAATCTTCAACTTTTGCATTTATTTGAACATAAGTTTCCTGATGTAGAAGAAACACCTTTTTACAAACATTTTTTGATATCGCTAGGTTGAAAAAATAGGAGCTGTTGGAAAAAAATTTAATCTCGCATACAATTTTATTGAGGAAAATAATTCCCGGAATATACTTTTTCATTGGTGCGATGAATCTTTTACGAACATAAAATTCACAGTTTTTTCACAATGACCAAAAAATTCCATAAATATACCAGAAAATCATAGAACCCAAGCCAATAGGTATAGAATTCGTATGACCGGTGAAAATAGAGTTTTCTTTATATTTTTGCTGAGTTATTTGATATTCCAACTCCGTAATTATCTGCGATCTCGACAAAATTGGCGTTTTGTCTGATAAAAACTCTCTTCAGAAGAAACATCGACAAAAATTAAGTATTTGCTACGTTAACAGGTCAGTTTGAAGTATTTTGAAATGAGGCCCCGAAGCAGATGTTTTGTACCGTATGGGATAGTTTGACTAAGATTCAATTTTCAGAGATAAAAATCATTCATTCATATAAATAAGAAACGTCACACTGGTTAATTTCAGACCTCGTACGAATTGGAATAAACAAAGATATGATTTCATGTCTGGATGGATATCAGACAAAATATAGGTGATTGAACTGAATTCGTTATTCTATAAAATACAATCAAAGTCGCGAGAAGAATACTTATCGCTACGAAATTAACTCATTTATTGATCACCGAATGGAATTGAAAACACGAGTTTATTCTTGTTTTTGAAATAAATTAATGCTTGCGGAATTTCTATGTGCAGATATCAATAATCCTTGAAATAGACGTAGTCCAAGCTGACACTCTGTTAATAGGCCGTCTACGTGCTACTTTATGAATTGTTAGGCTAGGACCTGAAGGAAGCATTACTGTTGTTGTTTCAACAAGCTGCATGATGTTTTTTATTTAGAATACTATCAATTCTGGAACGACCCCTTACACATAAATGCTTTGATAGTGCGCAATAAGGACCAATAAAATAGTATAATGATACTTTTGCCAAGCCATAACTGTGAGGCTATTCAGACAGAGCGGGATATTATTCGGCTTAATTGCATCTTATACAATATGCAATAATGATAGGAAGCTTTAAGCTATTTAGCTCTTGCTATTAGACCGTTGTTCTGCAGTTGAAAGCAGTAAAATCTTCAATCTACTAAAATATAGAAACATTGCTCTCTTTCTTTCTGGATGTTATAAATTTTCGAAACCGAAGTAGAAAATGTTTCTCTATTTCTGTATCGTAATAAGTTCATTACAGTACTAAAAGTAATGCTGTAATGAAACTCATTACAGCATTGTTTTCAGCTATATTTTTCGTTTTGTGGTTGTCAGTACTGACCTCCGATCCACTCAATTTTCGAATCAAATCAATTCAAATTTCGCAATCTCTCAAATTTCGTTAGTGACACCAACTGCCAAGATACAATACAAAAGTCACTAATCTGAATTTTTATTTGAATTTCGAGAGTTTTCCACAAAACTTGACTGAAATAGGGAAAATATCGTCTAATACTCGTTGCAGAAGGCAATTCCAACACTCATGTTTCGCATTCGTGTTGGAATAGGAGCTCATTCTGCAACTTGTTTTAGAATATACTAGTCTCTATTTCAGTATCGTAATGAGTTCATTACTGACCACCGAATCTATCAATCTGTCAAATTTCGTAAGTCACACCAATTGTCAAGACACAATACGAAAGTCACTAATCTGAATTTTTATTTGAAAATCGAGAGTATTTCACGAAACATGACTCAAATAGAGAAAATATCCCCTAAAACTCGTGGCAGAAGCCAATTCCAACACTCATTTCGCATTCGTGTTGGGATAGGAGCTCATTCTGCAACTTGTTTTAGAATATACTATTCTATACTCTGTTCAAATTTAAGCGAGAGCAATAAAAAGAAACGGAATCGTCTGGTTAAGCTCGTATTGGTCAAACGGTCATAACAACGCTCCCTTCGACCGCCCTAAAAGATTGCCAGGGTCGTACTCGGAACTATGCTCGAAATTGCGGCAAAGTAATTCCAGGAAACACCAGAGTTTTAGAGATTTGGGTCGGAATCTTGCAAGATTTCGACAAAGTAATTCCGGGAAACAACAGATTTGGGTCCTTTTCATTCAGTTGAAACTGAACGATTGTATGAAATCTCCTCGATTCGACTCTGGACGGAAAGTAACTATCCGACGGCCCTCTTTCCTCTGCGCGAACCTTGTTTTATTTCTCTCGCTTAAATTTGAACAGAGTATAGGACTCTGGTGGAACCCAGTAGAGTTGTGTTTTCTTTTGACAGTTATTTCGTTTTATTGTGTGATGATAGAAATAAATACAGAGCATTTCAATAAAAACTAGCCACCCCACATCATTCTGAGAGCGTCGCTTTCATGAAAAGATGAAAATACACTTCAAAAATTTTATAGCAGTGATCAGACTCAGATAATCAAAGTTTTGTGAATTCCATGAATTTTTTGATTATTCACTTATGTATCATACATTTCTGTAGGAGAATCCAACAATACAATTATTCATAGGTATTCCGTTCAAAACATTGGGTGAATGAGCAGAAATACTTCCTACCCCTTTATATGAGTTTCAAGGTGTTTTTTCAATATGTGGGGTGAATAGTTTTCATGGAAATGCTCTGTATATTGTTTCTACATGTGGTGGCTAGGAGGACTGAGCAAATAGAAATTTGTGAACGAGATATTCTTGATAATGGTGTATTTGTTGAAACATTATTTGGGCTGTTTCCATTATCTATGTTGTTGGTTATTACCGACGTTTCGGCAAGCATTCGCCTGCCGTCTTCAGGGTGTTGTTGGTCCTGAGAAGGACCGGTTGTTGCCAAACTTGTTCTGTCTGGACTTGTGCGCTCCATACTTTTTCAATTTCGCAATTACAGTGTGGGGATTCGAACGCGAGTTATCCGAGGTGCAATTTCCGAAATTCCACTCACTCTAACCACTAGTCTACCAAAGCAGGTAATTATTATACGATTTAAGTTATATATTAATTATACTTTTTGTGTTAGAGGTCACCTTGACTTTTTACTACCTGCGCAGTTGGTATGCGCAGTAGGTTATTTTTAGGTCAGGTCTGGTTCATGTTAGGTTAATTGCTTCCTTGGGTCGGGTTCGTCCTCCTCAATTCAGATCTTAGTATGGGCACCCAGACATTCTTTATTTCCAGAGAGGGCGTGCTGATTGGGTTAGGAGTTATTGCCATGAAAGCTGCTTCTTTCAATTTTCTTCTTCTCCATCCCTCTTCCTTTGATATTATGGAAGCTTCATCCCATTTGACGTTGTGGTCCTCGTTCCAAGCGTGTTGAACTAGCCTGGATTTATCTGTTTCTCCCAGTTGAGCTAGTCTTTGGTGCTCTTCGATTCTGACCTTCAGGGGGCGTTTAGTGTCCCCAATGTAGGTTCTGCCGCATTCACATGGTATTTCATAGACGCAATCTTTGGTTCTCTGATTCTCGTTGTCAGGTTTCACCTTCGTGAGTTTTCCCCTGACAGTATCCTTGGTCTTGAATGTTGTTCTCACCTTGTATCTGTTACCAATTCTTCTTATTTTCTCGGATAACCCCTTCCCATATGGTATGACAGAGGTAATCGTTTCGGTCGGCTCATTGTCTGTTGGTTGTTGCCCTACTGCCGCTTCTCTTGGTTCTCTGGCTTTCTGAAGTATCTTCTTGGGGTAGCCGTTTCTCTTGAGGGTTTCTGTTATGTTGTTGAACTCCTCATCACGATCTTCTGGACTAGAGCTAATCTTGGTTGCTCTGTCGTATAAGCATCTGGCTACTCCCAATTTGGTGTTCAGATTGTGGTTGGATTCGAAGTGGAGATATTGGCCCGTGTTTGTTGGTTTTTTGTAGACTGTGGTCTTAGGAATTCCATTCTGTTTATGAACAAGTACATCGAGGAAAGGTAGTCGGTTATTTTCTTCGATTTCCATTGTGAATTTGATTGATTCCTCTATGCTGTTCAGATGTACTAGGAAACTGTCTAGGTTTCCCCCCCATGGCAACACGGGCCAATATCTCCACTTCGAATCCAACCACAATCTGAACACCAAATTGGGAGTAGCCAGATGCTTATACGACAGAGCAACCAAGATTAGCTCTAGTCCAGAAGATCGTGATGAGGAGTTCAACAACATAACAGAAACCCTCAAGAGAAACGGCTACCCCAAGAAGATACTTCAGAAAGCCAGAGAACCAAGAGAAGCGGCAGTAGGGCAACAACCAACAGACAATGAGCCGACCGAAACGATTACCTCTGTCATACCATATGTGAAGGGGTTATCCGAGAAAATAAGAAGAATTGGTAACAGATACAAGGTGAGAACAACATTCAAGACCAAGGATACTGTCAGGGGAAAACTCACGAAGGTGAAACCTGACAACGAGAATCAGAGAACCAAAGATTGCGTCTATGAAATACCATGTGAATGCGGCAGAACCTACATTGGGGAAACTAAACGCCCCCTGAAGGTCAGAATCAAAGAGCACCAAAGACTAGCTCAACTGGGAGAAACAGATAAATCCAGGCTAGTTCAACACGCTTGGAACGAGGACCACAACGTCAAATGGGATGAAGCTTCCATAATATCAAAGGAAGAGGGATGGAGAAGAAGAAAATTGAAAGAAGCAGCTTTCATGGCAATAACTCCTAACCCAATCAGCACGCCCTCTCTGGAAATAAAGAATGTCTGGGTGCCCATACTAAGATCTGAATTGAGGAGGACGAACCCGACCCAAGGAAGCAATTAACCTAACATGAACCAGACCTGACCTAAAAATAACCTACTGCGCATACCAACTGCGCAGGTAGTAAAAAGTCAAGGTGACCTCTAACACAAAAAGTATAATTAATATATAACTTAAATCGTATAATAATTACCTGCTTTGGTAGACTAGTGGTTAGAGTGAGTGGAATTTCGGAAATTGCACCTCGGATAACTCGCGTTCGAATCCCCACACTGTAATTGCGAAATTGAAAAAGTATGGAGCGCACAAGTCCAGACAGAACAAGTTTGGCAACAACCGGTCCTTCTCAGGACCAACAACACCCTGAAGACGGCAGGCGAATGCTTGCCGAAACGTCGGTAATAACCAACAACATAGATAATGGAAACAGCCCAAATAATGTTTCAACAAATAGAAATTTGTTATGAAATTTCAACTTTTGGACCTTTATTTATGACCTGTTTCAATATATTATTCAGGAGTGAACATACTGCTATAACATTTCTGAGATTCAAGAAAATCTTTGATTATAGCTTCAATTCCTCAGGGTCCGTGTCGAAAAAATAATTGTATTAGAGGGAACAAGCCTTCACTTTTGAAAAAAAAGCCACAAATTAGGCTGAGTTTTGATGATGAATGAGGAATCATTCATTGATGTACGATTCGTATTTCTCAGGACCAAATGTTGAGTAACTTTGCAATTAGGTATAGTTTCCTCATCTTGGTTGCTCCCAACCTAAAGTAAAAACCTTACCGCGTGTGCTCACCTTATCGCTGCAGGCGGGTTTGTTTAATGGGAACTAATAGAGGTTCGTTATTGAAATATCTGTTGTAAATTCTGAATCCAGACGGACCCATAGAAAGCCAGCTTCGTATTGCGAATAACCTTCATTACCGCACTGATTTCACGTTTCCAGGCTTTGGCTGTCTGCGATAACCAAGAACACGGTCTCTAACTATTATAAACGTAGGTATTTAAAAGAAAAGTCTCCATCCATGTAGAAGTGTCATTTCCATAAAACAATTTCTGCTTAAAGATAACCATACGTATCGTTATGGAATATTTCAGTTTTCAGTGTTTATTTTCGTAAATGAAACGAAAAGTTGCCATTTCATTTGGGTATTTCTGAGAATTCAATTCTTTAAACCTTGAATCAAATTCAACGATACTTCAGCGAAATTAAAATCACTAGACTTTTCTCAGCTGTTTTTTTATTCATAAATTAAATTGCTCCTTGAATCATAAATCATTTTCGAATCTTCGACCAATCGATTTAAACACTACACAGGCTTAGAATGGTTCTTTACAATGATAAGTACAGTATGCTACAGTTTCTTTCAAGATACATATGAGAATTATTATGTTCATGTTATGTGATTATTTCCTTGCTGCATTCTCAAATATTTTCATATTCCACTTGATTCAAGTCACTATTTGAAGGTTTTTTTAAGGAATTGATTCATTAAAACATCTAATGGCAATCATAATACGATAACGAGAATATCTGAATCTAAATGTTATGTAGATATGCCGATTATGGCAATTGCATGGTTAACTTCAGTTCTTAGTTGAAGCTTATGTAACTAAATACATTATGATTCCTACTTCAATTTCACAAAATATAGCAAGATATCACAACTAGACAAATGATATGCAGGTAAAGTCAGAAATATAAGGCATAAATACACGGTCCAGTTGATAAACTGAATGAAATAACGAAAGACGATCAAGAGAAACCAATGAGTGTAAATAGGGGGTAGAATCGAATCAATTTATCTAGATATAACAACGCAATCTATCGCCGGTATCTTTTCACTCCGATTACTGTTTCAATCAAGAATTATAATCGAAATGAATTTTCTAGCATCTGATTGATTTTATTTGTTACAGGTATGTTTGGAATCCTTTCATGAGTTGATAGAATTATTGATCGGATCAGGTACGTTTAAAGTAATATTTTTGAAATGTATATTCACTCTTCACCAAAAGACTTCCACCTCATTCGGATAACGATGACAACTTTTTCCTCAAGAATGAGAGCAATGAAAATATAATTCCCTCATAACTGCGACAACTGTTCTCTATGTTCCGAACTACATCAATACATCAATCAATCAATTTATTTATCGAAAAGTAGGTTCGCAATAAAACGAAAATTCAACAATATTGCTTGCAGGAATAGCCTGCGCATGCTTGTATGCTGCCATAATCTGCAACTTCAAGCCGAATGTGGACATTTTTGAACAATTTTTATAGTCTCTCAAAATTTGCATTCATTATTATGCAACATTAAAATATAATTTTTCGAATACTTGTATCTTCTAAACAAAGACTAATCGGATATTTGTTCATAGGCAAAAAAATGTTCGGTATAAGCATAGCTACCATCTGTCAAAGTTTGTCATAGAGCTTGTAAAACACCCTGTTTATTTGAAAATATCATTTTTCATGGATTTTCCAACCGAGCCAAATAGAAAAAGTGGTAAAGACAAACTGTATTTCTTTTGACCTCACGATTCTCCCGTTGAAATATATGTAGTCAAAGACTCGTCCTGTATAAGTTTTAAAATATAAAAAAGTAAAAAACGTCTCCAGTGAAGACCAATAGTAAGGATACTGATTGTGGAAAAAATATATCGAAATTAAAAATACATAGAAAATGATAAGAACGAAAAAAACGAAAGGGGGATCGAGAATATGAAACAAATGCTTTCTATTTTATGGAACAAGTGAAAATTCTTATATTTTAATTTCTTCTTGGAATCCTTGACCTTGTTTATAACTAGCTTGATGATACCAATCTATTACGATGCTGATGTATACAGAGTGTGGAGTAATGAATGGACAATATGATACCTGTTGGTAAAGGACATTATGTCGGTTCAGAAGAATTTATTTTGTGTAGAATGAAAGTCCTTCGATTTTTGAAAATTTTTGACATTCTCGATTATGTCTTTCGCCACTTTTTTTGATGGCAAGCCCCCAATAGACAGAATTTTTTCAATCCGTTTTTGGATAGTATCCTGAATAGATACACTATCGAATGTGAACTTTAATTTATGTTGCGCATGCATTTTTTTTTGTTTATCAAAGATAAAACTGAAATTTGACCTTTAGCTTTTTTGTTTCCTTGGATAAACTTGATGCGGTGAGAAAATAAAGACGGTTACTTTGACGCCAAATCAAGAAAAAACTGTTTCATAGAGATTCCGAAATGGTATAACTCACTGTAATAATTCGAAAAAATTCCTTCGATTGGAGGCTTGCCATCCAAATGATTTTGTTGAATTTTCGATTTTCAGAAACCGAAGGACTTTTATTGAATATAAAATATATTTTTCTAAACTACCACAATGTCCTCTACATGTGCATCACATTATTCATTCCTTACGCAACACCCTGTATATCATCTCACCATCGTATTCAATTAAATCTCACTGATGATCAGATTCAAATCACACAAAATTTAGGTGAAACTCAAGCAAGAATTAGGCGTTTCCATCACTTGCATGAGGGCTCTGATTAGGTGCCTCTGCTAAAATCTCATTGAGTGAGAGAGAATGTACAGAGTTATTTTTAGCATGTGATTGGAGATGTGGAACTTCATTTCGACGCAATTGTATGTCATGCTTTGTAATTTCTACTCAGTGCATCACAACTAATTGCTTCAAATATCGAAGTTTTTCATGAAGATTTTGCTCCTGAGGTAAGACTGAAACCGGTACATCTCTCATCTTGGTGACAAAATCTAATATCATTTATCTCCAATCTCATGTTAAAAGATCTCTGAGCCTGGGAATTGAAGATAGTATTCATTTCGGTGATTACTATTTTGAAGTCATCTTCAAAAAAAAAACCATGTACTGATAATGTTAGATGAGGTACTTCAATTGGGAACTGACATGAAGAGAAAAATGAAAATTGAAAGTCTTGATTCTTCATTGAAAATTCACGTATTTCACTCCAAAACAAGGCTATAGATAGGTGTTTGCATGATGCAGGCAAACTATTATAAAAAGTGATTGCATTATACATAAGTGTTATTTTGAACAATGATGTAGAATAATTGGGTAGGTGCTGACGCTCTGGGGCTCTCAGGTTACATTGCCGAAATTGGGAACCCCTTATGAAGAGATTAGATTATTCATATAGGAAGAACACCCAAGCAGGATAACTCTATGCATAAGGCACATCACACTGATTGCATTTCGACTGTCCATGTTGAGCCATGTAGACCAAAATGCCCAAATTTCCAGTATTATCCACCCTTTCTACTTCTTCGCCAAAAGTGTTGACCCGGCACGAGGAATTGATCTCATGTTCTCGATAGGTAAAACCAAACAACATCAACCTTGACTCAAAAGAATTAAGCTGTGCTCCGAAGACCACTCATAAATTCTCTGTAGATCATGATTCATCCATTGAATAGCTTCCCCAACATCTCGAACAGTGGCGCATCATCAGCAGAACAATTTGAAGTATAGCAGCGAATACAACTAGAAAGATCAGCCCTATAAAAGATAAACAATAAGGGTCCCAAAACCCTGGGATACACCAGCCTTCAAGGACACAGGCCTGAAAGACTGCCAAGGAAACTACTGAATAGTTCAACGGCACACTCTTGTAAACCATGAGGTCATAAGACCTCAACTAAAATAACAAAATTTTTATGATCAACAGCGTCGAAGTCTATGAAACCTCGACTGTTTTTCTGGTTATAATTTATCTTCCTCAATATACAGAAATAATTGTTGGCAAACAACTATTCTAAATATTTTTTATTTGACTCAAATCAAGACCCAAATAATTGTTATATAGGCAATGATTCATTAACACTTTTCAATTTGCACAAACACAATCAATTTTTTTCCGTATGAATAGAAATCCCCCTCTCATAAATTATATTATTTCGGAGAGATTACTCCTAATTCGCCATAACACAAAATAAACAAGAGCAGACACACCCCCTCGAACCCAAGATGAATGACGCCAATCGGAATTCACCCTCTTAACATCAGCAGCAACCCACGAAACTATTAGAGAACCCCCGACCCGACAGACGGACCTTTCTACTATCTCCACCCTATATACAGCATCCTTATCGAGTTCAGAAACCACTTATCATGCTCATGCCACTGCCGAGTTACTGCGGAATACTAATTTCCTACTACACAGGTGGTTGTTGGACAGGAACAATGGCAGGATTTGCATAATTATTGCGTAAACCCTCCGATCATTAAATAAGCAATGCTGACCAAACCGCATACCCTCATTCGTTAAACTTCCGGGACTGCCTAGTTCGGCAGATTCCGGTGAGTAGTTCTCGGTAATTTTGGGGTCAGGGTCAAAAAGGTTCTGAAGAATCCAACTCGAAGAGGGCGTAGTTGAATATTACAACCTGTCCCCTTTTTCTGATTAGTCCGATGAAACATTTTCGTCCCATTTTCGCCTGACGACTGTTGCAGCCCATTTTTGTGTATACTATTTCATATATATGAGAGAAACATCAAACGGCATTTGGCATCTGAAAATTGTTTTCAATTGGATGGAATTTGTTAATGGGGTTACTTCTGGATTCTTTCTTCTCAGTTTTTTGCGAGGAATGAAACGCTTGATGGATGTCATCAGCCTCTGTCATTAGCAATAACCCTTTTCACATTTTCCATTAGAAGATCCAAGCGAGCCATTACATGCGCCTGGATCCCATCCACAGTTAATTACGCAATAAACCACATACATGTGTGGTCAGCATCAAGAGTGGGATTGCGGCAAAGCATCATCGTAAGTTCATCAGAGGTCATAAACTCCGACCGCAGCGAACATGGAACGTTCGTTTCTTGCATATTTCGTACCTAATTAGGAGCAATTTCAGTGACATTGCTAATTAGGCCCAATGGTTATGTAATCTGATTCATTACCGCGGTACCATGATTCTATGAAATATCATTCACTACTTCTATCTGGTATTAAAAATATGTTGACCGAGGATTGAAGTCAATCTCAGTTTGAAGGCCATTCTGTGGCATACAGAAAAAAATGAGATTGCATTTCAATCGGTCAACACATATTTAATACATCTTTTTCAGAGAAACTGATATGCCGTCGACTGCATTTCTTTATCTTCTTTTGTTTTCGAGTTACAAGCCAAAATTTAAAACAAGGCAATTTCAACTTCAGTCATTACCTCCGTTTCTGTTGCTCAGGTGTTAAAATGAATAGACTTTATAGACTCTTTTTTCATGGCAACCCAGTACCGCTAAGTTAGCATAGCATAGTACGCTACTGGATTGCTATAAAAAAAGTGTCTCTATAATGCTTTCATTTCAACATCCTAGCACAAACAGAACTTTTTCTTTGGTTTTCCAGTTTTAGGCCGAAATTGCAATATGGGCGACTTCAACTGTTGAAAATGGAAACATTATAGAGAGGAGTCTGGTAATATTATGCTTTTCCCACTAATTATATAATATACTATTCATTTTGACTTCCTAGCACAAACAGAAACGGGGATACTGACCAAAGTTGAAATCGCCCAAATTTCAATTTTGGCCTAAAACTCCAAAAAACCAAAGAAAATGGACGAATGCAGTTGAAGGCATTATCAGTTTCCCTGAAAAATATGACCTCAAAGTGTCAATAATTTTCTCTTTCATTTAAAAAGTTGTAGTTCAAGTATCACCAATTTAGTCCACCTGTACAATGTATATTGATGTACGTTAGATGCATAATGGCGGATGCGGCTTCGTTTCAAATTGGCGAAGGTACCATTACTTCCATATACCTTCAGAAATAAATGAAGAAGAATGAAGCCATGAGGCACCTAAAATTGGATGAGAGTTGAACAGATTAGTATTTAGGGTACAAGTGACTATAAAATGTATCTGTACAACTGGACCTGATCAAAAAACTCATAATAAGGATTATGATATTGATCTACGTTCATTACTGAGCTAAAATATTGTCGTTGGGCTTTTTGACTGAGATATGCGTAGTCGGTATTGTGTTCGTTATTGTTATTCTTCATATCTACACCGTTTCAACATTTTCGAAGAAGAAGAACGTAGAAATATTTTGCAAGGTGTTTTGAAATAAATAATAACAGTGCTTTATTGCAAGTGAGGTCCTTCAGCCTTGTTTGAAATATTATGTTCAAAATTGTGATTAGAAATTGCCCACTTTTGTTTCCAAAATAAGAACCATATGTTTTAATGATTGCCTGGATTCTGCGGAGAAAAATAATGATAGGTTCTAACATGTTTGTGCTCCTTAATTTAATTTTAATTCAATCATTTCTGAATTATTTGAGGTTTTTTGAATTTGTGTTCCTCGAACAGTCAAATTCATGAAATATCAATACCAAAAAATAGAAAATCAATTATCCAGTTCATAACTGACAGATCTAATCATTAGTCATAATAATTATCACCTTAAGATTACCCAAAATGATTTCTCGATATTCTGATGGTGAAATTCTGGATTCATTACATTTACGAGTACATGGTGAATGTAAGAGAAAAATTATAAGTCAACCTGACGGACTTTCCAAAAGTATCCCATCTCTAATTTTTTAATCAAACGTCTTTAGATCCACGGATGAGAATATAATGACTTCTTCGACTTTATCGACCATTTTCAAAAAGATCGAAAAGGAATCCCAGTTGAAATATTATTTGGGCTGTTTCCATTATCTATGTGGTTGGTTTTTACCGACGTTTCGGGCAAGCATTCGCCTGCCGTCTTCAGGGTGTTGGTCCTGATAAGGACCGGTGTTTTTGCCAAACTTTTTCTGTCTGGACTTGTTCCATACTTCTTCAATTTCGCGATTATAGTGTGGGGATTCGAACACGAGTTATCAGAGGTGCAATCAATGCTTGCCGAAACGTCGGTTAAAAACCAACCACATAGAATGAAGACGGCAGGCGAATGCTTGCCGAAACGTCGGTAAAAACCAACCACATAGATATTGCACCTCTGATAACTCGTGTTCGAATCCCCACACTATAATCGCGAAATTGAAGAAGTATGGAACAAGTCCAGACAGAAAAAGTTTGGCAAAAACACCGGTCCTTATCAGGACCAACACCCTGAAGACGGCAGGCGAATGCTTGCCGAAACGTCGGTAAAAACCAAACACATAGATAATGTATTGCACCTCTGATAACTCGTGTTCGAATCCCCACACTATAATCGCGAAATTGAAGAAGTATGGAACAAGTCCAGACAGAAAAAGTTTGGCAAAAAACACCGGTCCTTATCAGGACCAACACCCTGAAGACGGCAGGCGAATGCTTGCCGAAACGTCGGTAAAAACAACCACATAGATAATGGAAACAGCCCAAATAATATTTCAACAAATACACCATTATCAAGAATATCTCGTTCACAATCAGGAATCCCAGTATTTCATGCATTTTCTGGAAAACATCCTGAATGAATCCATACAGTGATTATCACATGTGATTAAATCCCAATTAATAACAAACGGATAACAGTCGTATCGAAATAGTGATGACGAAGAATTTTTGTATTTTTTTATATTAATAACTTTATAGGAGCACTTACGGCGAAGTGATCTCTTGTAATAATTTCTATCAGCTGTCAAAGAAAAAGGATCTCACCTTGAAAAAACCGTTATATTATTATATTTGGGTCGATGAAAGATTTGGTCGCTCTAGTCTAAAGATTGAAGTAAGAAAATATATCAGTGCTCTTAATGAATCGTTTCGTTGGATAAATCCTGCAGAAAACATCCCACTCAAATTCGAAATTTTCAGATAAGGCTATAATTTTCTTCATCGTTGAGAGGTTCACAAGATATTCCTTATAGCAAAAAAACTCCTCCGAAGTAGACGTGGGTGCTCAGAGGTGGAAAGCAACAATTTTGTAACATTTGTGCATGTTTGGTTCATAAATTAAATTGTGTGACGTTTGTGGTTGTTGCCGGGGACGTGCTAAAGCATGTTATATTGTTATGTATGCATTTCTACGTTCGGCAACCCTTTAGATGCCTGCTGTGCAACATCAAGAGGAGATTTATCGAAGGGGGGAGCGGATAATTAATCTGAATGGTGGAAACAGCACGTGTGGAGATATTCAGATGGTAGTCGAGTTTGCGAGGATGGTGAATTCTGTGGTAATCACGATAGGGAATGATGAAATTGGCAATAATCAATACACAATTTGAATTCTCAACATTGTCAGTGTTCATGTAATCCAGCACTCTTATAATTTCAAAGCAAAACAAGGTTGAAGGATTGTCGTCATATCAAGTTGCAGCAACCTTAATTAAAATCCAGTGGTCCGTTACAATGTGAATCCGTCATTAAATCGGATATTCCATAGATAGTAGCGTTTAAGGGAACTTCAAATTTTAATGGACGTTGATGCAACTCAGGGGTAAATTTTCCAAAAATACACCCGTTAATTGCTTTTTACTTCGTGATATTGTTCCTTATATTGCATACCAAGTTCGCTGTTTTCTGGAGGTATTTCTTCAAACGTTGGAGATTTAAGTTTTTAATTAATTCTGTAATTTGATGATTAATTCAAAGGTGCTTTCAGTTTTTAAATATTCAGCATCCAGAAATGATGAGTAAAACTCCAGAGGTGACTTCTAGACCAAAAATAAATGGTTTATCTATAAAATTTTGTCCAAAATTGATTATTTACGAAGCCACAGGGTGTTGAAAGTTGAATTTCATTCCGGTTGTTACTCTACATTTTATCACGTTGATAAAATTTCGACAAAATTTCGTATTTGTTGCTTCTATGAAAGAGGCAAACCGAATTTGTAAACCATCTTTTCCCATTTTGTAGAGAACCCACATACGAGCCTATACTTTTGTTTGAAGGGTCCCAACTTTTTTGTGCTATACGTTGTGCTATTTTGATCAAATATTTTCATTCTCTAGGCTTTTTTACACAAAGAATGT